>OX632359.1:34040784-34230784 GCA_951751655.1 Ophion costatus | reverse complement strand
AAGGATAACTTTTATTCACTGCTCGTTTGAACCAGGATGTCTTGAAAAGATTAAATTATCAATTCATCGGACCATGCAACAAAATGCAGGGTGAAAAAGGTAACATGTTTGGTATACGAAGACAGAAAAATAAAGAGTTTTCGAGAGCATGGTTTCTAGGTTGGCCTTGGAATATGGCATTGCCATCGAGTTTCCATCGGTAGGAGGCACCCTTCTTTCCGGGATAAACCCCCAAGAGGGGCTTCGCGTTGGTTCAGTGCAACCCCTCTTAGAGTTTTCTCGACCCACGATGGAGGGTCGATGAACCCCTCGTGCACGTCAGTAGCATTTATGGAAGTCGTCGTCAACGAGAAACGAAACTTCGATCTCATTTTTTTCCCCATCGTGCCTTTGTCTCCGTTTCCCATTTTGTTTCGTCGCTGTATTTTCTCCACAACGCAGCTAGAAGAAAAAAATGAAAACTGCAACAAATAAATGGGAAACATTTTATTTTAATAATTGTTTTTTTTGTACAGAATTTATGAAATTGCACGATGGAGAAAAAATAACATTATGGATCAAGTGCTTCAGTTATTGTCTTATTTTCGTGAATTATTATATGTTGGTGGGCATGGCAAATTTGATTTTTTTAGTTTCTTCGCGGCGCTCGGGCATATAAAATTGTGAGAAATGTTTAAATATGTTTATCTTTGAAATTCTACCGTCAACATTGCTCAAAATGTTGTATCCCAGACCACCTTAAGGCCGTACTCGATAAGTCTAAATTTCGGGCGGTTTTTCGGGCTTGTTGAAAAAAAAATTATTTTTGTCTTCCATTTTATTAATTTTTTGATTGATGTTTCAAAAACTCGCAAAAAGACAAAAAATTGCAAAAGTTATGGGTCTGAATATGGCCGTGAAACGGGTGGATCGGTCGGAGAAATAAAACCGCTTTTCTTTATCAGGAAGAATGTCATTACGGCAGGTACCAATGAGAAGAAAGATTTTTTTTTAATTGCGACTGTCTGAGAAAATTTTAATTTTTTGCCTTTTTTCAAAGTTAAACATTTTTTAAACATAGTTATAATTATTATTTCGCCATGCTCGAACTAGAGAAGATAGAGTGGTATATACTGAAGGCCCACACCAAATTTAAAATCAATCGGTTGAACAGACCTCGAGATTTTATTGTAGATTATTGTAGAGATTATTGTGGATATTGTAATTGATAGATATTGTGTTCCACCCATAACCTTCACATTTGTACTTTATATTTAAATAAAAATATTCGTACTTCCCAAATAAATAATCCGTTTTATTAATAAATTAAATGTCAGGTTATTTTGAGACACCCTTTATTAGTCGGCCATTCCTGCCTCGTAGGGTGTGCCTTCCTCGACTTCGAAATCATTTTCTGTAGTTCGTTCTTCCCTGCGAGCAGTTCTAGCTTCCTTAGAAGCTTTTGAAGTTCGTAGCTCCCCTCTGTCGATCCGAATCTAGTTTCGTTTGTTGGCGTAAATATTGGCCATTGCGAATTTTCCTTTTAAGGACATTCTTGAGAGTCTATACCTACTTTAAGAAAATTCTGAAAAAAATCTCTTTTTTCAAATTTCGGGCCTCAATAAGCTTCACAACATAAGTGAAAAAAGATTCGAACTTTGTGAGGTGCAAGAGAAAGAGCGACAGCAAGATTTCCGTGCACTTTGAGTCGATAAAACATTCAACAATTCAAATATTCGCAGCAATTAAATCGAGCTCACAGTCAGATCTTCGCATTATACCAGACGTCCTTATCGTTATTGAAAATAATTAATGCAAGTTTTTATTCCTAATTCAGTAATCCGTGCTTTTAGAATTCATTAAGTATAGTGACTTTTCCATTCAAGATTATGGACAATAAAAAATTACGCGACACTCATTAGGGAACCTTGAGGCGGGCTATATATTTACGACGATCCACAAATCGATCTCTTGTTTTTTTTAAATCAATAAAACTATATACGTAAAATATTTTCCCAACGTTTCGAAGCGAAATACGAAAAACTTCAAACGCAGCAGCCCATCGACGCTGTGCTTCCCCGCTCAGATTTGAAGCGGGCGTAAACTTCAAACGCATTTTTCTCAAAACCACATTTTCAAAATTGGCGTACAGGATTACTGAAAGACTATTAAGCTGATTGAGTCGAAACTTGGTAGAAATGTTGATGGTATTGTCACCTTCTACTTGACGAGAATTATTTTTCATAATTATCAAAAAAACTACCTTTTAACTCCAAACTTTACAGAAATTATGCGTGAAATGTTAATTTTTTTTTGTAAACGCGTGTCATTGACTTAAGGAGTCTTCTCAGTTTAGACGCTAAAAAGGCTATTTTCATGATTTTTTAAATCGGTTTATACTATAGATATTGACATAAACGTTTTTAAGACATACAATATCCAAACACCTCAAACATTTTTTTTGTATCTATGTAACCCAAACTTCAAACACGTTTTTCTCGGAACAACATTTTTCGACGACTTGTTGATAAAATCTTCGAAACTACTAAATCGATCCTTATAAAATTTTAACTACGTATTCATCAAGGATTTTTAGCATTTTTGTATTTACCATTTTTTTTGTTCTCCAAAACGGTGAAAGAAGACACTTTTTTGTTTTTTTTTCGAAAAATGTCCGCCATTTTGTTATTTTTGCATATATCGAAAATCGTATGATATGCGCTATAGTACATACTGAATCTGAAACCGTTTGATTTTTTTGTTTCGGATGATCCGTAGGAGATTTCATCAACAGCGCAGACCTACAATTTCTTTAGGACATTTTTTAACTACCATTTTCGTCTATAAATAGTGACTTGAATAAATAATTTTTTAAAATGTATTTATCAAGTGTAACAACTTTCACATCAAAATCTATAACATAAATCCGTCAAAAAATGCATCAAAATAGCCTTTTTTAACGCCTAAAGTGGGAAGACCCCTTAAAATTGCATCTTCTTCATTTTAATTACCGTCAAATAGAAACAATACATGTTCCAACAGAATTTTTTTCCCTGCAAGTCAAAGTCTACCACAAGCTAGACAGCTCCGCCATTTCGATAATAAATGAATTTCAAAAAATCATCTTGTATACTTGAATATGCTATTAAAGTAAAATAATTATTTCTTCGCTTAAAAAATCGCTTAAAATTGCTTATTTTTTTCCCGTACAAATGTAAATCCCGCCCAAAAATAAATTCACGAGACAGTTTCCCATGCCCGGAAAAACAGCGCACTATGCACGCGCCTCTACGTTGCTCGTAATTAATTCGTAATCACGTTGAAAAAAGTCTCTTTTGGAGAAATATATACGTGAAGAAATAATCATTTACGAAAACAATCGACTTGATTTTTCAATCAATAATTATAAAAGTATCGTTGATTTTTGTGCCAGTGACAGAAAGTCAAAGGGAAATTTTTGTCCGGCTCGTTTTACTTCAAAAGCGTATACGCATGGTGGTGAATTTTTGTTGAATTATCCGGGTTTCCGAGATCTAAATTAGAGACCCTTGTAACGGAACACATCGCATCTCGGAGCGTCGGTTTTTCCGATAGGCACACCACGAGGAAACGATACGTCGTTGTACCCCCGCTGCCCCGCAAAACGGTCACGGAAGCTACTCGAGAGGCTCGCTCGTTGCCGGTGGCAACCGATAAAATTGTGGGAGACCCTGCCCTCTGAATTTCTCCCTGCGCTGCTCTTCGGGAATTCCTTCTCGTATCTCACAGGGTTATTTGGGGACTGGAGTAAGAGAGAGAGAAAGAAAGAACGAAAGAGAGGGAGAGAGAGAAAGGGAGGGAGAGAGAGAGAGAGAGAAAAAAAGAAAGAGAGAACAGGAAAGATACAGAAAAGATGGGCAATAGGAAGAGGGAAACTTTTTCAGTGATGTGGCTGTCGGAAAAAAAACGGCAAATTTTCACTACCACCGTGTGATTGCACATGCAACCGTTCTGATTATCGTTTAAGGCAGTATTCTACGCTGCAAAAACAAGTCTGTTGTTTTTACACACTTTAGGTATGTAGACCCTTTTTACACGTTTTAGCGTGTGTGGAAAATAATGGTGCGAAAATAACACGAATAGATGCATTCAGAGAACACACTCACGTGTGTTATTTTCTTACACACGTTAGAACGTGTAAAACGTATCTATAGGCATTTACACACTCAAAGTGTGTAAAAACAATATGCATCGGAATAATAAATTGAATATCTGTTTTCTGTAAGCTTTTTATCGTCAACATATATGTATTTATTGAACTGAACTCAACAGTACACATATTACTCTGTATTATATATATAGTAGGGTGGTTTATTTTTTTTTTCGCGGTATTCAATGGAAAATGTTACTACGTTATAAAAAAGTAATTCATACAAAATTTGAGAAGTCTAAACATTTTTTTAGGTAGTGCTCAGACGACTTTTAATTTTTTTTCTCGATTTTTCGTCAATTTTTTTCTTCTTTTGTTTTCTCACTCCAAAACAACATATTATTCCAAAAAACATGCATAAGTGGATCATATAATTTTCACAACCGAATTATATATATCGATTCTTAATCTGCAAATACAAATTGTTTGTGGTAGAAAAAATATTTAAATGAAAATTGTGTATTGTTACAGAAAAAATTAAATCAAGACTTACATTGGATCACGCACTAACATTTTCTGCATCGAGATAAAAAAAAATTAATACTACGATAAGCAGGAAAAAAAATATGAAAAAGGTGTTTGAGCACTAAGGCAAAAATTGTTTAGAACCCTCAAATTTTGCAAAATTTTCTTTTTCTTAACATACTTCAATTTTCCGTTGAAAAAAAAATCGATTTTTTTTAACCACCCTAATATATATATATACAGTTTTGATAGTTGTCTTCAGACTTTTAAAATTAACAATATACTTTGCGAATGATCTACCCGCATTTTATATAACAACCAGTTTAAATGGCAACTAATTCCCTTATTACCAGCGGTGTTACTGTTTTTCTTGTCTTCACTAGTCCAGAGGCGTACAATTCGGGCGTTTTTTCTGACTTTATAAAAAAAAATAGATTCTTACCATCTATCTTTCACAGTCTCTATTGATGTTTCAGGAACGCTCAAAAATAAATTCGTGCGGAAAAAATAAAAATTAGAAAAGCGATGGACCTCTGTGAATAAAAAAATATATGTAAAATAATCATATTTATATAGATGTCTCTTAGGTCAAAAAAAGGTTTGAGGCGGTTGACATGATGCCAAAGCTCCTACTTTCCTCAAACGGAAATAAAACCAATTTTCTTAATCAATCAGAATGTCATTATAGTAGGTACCGAAGAGAAAACAAACGTAATGACGTCTGTCTGAAAAAAGTTACTTTTTCGCCCTATTTTTTTTGAGTTCATAAGTTTTTCAAATAGTGATAATAAGAGTTTTGCAATGCCCAAGGTAGGGACGATAGAGGGATACATAATGGAGGTCTATACCAAACTTGAAGTCAATCGGTTGAATGGAATTCGAGATTTTATGTCAAGCGAGTGGAAAAAAGTTGTTTCCGGAAAAATGCGTTTAAGGTTTGGAGTACAATTTCAAACAACGGCAACTATGTACGTGGTATAATGGCATGTTATAATTACGTTATATTAATCGGTCGTGCCTGCCTAATGGAGTGTGCCTTCCTCGACTTCTAACCGATGATGTACCGAATTTTCGGATTTTCTGATTCTGGCCTCGTTTTTTGGCGTAAATATTGGGAATTTCGAAATTTCTTTTTGAGGACATATTCTTAAGGATGTTGAGTCTCAAATCGCAAATGATGATAAAATTCTGAAAATTTGGTATGTTTTTGTATGAAGTATTTCAGAGGTCGTGTAAAAATTTCACGACAATTAGGAAGCTCGTTATTGAACAATTAACATTCACAAATTAAATGCTGTCTTATGGAAACTGATGTAACTTTGCAATAAGTTTTTTTTTGACCTCTCAATTTTGTGATATCTTCAATATACTGAAAGGAACGGAAACAAAACGAAGTTTGTTGATAAATTTTTTTTAATTTCTTTTAAAAATTGTTCTTATCAAAATGTTAATTTTTTAATAACGAGCTTCCTAATCGTCGTGAAATTTTAACACGACCTCTTAAATACTTCATACAAAAATATACCAAATTTTCAGAATTTTCTTATCATTTTTTATTTCAACCCTTGGAGGTTGAAGTAATGATGATAGAATTCTGAAAATTTGGTATGTCTTTATATGAAGTATTCAGGAGGTCGTGTAAAAATTTCATGACGATTAAGAAGCTATTTATTAAACATTAACATTAACATGTTCTATAAGGACTCAACATCCTTAGGTCTATACTTTGATAATTGACGGTCTAGGAACAGATGTAGAAAGAATCATCGTTGGCTTACGCTGCTTCATCACTCATATCATGTTTTATAATATATGAATTATGAAAATTTCCATTAAATTATTTTATATGATAAATTTATCATATTGTTGTTTATATTCTATATTATTAGTCAGTATTTTTCGAGAAATTTCGAGAGAAGCAAAATCGTATCGGCAATAAAACAAACCAGATCTGCATTTTTGAACGTAAAATGTTGGCTTGAAAACAGGCCTAGGAATTTAAATCAAATGGGATAATTTTCATAACGTTGTAGTTTGCATCTTTGGAATGTAATGAAAGTTAACTTTTTTCAATTACTCCATTTCTTGACCGGTTTGGGCTATGAGAATCGCCCAAACGTTTCAACATATACATGTTAGAAATTCACGACTTTAATTTGCAAAAAAGCTTCGGGTAATGAAGAAAATAGATTAACAAAAAATGAAAAAAAATTATTTATTCTACGGACAGTCCGGTGATGAACAAATGAATTTTTCTTTGATGCATCTTACAGTATGAACTTGATGATTTTTTAATTTAATATTACAATAGTTGGAAATAACATAGCAAAGTATTGTATAGATTATTTTTATGCCTGCAGCTCCCTACTTTGGCAAATATTGCACGGTCGTTCATGCACTAAATATTTTATACGCTAAAAATGCCACTTGAATCAATCGACTTAATCAGAGTAGACTATTGGCAAAGTAAGATGTTCAGTTATTAATAGACTCAAATATTTTATGTTTTTAAGACCCAGCGCGTAATAAGTTTATGAACTTATTCATCACGCTATACGCAGAGTTCTGAACGATGGGCAAAAAAAATGCGAATCACGCCGCAAAGTAAAATGGTGGACGCGTATATCGAGAAACAAGCAAGCCCGAACGTGGAGGCGCCACGGGCTGGATCTCGTTCGAGTAATATTTTTCGCCTCATATATCATGGGAACACTCATTTATTTTTGTCCCAAATTTAATTCGCTCCATATTTTCATTGAAAAAATCTGCCTCCTCCGCGCAACGTTTTACATGATCATTTTAAGGAAAACAATCGTCAATGTGTTATTTTCCCCGCACGTATACACACTACGCTATCTCTTAGATAACATGCTTGTGGTATTCGTAAGTATGCGCGATGGAAAGTTATAAAAATACACGGAGAAGAATGTACGTAGCTCTCCAGTAAATCTTATACTGAAATTCGTCCGAGGACTTCCGATATCAGTAAAATTTCAAATTTCTTTGCCTGTAATGGACCTAGGAATTGCGTTAGCCGAAATGGGAAATTTTTATTCCGAAATAGGAATACCGTCAAAAATGCGTAAAAACATCAATAAAACTTATATATTCGCACAATTAAACGTGTACGATTTTACGACCGATTTGATTATTTCCTTGGGTACTAGGTCTACCGGAAAATTATATCCGTTTTTCCATAGAAATAAAACTAAGATTTCAAATTGCAAGAAAATAATTTGCATCGTAACTAATAACCGTAAAATGGGGTGAACAGGTTTTGGGAACTTTTGCAGGTCGCTTTTTTCGATCATCCTAAATTCCAACTTTTTTTTGCCCCAATAGAACAATGTGTCCTTTGGCTTTCGAACGGATAAGAAAGTCAAGCCCCCCTGCCGCGCAATTTTAGATATTTTTCAGAAGTGTCAAAGTAACCTCGAGTGTGGGGTTTCTTTGGCGAGGCATTGAAATGCAAGGCATTGAAATTGAATTGAAATGCAAGAATTAATTTTATCAATTTAATGGCATTTAATTAATTTTTATTGATTTTAATTTTGTGATTAATTTAATTATTTTAATGGAATTAAATTAATATTAAATTAATTCATGAAATTAAATGTAAAGCAACGATTTTTTGCAGTCAAGTTGCCATATTTATTAAGGAAACATTTTACATAAAAATGTCAAGTACCTAGGGTACTATTATAGTCACTTAATCAGTCTTGTAATTATCATTGAGGTCAAAATCAACTTGAGCAACATTACAATCAACTTCAGCAACATTATAATAAACTTGAACAACAAATTTGAACACACTTAAATGCGCAATTATTCAAACCGTATTTTGGCGCTGTGTTAAAGTAGCCCCAAAAACTGTCAAAGTTACCCTCGATGTCAATTTAACCTCGTTTGACATAACCTCATCCGCTGGAAAGAGGTTATTTGTAATGGCGGAAATTCTATTGTTCGGTAAATATCAACAGACGCATTGAAAATGTATTATTTTCTTCGAATTGAAAAATGGACAGAACTTTCAGGTAGACCTAATGACAAAAAAGTGTACAATTATATGATATATAGAAACGACCAGATAAATTCCAACGCGTATTACACAATGAAAAATAAAATTATATGCGATACGTGTCACGTTTCCGCGATTATCAAAATGGCGGTGGGGAATCCCGACCGCAGGCACGTTTCCGAAACAAAGCAAAGGTTGAAAAGACTCTCGTAACTACGGACACGTTTCGTGTTTACGAGGCACCTCCGTCTTTTCACCCAGTAATTGTGGGATATGACGACCGTCGTGAAAGCGTGATTTTTTTTCCCGGAAAACGGTTGGAATATCTCACGCGTCTGTCCAAAAACAATGGTGTCTTCTCCATCATCGGTAGATGCCGGGGAACCATTTCGAAATTTAGTTCGACGTGGCTCGCTGTTTTACCTCCCTCTAGCATCGATAAAATTCCTCTCTACTATACCAGCTGCTGTAACACGAGAACGCAAGCGGTATCGACGTTCAGTGCTTACCGTAAAACGGGGTTAAATTGACATTAAGGGTAACTTCGACAGTTTTTAGGGCTACTTTTACATAGTGCCAAAATACGGTTTAATCGTGTTTAAATTTGTTGTTCAAGTTCATTATAATGTTGCTAAAGTTGATTGAAATGTTGCTCACGATGATTTTGATCTCAATGATAATTATAAGATTGATCAGCTGCCTATAATAGTACCCTAGGTACTTGAGATTTTTATGTAGAATGTTTCGTCGATAAAGATGACAATTTGATTGTAAAAAAACGTTGTTTTTCATTTAATTCCATGTATAACGCATAAAACATACAACTTTTGTATCAAAATGATGTGAAAGTAACACTTAATCTTTGAAATGTTGCATTTCAATGGCTTGTCAAAGGAACCCCACACCTCAGGTTAATTTGACACTTAAAAAATATATATTAATAAAGTAAAATTGCCCCCCCCCCTCCCATTTTATATATATATTTGGGGGGGGGGGGCTTTCTTATACATTTGATAGTCAGAGGACACATTGATCTATTGGAGCAAGAAAGTTGGAAGTTAGGATGTTAAAAAAAGTTGCCTAGAAAAAATTTCCAAAACCTGTTCAAAGTATATTACGATATCTATCTGAAAATTATAAATTTAGTAAACCAACGGACGAAACATTTTCTCACCAACTTTGACATTGGTGGATTTTTTGTCGGTACATTTTAATGTAGCATAATGCTTGTTGCAATGTCATTTTCATTACTACAAAAAGGTGTAGCTTGATTATCAAGGCCCAGGCTCTATATCTGGTAGCGATTTACCGGAAAATTGAAGCGAATGAGAAATACATATTTTTAATGCTTTCAGAGCCATGGTTATTACAAAAATGTGCAGCTTCATTATTGGCTGAGAGCTCCTATATTGAAGCTCACGGTTCTTAAGGGTTCCTCATATGTTTGCAGTCATCCCTCCGGATGGGAGCAGCCAATCGGACGTTTTTAATTGATCACCCGGTCAATTAAAAAATCGAGAGGATGGTGTGCCTTATTGAGGTAACCTGATAATGGGCAGATAGGGTTAACCTCCCTACCTCTTAAATCCTACGGATCGAAGGGCCCTGTTGAGCACACCGGAAATGTACAAAAAACCTAGTTCGTGCGGAAAAGCGGACGTAGAGGAAACTAGCACTGCGGGGAAATACTATAACGCTGGAGACATCCGGGTAGTCTCATATATTTTTGCCATTCATATATTGCATTCCTTTTTATACGGTTCTACGATGATAAGAATTTGTTTCTGCGCTATTGCCGATTTAGTATAAATAAATAAATAAATAAAATAAACGCGCCGAAGTTTGGCACACCTACGTAACTTCGGCGACAATGCAATGATATGGTATCATCGAGCTGGCCTGATAATGGAGGTGTGAGGTGGGTAATGTGACTCGTTAATAGCATATACTAGGACCGTCGATTTTGTGCTCATTTTTTGTTACTATGAGCACAATTCATTACACACGATGACGAGAGTTTGATGATGGAGGTGGGAGGTGGACACTGGAACCCCACAATGACGTATGTTGGGAGAGTCGAGTTTGTGCTTATTTGTTTTGTTATCATGAGCAATTTTCATTACACATGATAACGAGAGTCTGATAATGGTCGTGGGCAAATGGTAGGACAATTGAGTTTGGACTTATTAACTTTGTTGATAAGAGCACTATTTATAATTATACTATGATTAAGGCTTTTGATTACGCGGATGTCTGAGTGGCATAGGGGTCAGACAAGACAACTAAATAAATAAATTGTAATACTAAAAAGTATAAAACAAACTAAACCCAAAAAGTTATTTTAAAAACAAGCTTTTATTTATTAACTTTTGAACTGAGAAGTGAAAAACAATATTTAGTGTATGGAGTTAAATAGTAATGCTACAGAAGAACCCCATCCTTGTTCAGTGATCAAAGGCGCAGGCAGTACATACTTAATACAACTTACATAAACATAGAACTTCAAAAATGTTAATATTTTCTTACTAGCTTGAGTCGTAAAACGTCATCACACTTGAAATTGAGTTTAGAAAATATTTAAATTTCCAACAGTGCTATGAAATATTGAAATTTCTAAAAGTTTATGTAAGTTTTATTAAGGCGTTACCCCCACTTGTAGCGCAAAAAAAGGCCTTTTTCATGAATTTTTTTAAAGAAAACTACAAAACTTTTTTAATCGATCAATATACCATCTTAAAGAACACATCTTGAAGAACTTTCAGTAATTTTTTTATTGAAAAATATTACATTGTTTAGTGGCAAATGGCCGTCAATGAAATAATGTTTTTATATACACGGTTTGCGGTGACCAACATTGCGGCGAAGTGGATCATCTGAAAAAAAATGCGGATGGATTTAGTCAAATATAAGTATAAACTAGTCTTTAATCGAAGGATTTTAAAAAATATTCATTTTTCACAAAATAGCGGACAGTCAAAGTTAATGGTTCGATTTTAACGAAAAAAAACGGCCGTTTTTTGGCTATAAAACGGCCATTTTTTTCGAAAAAAAAATCGAACGATTAAAGACTACATTTTTATGTATTAAATAACCCCGCAAAATTTCAAGAAGATCGGCTCATTAGTGTTCGAGTAATCTTGGTCACCGACTTCAGAAATGCCATTTTGAGAAAAACGCGTTTAAAGTTTCAATTTCAGTTCTTCAATTCACGGATTCTTCGCTTTCAACGCTCATATCTCAGTCAATTTTGTTCGGATCGATTTGAAATTTTCAGGACATATTCTCAGATACTTATACTTCAAAAAAATGCAATAAAAAAATCGATTTTTTCAAAATCGCAAGTGTGGGTAACCCCTTAAGTAGGGAAACTCGGAGCAAGAAGAATATGCGGAGTAAGATGAATCTTAAGCCTAGCTACTAAACAGTGTGTGAGAGCACAGTGCTCCCGTTGGAGTTTGGTGGGGGAAGGGGGGCGGCGAGGTGAATGAGTGTGAAAGTACTAGCTGTGGCGGAAGCACGCGTCTAGAGTAACAAAACAATATCGATTTTTTGACAAAACGATGTAATTTTTGGTAAAGTTAAACATTTTTCCAGTTTATTTGAGTTGCTCATATTGACTACAGACAGGTAGGAAAACACAATGAAAGTACTAATTATTGATATAATACGAACGGTTTGTCAGAAATTTTCAAGGTTATTGCGTGATCTTTTGTTAATTCGTTAACCTTCTAATGGGGCAAGATGAATAAAAGTTATCGCAAACTCGGAATATTTTACATCGTAGCACTAATTACGTTAGGAAGGGTGAAACGAAACTAGCAAAGCACTTGGTTCTCCTTCAACCGGTGTTCCTACCAGGGGAAGAAAAAGAACTTGGAAATCATCAAATTGATATGGAAGCAAGATTATTCGGACTAATCCTACAGAACTTAAGTAAGTAAGATGTGGAAAATAAAGGATTAAATGAAAACATGTATTGTATGGTGCAAATCAGAAAGGCTGTTTTTTTTTTGCTTTCTGAATTAAAAAATTAATAAATGTTGATTAGTTTTAAACATAATTAAAGTTGACTGACTCATATATGTATCGTTTTATTTGAACATGACCTTAGCGTTATCATCTTGCCCCGACTTCCCCTATGTACTGCCTGCACCTTTGATCAGTGACCAAGGATGGGGTGTTTATTTCTGCAGGTTTGCTATGTAACTTCACACACCATTATATTTTACTTATTAGTTCAATGGTTTATAAATGAAAGATTGTTTTTAAAAATATTTTTTACGTTTAGCATTTTATAGCCAATGTCACTCCGACATGATTGTGTTTCCACAACTGCTGTAATGCTGAATTACACAAAAGAAATCATTCGTAGGTGACAAAAATGGCATATGATTGTTGCAGTAACAAGCAAAATGTATTAAGGCGGTCACCCCGTGTGATATGTTGAAAAAATCGATTTTTTTGCATAAATTGATTCCTCAACGTGTGCAGAATATGCTGGTAAAGTGATTTTCCAATATTCGAAGTCGTTAGAAAGCTACAGCAGTTAGAAGACCAGGTGTTCGGAGGGATTGGTCGAGCGCTCGGCAGAGCGGGGCACTGAGTCTTTTGTGACGCTTCGGTTTCTTACCTGAGACCTTTCAATACACATGTACACTCATATATGCATGCATAGAGAGAGATTTAGAGGGTCGCTTCTTTTTTCAAACTTACTTACCAACATAACGGTTAGTTTAGTCTTGGCTTGTCACCGAAGGGCGTAACAGCTACTACGAATCTGTTCGAAATCAGAGATCAGTTTATCCGTTGTTCATTTTTGCATTGAGTTGTAGAAAAGGAAGAAAGTCCGGTAATGTTCATCCTGGTCGGTATAAGAAACGAAAGTTTTGGGGAAGTCGAAGGAATGTACATCAGCTTTAGCTATGAAACTCAAAGGCAGTATGGACATTGAGGTGCCCGTGACTTCGAGTTTTGCGTATCTCATTCTGGAGTTTGTCTTTGTATCTTCAGCCATCTCTGCAAACGTCATACGTAGGGAATGTAAAAGTGATGTGTTTTTCACGCAATCAAGTTTACGCGGATTGGGTTTCAAAATTATTCAATCCTGCAAGTGTGAGAGACAGCAGCTCGTGAATTCGTGCCCTATGATTCAGAATGCATCTTTTGTGGAGTGAATCGTTTTTGTAGTCTCATGGACATATGTGAAGGTTTGGCAATTCTACATATTAGGCGCTCTCAGTAAATATTCATATAGCCGCGTCTGCAGTTTTTGATTCTGTGTTGACATTTGCTGCCACGCAAGAGAAAAACATGAATGAAGAACGAGTTGACAGTTTCCGGCGATGGCACTTGGAAGGAACAAGGCTTCTCATCTCTACTTGGTGTCTCTACGTTAATTGGAAAATACACCGGGAAAGTTTTAGATGGAATGTTTATGAACAGTTTTCGCGGTGGATGTAATTTATGGAAAAGCAAAAAAAAAAATACTGATGGCGTACGAAACATGGTATAAAGCTCACGAAAATGAATGCAGCGTGAATCATTCTGGAAGCTCCGGTAAGATGGAAATTAATGCCATCACGCAAATGTTTTTAAGACCGATAGATAAACATGGCGTAAAGTATCTGTCGTACGTAGGTGATGGAGATAGTAAAACGTTTAATGGGATTTCAAATGCCGAACTATATGGAGAAACCTTAGTATCAAAAAATGAATGCGCGGGCCATGCAGAGAAAAGAATGGGGACGCGACTTCGTAATGCAAAAAAAAAGTAATAAAAGAATCGGTGGAAAAGGCGCAGGCAAACTGACTGACAAGATCATCAACGAAATGACAAAGTTCTACAGATTGGCAACTCGTCGACGTTCAGATTCTGTTCGAGAGATGAAGAAAGAAGTTTGGGCCACTTTCTTACATAAAAGTTCGTCAGATACAAATTCTCCGCATCAAAACTGTCCAGAGGGCGAAGACAGCTAGCGCAAATGGCGGCAGACTGAAGTTAAGGGCGAGCTCAGTCAATTCCATCACGACAAGCCATCTTTGACACCAGAAGTCCAAGCAGCTATCAAACCTGTGTATGAAGGTTTGTCAAGAGAAGAACTGTTGACTCGATGTTTAGGAGCAGAGACGCAGAACAATAATGAATCTCTGAATTCATTGATCTGGACTTTCACTCCAAAACATCTTTACTCCGGCGCCAAAATCGTTGAGATTGCAACTCTTTGACAGGATTTCAAGGAGTAATAAAAACATTAGCGACAACGGGATGTTTAAGTGGCCACGAAGCGCATGCTTACGTGCACCGCGATGTCATGAAACAAGTGACAATTGAAGCAAGAGCGGAGCAAGCAGCTTCAAGGGACCTCCAAGAGGACGAAGAAGGAATTCTCTATGGACATGGCATAGTAGATTAATGGTGAGTAAATATTTCATAGCTTAAATCGTATTTGAACTTTTAAACGCGTCTTTCTTAAAACTGCGTCTTTCTAATTGGTCTAACCACGATATCTCAGAAACGGTTTGACCGATTGCTTTGAAATTTTAATGGTAGATTCGGCACATGTATTGTCATCGATTAAACTCAATAATGCAAAAATTCCGAGCCGTTTTTTTCGTAACAAAATAACCGAAAAAAATCATGAAATTTGAAAATTAATTTTCCAAAACATGTCAATTATTCAATTTTCAATATTTTCGAATGATTCTAGTTAATTCGATAGCCACAGCTTCACAGATTAAAGCATCGTTTGGTTTTTTAATTTCAGATAAGGAAACCAGCCGGAATCATGGAGACCGTCGACAAACTTTTTTTCGACATGGGCGCCTTTGGGTGGTGCAACACACATTGTGATGAAGATTTTGGTCTGAAAATATTCCGACGTACTGTTGAAATGTCAATAAATATATAGTAAAAAGTTCAAACTTCTATATTTTTGTTGTACGTCAAAAAAAAATCCTAAAAAAGTTTTAAAAAACCGGCCGTCGCACGGGATGACTGCCTTAATGTGTTCAGCTTCCGTTTGAATAAAATAACTTTTCACCAAAATATTCTCGAATCACTTCTCATTATATTATCCGTTAAGTTTTATAATTTTTCAAAATATTCGTCCTTCGGTTTAAATTCGATGTTCAAAGTAGAATATCAGCGCGATAAAAATATGACCAACAAAAAAATGACCCTACTTTGTCGATAGTTGGACGGAGGTCTATTTGTGAAATGTGAGATAAGCCAACACGATAAGAATCGACGAGTAAGCTCATGCTTACAGGGTGCTTTGGGTTGCAGCTTATCTGTGCAAGATTAAAAAGTATGCCTTGTCGAAATCCGGTCACGTAAAACCACGCACATTTTAAAACAGTTGCAGCTGTACCATTGCGGTGTGCTGATGATTCGAGATGAAAGTTACCGTTCTTTTTTTCAATAGTTACAATTGAACTTTTCTCCACTTTTCACCGCTATCGAGGTCCGCGTATTTTGGCCGCATGTGATTGTTATCCGGATTGTTCAAGATTGTTAAGCTCGTTGAAAATCGACAACCCAATAAGAATGATGACAAGACACTGGTCGTCGGGATTCCTCCTACTGGCATTTGTATCGACCTGGTGGGTTGGCATGAAGTGTTCAGTAACAGCGGGAGAATCGCCAACAGTACGCGTAAAAAATGGCACCCTTGAAGGCACCTTTATGACGTGCAGAAACGGCAGAGAAATTGTGGCGTTCAAGGGCATCCCTTATGCACAGCCACCCCTCGGTGAACTCAGATTCGAGGTGGGCTACCAATTCAGAAATTCCTATTTTTGTAAAACCATCTGGCAAATATCTTCAGTATCTACTCGTTACAATATGATGTAACGCTCGAGTTATTTCAGGAAATGTTAGTTTTCGCGCAAACTTTGTGACTCGTAGCGAAAATATCTGATGTCCATATTAAAACTCGAACATTGGACCATCAGAATTAAACAAATATTGACGTTTTTCGATGTTATCTGTGCTTCAGGACAAATTACCGTTCATGATGATGAAAAATTCTATTTTTTTAAAACATAACTTGCATCCTTAAAGTGTTTAGAACACGTGGATTTGTTTGTTTGGATTGTCAAAAGCAAACATTAAATACGATTTTTTATAACGTTGAACTTTAATTGCGTTTTTCTGGAAACAGCATTTTGGATGAACCGATTTACGTGCTTCTCTGCACAATTGAAAGGGCATTCAATTTGCGGGGCCATCAGGAAGCGATTTTTGTCGAACATTAATTTCGAAATATTTTTTTCGTCCGTTGAAGCAAAAAAACGGGTAAAAAGTTGGGTTTTTTTTCAAACGGATGCCACTTTGTTATCCAAGGATTTTTCATAAAACAATGACCTATAAGGCCCCCCCAAATTCTGCCTAGTTTTATCATTAGTTACCGTTTTTGTAGCAAATAATCTGGCAAGGCTGTGGAGCACCCCATGCTGACCAAAATACGTCGTGCATGGCTTTATTTGACGACAGCTCGAGCCACCATTTTGAATTTCTGAAAAAATCAAATTGGAATTTACTCTCCGTTGATAGGAGAAACAATATGTCGACACCTATTTGCAAGAGTATTAATTTTATATAAAAAAAAAAATTTACGAAGTTTGTGCATTTATTATACCTCTCGACGGTAACCTGTCCTTCATTGACGTCAGCCACCAAAGCCATTGGGCGCGTGGACTGGTGTACGATCAGCGAAGAATGATTCTGAGATGTGCATCCAACGTGACATCTTCACCCACCGGGAGGAAATCGTTGGGTCCGAGGACTGTCTCTATCTCAATGTTTACACTCCAAAGTTGCCTGCGAAAGGCAACTCGACACAAGAGAAGTATCCGGTAATGGTTTGGTTGCACGGAGGTGGTTGGCTCTCGGGTGCCAGCCATTCGAGCGTTCTCGGCCCGAAATTCCTCCTCGATCATGACATCGTCCTGGTGACTCCTCACTATAGGTGAATTAAGGGCGCACAATAAAACCTAATCTCTTTTACGTCGAATTAGTGCTCGGACGTGGATGAATCACGACACTGACATTTTTTACGCAGACTTGGACCTTTGGGATTTCTCAGCACCGAGGATCTCGTTGCCCCTGGCAATCAAGGAATGAAGGATCAGGTTTTATCGATCAGATGGGTTCACGAAAACATAGCTGCATTTGGCGGTGATCCTAGTCAAGTCACGATCTTTGGAAACAGCGCTGGTGGCGTCAGCACTCATTATCACATGATCAGTCCACTTTCCAGAGGTACTTTAATTGAGTTGAAAATCATTGATCAATTTCCAAAGTACTGAATACAATTATGTATTTGATTATCATTATTTCATCACTGTGCTTTTCTAGTGACATTCTATTGACGCTAACGACTAACTTATTGAACGTTGACAGGCTTTTTTCACCGGGTAATTTCACAGAGTGGTACAGTGCTCTGCCCATGGGCGTTGGAGCAACCAAAAATGGCTAGAAATCATGCCGAAAAAGTCGGAAGCCTTCTAAAATGTCCAATCAACAATTCGACAGCTCTAATCAACTGTCTGAAGCAAAAGAATCCTGTCGACATAATCGCCACTGATCGGGCGTTTCAGGTATGTTTATTATTTGATTTCTCAATGATCTGAAAGCTTGCAAAGGATGATAACGGTAGATTGGCGACGCTGTGTACCAGCATTAAGATTGACAGACGTACATGTTCACTCATATAAGAGATTCTACGTTACTTGCACCTAAAGACAACTACTCGTAGTCCCGAATTCAATCAACGTACAATTTCAGATCTTCGATTACTGCCCTATCATTCCATTCCGAGTCGTAGTCGAGCCAAATCATGCTGGCGCGTTTATCACGGAGGAACCATCCCAGTCATTGAAGTCTGGGAACGTGGCCGATGTACCGTGGTTGACGGGCACTATATCGCAAGAGGGTGCTATGAAAGTCGCTGGTAATTTAACATCGTTAAGGGGTTTACTACGGAAGTTGTTTTCACCTCCACTGGGTTGCCTTAATCATCAATGAGATCAGGGAAAATATCATTTATGTCACGCCGCATCATTCAAACTTCTCCATCTTCATCACATTCCTTTATTGCTTAAGGGGTCTTCTCAGCTTAGACGCTAAAAAAGGCTATTTTCATGAATTGCTCGGTACTTTTATATAATAGATATTGATATAAAAGTTGTTACACTTAATGAATACACTTTCGAAATACATAAGAAAATGTTTTTTAATGGTATTTGTGCAACCCGAAAAAACTTTAAACGCATTTTTCTCGAAACAACGTTTTTCGACAGCTTGTTGATAAAATCTTCGAAACTGCTGAACCGATCCTTATGAAATTTTAACCACATATTCTTTGCAACTATAGCTATAGCGCATATCAAGGATTATTACAATTTTTATATTTACTTATTTTTTTGCCAAAAACGGTGGAAAAACCACGTTTTTATGTTTTTTTGAAAAAATTTTGCCATTTTGTTATTTTTGCATGTATCAAAAATTGCACGATACGCGCTATAGCCATTAAAATACTGAATCTAAAACCGTTAGATTTTTTGTTTCGAATGATCCATCTCCGAGTTTTCATTAACATCGCAGGCCTACAATTTTTTTCGGACATTTTCTTAACTACCATTTTCGTGTATAAATAGGGATTTAGGTAAATATATATTTTTTAAATGTATTTCGAAAGTGTATTAGTTGAGCGTAACAACGGTTATATCAATATCTATAATATAAACTTATCAAAAAAATTAATGAAAATAGCCTTTTTTAGCGTCTAAAGTGAGAAGATCCCTCAATCGTATGGGTTATTATCATTACTGGCGGGGTATGTTTTTTCAAAGATTTCGGGTGGTCAGTCTCTTTTCTTTTTTACTAAATACATATATCCGGATGACAAATTCGCTGTTCAGGAATCTACGGATTGAAGGATAAAAAATACGACAAATTATTGGACGAGGAATTTATGGAACTCGCTCCCATCAGTCTGCTGTACGATGACACTTGTCCTGAGGAGTTGAAAGACAACGTGACTACAAATATACGAGAATTCTATTTGGGGGATAAAAATATCAACGAGGGCACGAGGATGAACCTCGTTGATGTGAGTCGAGGAAAATTATGGTATTTCTCAACGATTCACGTGATCTAGGATTTTTTGAAAACCACTTTGTCACTCGCAGATGTACACGGACGCTTGGTTCTTCGTCGCAACCGACAATTCGATCAGACATCATTTTGAGCACTTCAAATCTCCGATTTACTATTATTATTTGGCGTACAGAGGCAAATTTTCTCTAAGTTCCGCATTCGGAGACTCTGAGAGAGATTATGGAGCTGTACACGGCGACGACCTGCAATACCTATTTCCTATGGGTGAGCAACTCATGGACACACCACCAACCGAAGCGGATTACAGAATGGTCGACATCATGACCCGTTTATGGGTGAATTTTGCGAAACTGGGGTTCGTTTAAAGGACTCATAATCAATCATGTTACCACCTCAAGTGATAGCGCAACTGTACATGCTTTTCTTTTCATTGGGCGCAGAGATCCAACACCTGAAGAATCCTCGAAAACACCAGTCAGATGGTCACCGGTGAAGAGCTCCAGACTTGAATACCTTTACATTGGTGGGGCGGAAAATATTTGCATGAGAGACAATTTGTTGCCAGAGAGAATCAACTTCTGGGCGAAGCTCCCATTTTGAAAAAAAAGGTTGAACTTACCGATCGAACATTAAGGAAAACTCCGGTTCTTGTGTCAATTTCGTCTTTTCCTGTAATTGTATCGACTGATGATATTAAGTGCACATTTTCTATGCTCAACGATCAATGTTTATGGCTTTCACCTCTTGGTTGTCGAATACATTGGTAAACAAGACATCTACTCCATCGACTGCCCAAATTGTAGCTTGGGCTATTGTTCCCCAATTGACCGACTAATGGTCTATGAGCATGGAGTTTCAACTACGTAACATTTTTCCTAAATTTGTCATGATATTGAAGTTTTTGGAGAACTTTCATGACGCTTCGACCCATGTTCCTATATAATGAAATCAACAGCCGTAAGACCTAGCAGATCTCTCCAGCAATGCCAGTAATTGCAAAGTTGAATATTAGGAGGAAGATTTTTTTTCAGAAAGGTAAGTGAAAATTTTATTATATGAAATTAGTATAATTTTAGGCAATTTTATTAGTTGTTATTTCTCTGGACGAGTGTTCCAATTGTTCAGCGTTACTAATTGCAGGGCACGATAATGTATTTTTCCTTGCCACCGCCCATATAATTCCTAAAGTGTTCAAGTAAAATCAACGCTGAATAACTCAAATTTATGTTTTTCGGAAAGACTATACAAATTGAGTCTTACCAAAAAAGTGATTAAGAAGTAATAATGTGAGCGTGAGCCTGATAAACAATTGTAAACTAAGTCAGCATCGAGAATGACTTCTGCGCAAATCTGACACTTTATAGGTGCCTGTAAAAGGGAGTGTTGGATTTGCATATGCCTTACGTCCCTAAGTGTCAAAACAATAAAAGAGTACGCAAATTTCGTCACCACAGAATTTTCAGTTTTTCATTTGTTATTTTCTTCACGCCCTATTACCCCTGTGGATCTTATCTATATGACACTCCAGTGTCATAAAAACAAGGGCTGTTGGCAAGTAAAAATATTGTCCGGCTGATCTGACATTTGATCTGGGCCTGATCACGCCGTAGTACGGAGGCCTTCCTTACGGTGTGCCTTGATTTGCCTGACCCGGGTGGTATCGATAGTCGGACAACCGGTTTTTACGGTTACCTCCAGTTGCCTGAGCCGGCTAATTTCAGGCGGTAGTCAGGCGATCGGATTTACCGATTGCATGAATTCGCCTGATCCGGCTACCTTTAGGCTATGGTGTAGCAACTAGATTTACGGGTTGCGACAATTCGCCCGATCGCGCTAGCTTCACGCAATCATCAAGTAACTGGACCTAGACTCAGTTTAGCGCGTTTCACACACCTAACCTCTTGTCAAACATCAGACGAACCTATTATATATCGTCGTGAATATGTCGAGACATATTGATCACTCTATGCATACATTTTATATTATTCCTAATATTTTATTTATTCCTAATCAATCTATGATTCGGTTTGAACTGTTCAAAAATAAGTTAGTTCAATCCACTGAATGTATCTGTGTAATTTTAAAAAATTGAAATTAAATAGAATTTTCGTAGACACAAATATTTTTCTATTTGCTTGAATTAATGGTCTGCCTTTACTGCACTACACACATCTATTAAGTATTTCATTTGATTTTGGATTTATGAAATATTCTTTTCTATATTCCACATTTTTAAAATATATTTGGAATAAATAGGATCGTAGTAGGCCATGAGACAAGGAAGAAACCTATTTGATTTGAAAAGATTCTATTTAAATTGTTTTTTTTGGCTGTGCAATGAAGAATGTGAAGAGATGGTGGTTTCCGAAGCAACAGGGAACTTCTCTCTTCGAACTGCATGTCAGACCTTGATTTTGTACTCTGATCCAGGCCTCGATTTTTCTAATCTGATCATGTAAGGGATTATATGTCAGGATGAATAAAACTCGAGTGAGACATCTTGGGACAACAATGTAATATGGGTATATTTTGGGTTTACACTTTCTTGCTTTTCGACCAACAGTTTCGGCGGACGTCGACGGACTGTGTCTTCTACTCTCGCAGGGCTGTCTCTGTGGGACTCTCCAAATTCGCATGTTACAATTAGACGTTGATTTTTTTATCCTGATTAGAACAAAGTCAGGAATTTCGTTTAAAAAATCATTAGTGCTGGATCATAAATCCTGATCAAGGTCGGAAAAAGAAATCAGAATGCCCGATGACGTCTTTCTTGTAGCCAGAACAAGATTTCTTCTTAAAATGCTTTTGGCGATACTTAATTCCGTTTGCAAGATTGAGAGTGATGATAGATGAGGATAAATGTGATTTTCAACTATGATGTCAATGTCATTCTGCCTCTGAATCCGTTTGACGTCTGGGCTAGTGTACGTTCAGCGAAGAAAGATAGCAATACATGTCCTCAGCGTAATTCACCTCCTAATAATGAGGGTCAGTCTAAATAATGAGTTCACGAATCATTCGGCAATGATTTGGTTCCACGGAGGCGCCTGGGCTGAAGGGTCCCGTCGCTCGTCACTTTACGCACCAACATTTTTTTCGCAGCCATGATATCGTTTTGGTAACCGTAACTACAGGTAAATGTCGCGTCAGTACGTTCCTGTATACTACAACATTTTTGAAAGTGCACACTGTTTTATTTCCCTTCAAGTTGAGCCTTTAATTGCACAATTGAAGCAATATTTTGCAAAAAGTCAACTTTGGTACATCCGTTGTAACATACAAAAAAATCGTCACAGCTAGTTCCACTTTATTTGATTGATAAGTACGCAACATGTTTTTTTAAAAATGGGAATTCGATCTATGAGAGTTCGCCTCGTGAGAACTCAAATTCCTAGAGGGCTACAGTCGGAAAGTCGACGAGGTGAAATCCTTTCAAAGATTCGGTGCGGTGGGTTTTTTGAGTATCGAAGATCTAGTAGGTCCTGGACATGAAGGATTGATGCAAGGATCAGGCCCAATCGATTACATGCGTTCACAAAAATATCGCGGCTTTGGGGGGCGAATTGAATCTTGTGACGATCTTGAAGTGTCTCTGTACCATGTATACGCTTCGGCCACATATCATGAATTCTATGGGTATTCGTGTCATTAAATATGATCATTTTAAACAGTGATAATCCCTTAAGGTAGTCCTATCGCCAAGCTTCAATTCATAGGATTTTCATAATTCCTTTTTACGCTTCACTAAATATATTAATCAATTATCAATTAATGAATTCTATGAGCATTCGTGTGATTAAATATGAAAATTTTAAATGGTGATAATCCCTGAAGGTAGTCCTATCGCCAGGCTTCAATTAATAGAATTTTCATAATTTCTTTTTAAGCTTCACTAAATATATTAATAATTTTAAGCTTCACTAAATATATTAATAATCGTCTCTGTAAAATTTCAGGATCGGTTATCGATCTTAGTACAGAGAAAAAAATATAAAAATTCCGTACTTTTGTGAAGGAATCCCGAGACGACATACAAAAACCCAATTTCCGGTCGCTACAAAAGTCTATACAAGAGTGAAAATCCGTCAGATTCTTAAAAATAATCAGATCTACATACCTAACACTTGTAGTAATCCAATGCTCTCAGAAAAAAATACGCTCATTGACCTAATTTTCATGTAATATCGAGTTAAATTTGAACTTCCGGCATTGGATTTATTACCACTTGCTACGACAAAGAGACGTGGTAGCAAGGCAACAGCTGACTGTAGTCGTAACCTCATCTCACTCATTCGAATTTCCACACATATTTCATTTTTAACCGACATATTTCGCGGACATAAATTTTCCACGCTTTTTTACCACTCGTGGCCCGAATACAATGCCTTACATTTCCCGGATCTGACATTATTTTTACAGATCAACGTTAAATGGCATGGAGGTTAAACTCGCCTGAATGCGTAAAAAGAGACGGAGATAGAACTAATGTTGCCAAATATGAAAACCTAGAAATACTACGCGAATCGTTGGAATAGCTATTTCTTCATTTTTTAAATTAAATGTGAACATTCATTAAACAGTCTACACATGGAAAATTTTAGTTATTACAAATTATTTTTTATGCATATGTTAAAAATATAAATTGTACAGGTATCAAGTATGATCAGTGATATGACTAGTGCGAAGCGTTTAAGGTATGACTACCTTAAAACATGCGTTCTTCAATCGCACCGCATGATTACATACCGACAGTATCCTGCATAGAATTAAACTGAGGTATTCTGCATCTTATTGTATGTTTGGAGTTATATTGACGCATTTTCATGTACTATTACAAGTTTGGAGGAGCCGAGAAACTCCTTAAATCGAACTCCATCGCGATTTCAGTTGAGTCTGATATTGAATTGGCTGAGTTGTTTCCTTAGCCTTTGTATTATATACAAGCGACGGCTACCTGTTATGTCAAAAAACGTGTGCTTCGAGTAGAATTGAAAGTATATGGTATCTCGAAGATAAGCGGCTGATATTTGGGGACATGTGCAGTGGAGCTTCGAAGTGAAGCCTTCGGTTTATCTTTTCCAACAATATCGTACTAATCACTGTTTCCTCATGGGCATTCATTGGAACTGCTCTATGCTTAAGGATGTTGAGTTCCAAATCGCAAATGATGATAAAATTCTGAAAATTTGGTGTTTTTGTATAAAGTATTTCAGAGGTCGTGTAAAAATTTCACGACAATTAGGAAGCTCGTTATTGAACAATTAACATTCACAAATTAAATGTTGTTTTATGGAAACTGATGTAACTTTGCAATAAGTTTTTTTTTGACCTTTCAATTTTGTGATATCTACAATATACTGAAAGCAACGGAAACAACACGAAGTTTATTGATAAACTTTTTTTTATTTCTTTTAAAAATTGTTCCTAACAAAACGTTAATTTTTTAATAACGAGCCTCCTAATCATCGTGAAATTTTAACACAACCTCTTGAATACTTCATACAAAAACATACCAAATTTTCAGAATTTTTTTATCATTTTTTATTTCAACCCTTAAGGAGGTCGAAGTATTGATGATAGAATTCTGAAAATTTGGTATGTTTTTACATGAAGTATTCAGAAGGTCGTGGAAAAATTTCATGACGATTAAGAAGCTATTTATTGAACAATTAACATTAACATGTTTCATAGGGACTCAACATCCTTAAAATGCACATTTTTTATCGTCCATGACGAGGAAAAATTGTGTGAACAGGTCTTTTTCACCGAGCGATTTCGCAGAGTGGGACGGTAGACTGTCCGTGGGCGCTTTTTTGTGCAGAAGTTGTGTTTTGTGCAGAGATCGTACCAATCGTCTTGGTAAACGTCTTGATTGTCCAACTGGAGACTGTAAAGGTCTAATAGACTGCCTGAAGGAAAAAGAGGTTGATGGTTTTGTTTTGACAGACGACATGGTTCAGGTGATTATGCTGCTCTCAACAAAATACGAAAGTAAAGAAATTAATTTTATACGTGTTCGATCTCATGCAGTTGGATTAGAACACAGGTCGTCATGGTGAGCACAATGAAGGTGCTAATTATTGATATAAAAAGAACAGTTTGTCAGAAATTTTTTAAGTTTTTGCGTGATTTTTTGTTAATTCGTTAACCGTTTAATGGGGCAAGATGAATACAAGCTATCGCAAAGCCGCGAAATTTTACAACGTACCATTATTCACGTTAGAAAGGGTGGAATGAAAATGTTAAAGCATTTGGTTCCTCTTATACCGGTGTTTCTACCAGTGGAAGAAAAAGTACTTAAAATTGATTTAAATGATATGGCGCCAAAATTATTCGGACTAATCCTACAGAAATTAGACGATTGGCTTACCAAACTGCTGGCATTGAGAATGAAACCACATTTATATGAGAAAGATGCCAATAGTTCGTGTCTCTTTATTCTTCCAGCGCTGATTCATCTTGCCCCGCATGAGGGGTAAGATGGGAAAAATAAAGGTTTAATTAAAAGTATATATTGTGTTGTAGAAATCAAAAAGACTGATTTTTTGCTTCCATAATTAAAATATTAATAAATGTTGATTAGTTTAAAAAATAATTAAAGCTGAATGGCTCATATATGTATTGTGTTATTTGAACATGACCTTAGCGTTATCATCTTGCCCCGACTTCCTCCACACAGAAAAACCTCGAACCTTGTTCATTCCGGTAAAAATGCACAAAAATGTTGTAATAAATAAATTGTCAATAAAGCAGTTTATGAGCAATGTTAAATCAATCGGAAGTATCACACTGATGAAGCAGCCATGAGTCCGAGAGACAAGGCTTATTTACAGATTCCCTGTGCCCTCCACAACTGCTGATTTATTGTAAAAATGGAGAGAAACGCCTCCGACTTTATTGAAAGAGGGAAGCGTTTCAATAGTTGATATTACGTAGCTCTGACACAGTGACGTGAATTGTGTGCACCAGTGTATACACCAAGAAGACTAGTCTTCTTGGTATACACTGCAACGTGGTAATTCGCCCGTCACAAAGAATTAAAGGTGGATCAGGCTCGGCACGTTGGAGTGCGCCTCCTGTCGTCCAAAAATCCCCTCAAGCGATTATCCCAGGGCCCAGCTTATTGTTAGCCCAACTGATTTATTTTATCAATATTTTGGGCATTATTTGTTTTGTATTCAAGAAGGAGGTCTCGTTTAATAACGGTCCTCCATAGCTCGCGTGAATGCCTACTGTTGGGAGTTGACGAGTGACAACGAAACCCAAGTCGTTGCACAGCATTTCCAGTGTACTTGTGTGGTGCATACGTTGTACAGTAATATACGGGTGATATCAATTTTGTGTTATATACGTACAAATTTTTAAAATAAAAATGGAGGCGTAAAATGAATGAAATGAAGGTTAAAAAATAAACTTGCTTGGCTATGTAATAAAAGTGTATTTTTCTTATTTGTACATTTGAATGGAAAACCTAAAATACAGCCATTGTACGAATTCAAACAGAAAATACTAACATATTCCAGCTTGGTTATGAGAAGCGACTGATTTACGTGCGCTGTCTTACCTTTTGTACTCGCATTAGCGATATGTGCTTCTTTCCTATTTCCGTCGCATTAGATGGATTAAATACATAATCGTGAGTGACCAAAAAGTATGCGCGTCCTCGTCAGCGTACCTTAAAAAACCGGTTCGGAGATTAGGAAAGAAGAGATCGAAATTTCTCTATCTTCATCACATTTCTTCATTGCTTAATAAATAGATTCAGTTTTTCGCATTACCGGCGTGGTAAGTTTTTGAGAAGACTTCAGGTGATTTGTGTCCTTTCCTTGTAAAAGATAAATATCTGCGAATGATACATCGGTTGTTCACGAATCTACGGTTTAAAGGTAAAGAATACGACAAATTATTGGACAAGCCATTTGTGGAACTTGCGCCCATCAGTCTACTGTACGACGAGACTTATCCTGAGGAGTTGAAAAACAACGTGACCACAAATAGACGAGAATTTTATCTGGGTGATACAAGCAATTAACGAAGGTATGAGGATGAAGCTCGTTACTGTGAGTCGAGACGAATTATATTATTTCTCAACAATTCGCGTGCCGCAGATTTTTTTCAACCACTCTGTTACTCGCAGGTGTACACCTGTTCATCAATGTCTGGGCGAACCGCACATTTTCAAAAAAGATCGAACTTACCGATTAAAAATGAAGGAAAACTCCAGTTGTCGACATTATTTCGTCTTTGGCTATATTTTTACCGACTGAAGACATTAAGTTTACATTTTCTGTACGCAACGATGAATGTGCATGGCTATCACCTCGTCATCATCGACTACATCGGGAAATCATAAATCTTCTCTACTGACTGTGATAATCGTAGCTTGGGTTATTGGTTTCCAATTGACCGACTGATGGTCTCCTAATATGCATAGAGTTTCAACTACACAACATTCTTCTAAAATTTATTGTGATTGAAGGTTTTGATTAATTTTCATGACGATTTGACTCATCGTTCCTCTACAATAAAATCAATAGCCGTGAGACCTAGCAGATCCTCCCAGCAACGCCAGTAATGACAAAAATCAATATTAGTAAGATATTTATTTTCCAGAAAAATAAGTGATACATTTATCATACGAAATTAGCAAAAATTAGCCCAATTTATTAATTATAATTTGCCTACACGAGTGTTCTGGAGGAGTTGTTCAGCGTTACTCATTGCAGGGCACATTGAGACACGAAAATAGATTTTTTTCATCCACCACTCATAATTCGTTTAGGAGCTGTAGTAGAGGTAACGCGGAACAATTCGCTTTCACGTTATACGGAAATAGATTGAGTCATTACGAAAAATTAAGACTGCAGAGTAATAATGCGAGTTTAAGGCTTATTAACAGTTGTACAGTAAGTCAGCATCGAGAATTTCTGATGCTCAAATGAACCATTCTGCAGTTACCTGCAAAACCAAGTGTTGGTAATGCATAGTCAGTGTACCTGACGTTGCCTTACGTCCCTAACTGTCAAAGCAATAAAGAAGTAAGCACATTTCGTCACCATTCAATTTGCAATTGGTTGTCCGTTATCTTCTTCACGCGCTCTTACCTCTGTGGATCTTGTATATCTGTTTCTCCAGTGTCTATTGCTTTTGAAGATCGACAGTACTCCCACTCTGCTTGTGGGACACTTAGCTGCGTGTCGTCTTGTCAAGTCAATCATAAAATATGCACCCATACACTGTTTTTTGACCGTTACGAGCGATCAGTGGACGCGTGTCTCAGGCCTCGGTACAAAGTATGCACCATCAGTCCAGATGCTGTAGAATTCGATAAAGTGCTATTCTAAATGTTCAACCATCGCTTGATTTGATGCCGGCCTTGATTTGTTGGTTGTGGTACAGATATGTGTTCGTCGCAGCAACCCCACTCATTGTTCGAATAAAAAATGGCACCATAGAAGGTACGATTATGCGGAGCAGGAAAGGCAGAGACTTCGCTGCATTCAGGGGTATCCCTCATGCTCAGCCACCTCTTGGTCAACGCAGATTTGAGGTCAGTGATCCTTAATTTTCTCCGCAGCCTTTGCGTTACGTACCACCATCCCAGGTAGGATTTTAAAGTCGCGCCTACGTTGGCGCAACGACGCTTGCCGGCGTTAGGACGTCGGCCCGACTCTGTTCGCCAACGTCGTTTTGGGGTCCAATAAACGTCCAAATGATAACGTCGGCCCGACGATCCTCCCAAACGTTGCGCCACAATATTTAATCGATGTTGGCCCTTCGTCGATTGCAACGTCGGCCCTACGCCGATTGTTGCGTCGGCCCTGCGCTGACTGCGGTATCGATCCTACGTCGATCACCGCGTCGACCCTACATCCATTGCGGCATCGAACCTACGTCGTTTGCGCAATCGACCCTACGTCGTTTGCGACGATGGCACTACATTTACGAGAGGGTGTTTAAAGGAATAGCAGATTGACTATTTAAAAGAAAAAAGACATAGCATTAATAGAAATTTATTGTCAGTGATTGACGTATTGATGTCTAGCTTAGGTTATAAATATATTCAGTCTTATAACTTCATAAATATATTCAGTCTTACAACTTCATAAATATATTCAGTCTTACAACTTCATAAATATATTCAGTCTTACAACGTTATTAATATATTCAGTCCTACAACGTTATAAACGCCAGAATGGTAACAAAAATGTGAAGAAGTCCCAAAGGAACTCTCAATCGTGTCTGCTCCCGAAACATACACGGAGAGAATTTTTAAGTATTTTTTACGGTGAAATCTCCGTAAAAATTACATTAAAAATTTGAAACCGGTGACAAATGTGCACATAGTCAAAAATTGACACTAGCTTTTAATATTTTGCTTTCATTCATGTAAAAATTTAAGCAAGTAGCATAATTTTTTACATTTCTTTCAGTAAAAATTCTGACACATTCTCGTGTAGAATTTTAACAATGGGCTGCCTCACAAATTCCAAGTTTCTACAGTAAAAATAACCTGGACAAACTTGAAATTTCTAAAATCCCTAGCGAAAAATGAATTCCCTATGATTAAATAAATACTCTATATACTGTATTTCTGAACCTTTGTGTTCTTGATTGCTACTTATTTTAGCATATCATCTTTCCGTACCATTGTAGACGTCCTTTATCGAAGTTTCTTTTCACGTTTCTTTGTTTTCTTGCGTACAACTGCGTAGAACACGTTAGACTGCACGAGACCACGAGGCTTTCTTGGCCCATGTTTCGCACTGTAATGCGCATGCGCGGTACCGCTGTTGCTAAGCAACGCGGGTCGGCGTCGTTCGTGCTCGTCATACTGCGTCATACGTAAGCCCACTCTCACAGCTTGCGTTCACGTATACGCACGCTCGCACACAGAGCTCACGCGTACGGTCAGGCGACCTAGCCCTAACTGATTTTAGTATAGAGAACGTAAAATTCCGGTGGACGCACGGAAAATTTCAGCTACCTTTTTTAAATTTTTATGGAAAACACGCAAATTTCTCAATGTTCCACTGAAAAATTTCATTTATATTAGCACGTTTTTTAACTTATTGTCGTAATCTTTACGTTTCATGAAATTTTACTATTAATTTCAGTAAAAATTCTGGAAAATATTTTAAATTTCTGTTACGCAAAAGTAAATTTTGATTCATTTCCATGAAAATTTATCATTTATTTCCTAAAAACCTGAAGAATTGCACATTTGTCACCGAGTTACTGTGATTTCACAGTAAAAATTACTTAAAAATTCTCTCCGTGTAGCGGTTAGAAGTTGATTGGTGGGCAGAAGCGTTAACTTCGTTTTCCTCTTTATGGAGACGACGAAACTTTTTTACGCGGTTATACGAAGACCTATTTTTATCCGCCATTGGTTAAATTCATTCCACTGTAGAATATCCACACCGTTTAGGTTGCGCGCTACACAATATTGTTCAGGCAAGCTCAAAAGAAAATTCGAACGGTGGAGGTCGGGTACCAACGGTCTACTGGACTTTGTTTACGGTCAAGCATCGGTCGAGCTCTAAGTCTACAAAAAATGGTCACCTACACCCGTGCGACGATTACCCAGTGTCGGATTAAACGTGGTAGCCAACGTTGCGCGAAGTACTGATCGTAACGTCGGCGCGACGTTCGAACAACACTTTCGCCAACTCTAAGCCTTAGTCGCGTCCCGATCGTCGGCTGTTTATTCGACGCCGTCTTACTGCCATGGGTTGGCTGTATTCTGGGTCTGCACACATGGCCGACTACACCCGGGCGACGACTAGCCAGCGTCGGATGAACCGTGGTGGCCAGCGTTGCGCCAACTATCAAGCGTACCGTCGGAGCGACGATCGAATAACGGTTTCGGCAACTCTGCGCCATAGTCGCCTTTCGATCGTCTACTGCCGAGCCATCGCCGCCTGATAGCCAACCATGGCTAGTACGTTTCGCCAACGCTGGCTCATCATAGGCCGTCGACCGTTGGCAGCGGACGTGTTGCCACGATACAGCCAAACGTCGGCCGTACTCGGAACGTCGTAGACCCGCACATGGGATGGTATATCTCTTCTCGTGGCACTTTCACGCAGTACGTTCGATTATGGGTTACTTAAGGCCTTCGGCGACTCTAGAGGCTGAAAAAAAGGCTTTTTGGGGATTTTTTTCACAAAAGCTACAAAATAAATCGGGATTCCAAAAAAGGGTGCTTATCATACATATCAGTGACTGAATTCAATGATAATAAGCTGATAATTTTTTTGAATCGATTAATTTCAAAATGGCGTCTCTGCAGCGTTTTTGCGATGACGTCTGCGTTTTTCCAGGGTCCACAGCCGGACAAACAGCTCCTGTAATTTTTGAATGATAATGAGCCAATTATTGTTTTTCGATTACATATAATAACTGTTATGGAAGTACGTAGGATTTTTTCGATATGTTGATTTTTGGCCGAATGGCGCATTTCTAAAGTGGAATGTGAAAATTTTGCCTAAAAAATCATCCGAGAACTGTTAATAACAAATGAACTATGCAATATAAAAAAAATCCTACTTGTTTCCATAGACAATGGATTTTTCAAGATATATTCAATATTTCAAGTGAATCGGTTGGAAATTGTCTGAGTTATGTTTCCGGCCAACGTCAAACGGAAACGTCATCGCAAAAACGCTGCACAGCCGCCATTTTGAAATGAATCGCTTCAAAAAAATTATTGTATACAGTCACTGATATGTATGATAAACACCCTTTTTTGTAATCTCGATTTATTTTGTAGTTTTTCTGAAAAAAAACCTAAAAAGCCTATTTTTTCGGCCTCTAGAGTGGCCTAAGGCGTTAATCCCGTTTGCAAGATTGAGAGTGATGTTAGATGAGGGGAAATGCGGCTTTCAACTCTGATGTCATTGTCATTAGCCCCCGAAACCGTTTGACTCCTGGGCTGGGGTACTTTTAGCAAAGACAGATGGAAATACGTGTCCTCAGCGTAATTCACCTCCTGATTACGAAGTCGTTTTCGGAAGCGAGGATTGTTTGTACCTCAATGTATACAGTCCGGAAGTATTCCTCGACGGCCAACAGTGCATGAATCATACGGTAATGATTTGGTTCCACGGAGGCGCCTGGACTGAAGGGTCCGGTCGCTCCACACTTTACGGACCAACATTTTTTCTCGACCATGACATCGTTTTGGTAACCGTGAACTACAGGCAAACGTCGCAATCATGCATACTACGATTCGTTTAGAGCGCACACTGTTTAATATCCCCTTAAGTAGCGTCTTCAATTGCACAACTGAAGTAATATTACAAAAATCAATTTTGGTGCATCTGATGTAACATACATCAAATTAATCACAGCTACTTTTATTCCATTTAATAGATAAGTATGCGATAGTATTTTTTTTTAATGGGAAGTCCATCTTTGGGGGTTCCCCACGTGAGAACGAGATTTCTGATTGTGAGAGGGCTGCAGTCGGTTAATCGACGATTAGTCCCGCCTCACGAGGTAAGGTACCGCAAAAATTTGTCGAGGGTTGGGGAATACCAAGTTATACTTGGTATAGAGACACTCATGTATAGAGAGCATCAGTCGTATTATGTATTGTGAATTCTATGAGCATTCAAGCCATTCTCTAGTATTGTAGTCGTGGCTAGCGTTCGGTGGAGCTAGCGCGCACCGTAATGTCGTCCAAAGGTAATGTACAATTGAAACATGCGTTTTTCGTAACATGCATTACACAATGACAGTATCCTGCGTAGTATTACCCTAAGGTGCTTTGTATCTCATCGTATTTTTTAGTTACATCGATTCACTTTCATGTACTACGACAAGTTGGGAGAAGTCGAGAAATAACTTAAATCAAACTCAATTGCGGTCTCAGTTGAGTGCAATGATGTATTGGGAGAATTGTTTTTATAGACTTCTCGTTATGTCAAATCTGACGGCTGCCTGTCGTGTCAACTGGATATATACTTCGAGTAGAATTGAACGTACATGGAATCTCGGAAAAAAGCGACCAATATTGCGCAAACATGTGCAGTGGAGCTCGTCAAAGATATGCCTTCAGTTTGTCTGTTCTAACAATGTCGCATTAATCACTGTTTTCTCATGGGCATTCATTGGGACTACTCCATGCTTGAAATCGACATTTCTTATGATCCGTAACAAAGAAAAATTGCGTGGACAGGTCTTTTTCACCGAGCAATCTCGCAGAGTGGGACAGTAGACTGTCCATGGGCGCTTTTTCGTCCTGAAGTTGTTAGAGATCGTACCAATCGTCTTGGAAAACGTCTTGATTGTCCGACAGAAGACTCTAAAGCTCTGATAGACTGCTTGAAGAAAAAAGACGCTGATGAATTTGTTTTAGCGGACGACATGTTTCAGGTGATTATGCTGATTTGAAAAAAGACACGAAAGTAAAAAGATTAACATTATATGTGCACGAACTCAAGCAGTTGGATCGAACAATAGGTCTTCAACATGTGTCCCGTAGGTCGATACAGACCCGTAATCGAACCTGATCACCCAGGCGCGTTCTTCAAGGGGGAACCCACCGAGACCTTAAAATCTGTAAAGGTGGCCGATATACCATGGATAGTAGGTTTGAATTCGCAGGAGGGTACCATGAGAGTTGCTAGTAGGTTTACAACGTACAATCAATTTGGTACCCCGATTTTTTAATCAATACGATCTGTTCTTTCGATTGAGGTCTATACGGAATGAAAGATCATGGATTGAATAAAATACTGGATGAAAAGTTCATGGAACTCGCACCGGTTAGTTTGCTCTACGAGGGCACGTGCCCCGCGAAATTCAAGGACAACATGACCAAGAGTATTCGTAAGTTTTACCTGGGCGACAAAAAGATTGACGAATCAACGAGAATTGACATGGTTGACGTAAGTTTTGCTGCAATTTGATGGAGTTGGTTGAATGCTAACCGCGCTCTTGTTCATTCACCAAATGACTTTGATCAGATCTATACGGACGCCTGGTTTCGCATCGGAACTGTCACATCTGTCAGAAATCATCTCGAAACACTCAGTTCGCCAGTTTATACTATTATTTTACGTATAGAGGAAGTTTCTCGCAAAGCGCTTCATTTGGAGATCCAGATAGAGATTATGGGGTCGCTCACGGAGACGAGTTGCAATATTTTTTCCCCATGCGTGAACTGTTCGGCGTAGACCTACAGTACACAGAAGAGGGCTACAGAATGGTGGACTTGATGACCACCTTGTGGGTCAATTTCGCTCGCTCAGGGTATTGTTTCGCGTATCTGTGATAACGCATCGAGCAATCGGCATCTCCATAATCGCCACAATAACATCGTTCCTTTTTTATACTCTTCTGCCCACCACAGTGATCCGACACCTGACAAAACTCCGGCAATGCCGATCAAGTGGAAACCGGTGAGAACTTCGGCACTCGAATATCTGCACATATAGGTGGATCGCAAGATTTAAGAATGGAGTCCGACCTTTTTCCTGAAAGACGCGCCTTCTGGTCGAGTATACGCTATCATGGTGAAATTGAAAATGAGTATGATTCATCTCATATACGTAACGAATTGTAATGCTGTACAATCTAGATGAATCCAATGAAACTTACCGTCGATTCACGGCAGCTCATTACCAAACACTATTTTTACACGATGTATCTACAACATGATGTATCTACAATCTAAAATTTATTAAATAAATAAATGTTCATTGAAGCAATTTATAAGCAATTTTAAATTGAAACGAAGTATCACACTGATGGAGCGGCCATGAGTCCGAGAGCGATAGCTGATGTGCAGATTCCCAGCGTCCTCCGAAACGGCTTACTGTTTGTAAAAATGAAAGAGAAGAAACGCCTCCCACTCTTGCTAAACTAGGGACGTCTGTCTCTTCGTCTGCATGAAATGTAATCCGTTCAAAATTGAAGGGAGGATTTTTAGCGATCGGAGCGTGTTTTCCGAGACGGCAGATTTTTCGGAAAAAAGAACCACCTTCCGCTTTGTTAAACGACGAGGAACCTATTAATCTTCGTTCGTCCGAAATGTTATCCGTCCATCAAAACATTTGGTCGTACGATTTTTACCGAGCGAACATATAACCCATTTCCATACGGTCATATATCACACGGTGCGAAATTTCGACACGATCACGGCGGTATTGTAGAAGTCACAGTAGTTGCAGCAAACTTCTGCTACTCACACTACAGCATAGGATGACGGCCCAATAGGCGACAGTTGCTGCAAGGCCGTGTGTGACGCGCGTGTATACATTCTCCATGCGAGATCGCCGCCAGTGGTAATGCTGGTGTACTTGTTGTTCAGGATTGCTGATTATATTTTCAGCTTGATTGATACAATTTTGCGCGTTTTATGTGAACAAAAAAAAACACGATAAACCCCAACTTTTTCGTAATCGTCCTATAAATTCGGTTAAAACAACGCGCAAAATATACTTATATCTTTTCACTGTGGAGAGCCTTGCGGTCTTAAAATGTGCCTGGACTCGATGCATCAGTTGGTAATTCACCATTCATCCATCGGTGACTACAATCTGTGATCTTTTTTTCAAAATTTGTAAATCTGTCGATCGGCAAGCTTTTTCTGCAACAATATGGTATTGTTTACACGATAAGTTTCATCTCATTTGATTATATCGTTTGGTTGAAATTAGGGTTCAAAATTTCGAATCGATCGGAGCGTGTGACGTGTGGCTTCAAGGGGTCTCCTCAATTAAGAAGCTAAAAAAGGCTATTTTCGTGAATAATTTTGATAGGTTTATTTCATAGATATAGATATAAAAGTTGTTACACTTAATAAATACACTTTTGAAATATATAAAAAAAATTTTTTTCAAATTTATTATAGTTTACTATTTATAGACGAAAATGGTAGTTGAAAAATATCCTAAAAATTGTAGGTCTGCGCTGTTGATGAAATCTCGGAGATGGATCAACCGAAGCAGAAAAATCAATCGGTATTATTCAGAAACAAATATATTCAGTATGTTAATGGCTATAGCGCATGTCATACGATTTTTTATGTATGCAAAAATAACAAAATGATGGACTTTAAAAAAAAAAACCTGCTTTCCACCGTTTTCGGCAAAAAAATAGTAAATATCAAAATTTTTGAATATTCTTGATATGCGCTATAGCTATAGTTGTAAAGAAAATGTGGTTAAAATTTCATAAGGATCGGTTCAGTAGTTTCGAAGATTTTATCAACAAGCCGTCGAAAAACGTATGTATAGCTTGTATCTCAGCCAAACTAAAATATTTCTGATATCTGCCATAATCTTTTTAAGTTGAAAAAGTCGAAAAAAGATGACGAAACATCGAACTTAACTTTTTAAACTGTGCCAAAAATTCATTTTTCGATATTTTTACTTTACTCTGGTTCCAACTCGTTATTTTTGTTTGATATAAAATGAAGAGACTGTAAAAATGTTAATAATTGGGTCGTAAAAATTCAAACATAGTGTGTTTCAATGGTTCATAAAAAAGATACCCAAAAAGCGAAAAAAATAGCTGTAAAATGGAACACCCCATCCAGTGTTATGGTAGAATTAAAGCGGAAAAATTCGACTTTTTATTATTCGCAAATAATACATTGAGTCATTACCAAAAATTAAGATTTTGAAGTAGTAATAAGTAAAAATAAGTTTAAGGCTGATTAACAGTTATAAAGTAAGTCAGCATGTAGAATTTCTGAACCTCAAATGAATCCCTCTGTAGGTACCTGTAAAACCAAGTGTTGGTATTGCATAGTCGGCGTACCTGACGTTGCCTCACGCCCCCAAGTCTCAAAGTAGTAACGGAGTAAACAAATTCTCTCACCAATCAATGTGCAATTTTCCGCCCGTTATCTTCTTCACGCCATTACCCCGCGAATAATACATATATAAAACATACACAGGATGGACCATTTAACGTCACCACTCCAAATATCTCCGTTGCCTTTAGAGTGACGAAAAAAAGTCAGGCGCCAATTTTATTGACTTCAAAGGTCGGATACAGTGGTGAACAAATTTATTTTTGTCAAGTTTATAGTTTTTGCGTTCTCAAGGTTATCAATGGTTTTTTAAAGGGAACATGTGTTTTTTTAAAATTAAGACGTTGTAGCTGATATCCGGATGAATCCAACGACCTATGTAGTCATGACCTTGAAACGATTTTTCACCAAAATATTTTAGGTTCGTTTACGCTTGTTTACATTTGGTTGGTTTGTTTGGGTATGTTTGGGTTTGTTTTCGACACTCTAAAGGCAACGGAGATATTTGGGGTGGTCACGTTAAATGGTCCACCCTGTATATATGTGACATTACACCTGCGAATCTTATGTGTATGTTACTCCAGTGACTATTGCTTTTGAAGCTCGTCAGTACTCAACCTCCCCACTCCAATTGTCGGACACTTCATTTCGTGTCGATTTGTCAATGTAATCATAAAATATGCATGCATATACCGTTTTGTGACCGGTACGAGCGGTCGGTAGACGAGTGTCCTAGGCCTCGGTACAAAGCATACACCATTAGTTCAGATACTGCTTAATTCGATAAACTTATATTGTAAATTTTTAATCATCGTTTAATTTTATCGGAACTGTCCCTCCGAACAAAATTGTAATGCCTCATTCGTCTGCAACGAGTGGACTGGTGATGCCGGCCTGCATTTGTTGGTTGTGGTACGGTTATGTAATCGTGGCAGCAACATCGCCAATTGTTCGAATACAGAATGGCAGCCTAGAAGGTACGGTTATGAGGAGCAGGAAAGGCAGAGAGTTCGCTGCATTCAGCGGTATCCCCTATGCCCAACCACCTCATGGTCAACTCAGATTTGAGGTCAGTTGTCCTTCATGTTCCCTGAAGTCTTCGCGTTACGTAGCAGTTGCTCATATCTCTTTCTCGTGGTACTTTAAAACGTCCGGTCACCCTGGCCGCTCGGAAAATGAGTATGTTTTTAAAAGATTCGTAAATCCGAAAGTATAAAACGAAATATTTTTATTTTTTAACACAAGGTAAGAGACGGCTTTAAGAATGTCTCGAATAAATGTTAGTTCTATATATGAAAAAGTGGCGGCGCTGCAGAACGACACGCGCGAATTTTACAGGTGTATCATCGTCGTATTGCATCTGAACAAAAAAAACATTAGCTTATCCGTGAATAGTTTCGGTATAACGTAGCGATATTTTATTTTTCGACCATTAGGGAAATTACGGTGAGCCGAAGAGAAAAAAGTGCATTTTTCACTGAAATTTCACGAGAAAAAACGTCGATACAAAAAAACCTACCAAGTAATCGCAAACATCCCACGCCACCTTCTAGATAATGTATTTCAAAGTGTGTATAAATTTCACAGCAATCGGACCGATAGTTTACGAAATTGACTTCACACCATTTGAGAAAATACACTTTCGAGATAATCGCAAAAGAAAGTAAATGTGCAGTTTGACTGACCGTGCTGTTTTTGTGAGTCATATCTTCACCCAGCGATTTCTGTTCCACACATGCCTTCGGCAGCTGATTCAGCATCCTGGGTCTTTTTTGAAAATATCTGTGCTTGGCGTGCTTCTTTCGTGCTTTACGAAACACCCGTTACGTAAGCTGTAAGTTCGGCAATTTCGCGATTTTCTATACCAACTACGGTTTAAGTTGTCTGGAATATTTCAAGGTTTATTATGAAAAAGAATGAAAAAAATGTTAGGGTGGCCAGACGTCTTAAGGGCGGACACCACTACCCATTTTCAACCGCTTTGTTTGGAATTTTTTTTAAGCAAGGAAGGAAATACATGGCCAAAAGAACTCTTCAGCTTTATTAAGTATATATTGAGTGTAAAAAAAATTATTTGTCAAAAGAATAGTAAATGGCGGCGCACGAGTCGCTACAGCACTACTGGTTTCCAGCCAACCCTCTCCGTGGCACGCAGTAGACCTGTCGTAAATGTAATCCTGAAACTAAGAGTGAAATATTTTCGTTAATTATATTGGTTTTAGCAGTCAGGTATGGAGGAATATTAAAAACATAATGAAAAGAAAATAGAGACGAGTTTGAAAAAGGACATTCCCATGTGCGGGTCTACGACGTTCCGAGTACGGCCGACGTTTGGCTGTATCGTGGCAACACGTCGGCTGCCAACGGTCGACGGCCTATGATGAGCCAGCGTTGGCGAAACGTACTAGCCATGGTTGGCTATCAGGCGGCGATGGCTCGGCAGTCGACGATCGAAAGGCGACTGGCGCAGAGTTGCCGAAACGGTTATTCGATCGTCGCTCCGACGGTACGCTTGATAGTTGGCGCAACGCTGGTCACCACGGTTCATCCGACGCTGGCTAGTCGTCGCCCGGGTGTAGTTGGCCATGTGTGCAGACCCAGAATACAGCCAACCCTTGGCAGTAAGACGGCGTCGAATAAACAGCCGACGGTCGGGACGCGACTATGGCTTAGAGTTGGCGAAAGTGTTGTTCGAACGTCGCGCCGACGTTACGATCAGTACTTCGCGCAACGTTGGCTACCACGTTTAATCCGACACTGGGTAATCGTCGCACGGGTGTAGGTGACCATTTTTTGTAGGCCTAGAGCTCGACCGATGCTTGACCGTAAACAAAGTCCAGTAGACCGTTGGTACCCGACCTCCACCGTTCGAATTTTCTTTTGAGCTTGCCTGAACAGTATTGTGTAGCGCGCAACCTAAACGGTGTGGATATTCCACAGTGGAATTAATTTAACCAATGGCGGATAAAAATAGGTCTTCGTATAATCGCGTAAAAAAGTTTCGTCGTCTCCATAAAGAGGAAAACGAAGTTAACGCTTCTGCCCACCAATCAACTTCTAACAGCTACACGGAGAGAATTTTTAAGTAATTTTTACTGTGAAATCACAATAACTCGGTGACAAATGTGCAATTCTACAGGTTTTTAGGAAATAAATTATAAATTTTCATGGAAATGAATCAAAATTTACTTTTGCGTAACAGAAATTTAAAATATTTTCCAGAATTTTTACTGAAATTAATAGTAAAATTTCATGAAACGTAAAGATTACGACAATAAGTTAAAAAAGTGCTAATATAAATGAAATTTTTCAGTGGAACATTGAGAAATTTGCGTGTTTTCCATAAAAATTTAAAAAAGGAAGCCGAAATTTTCCGTGCGTCCACCGGAATTTTACGTTCTTTATAGTAAAATCAGTTAGGGCTAGGTCGCTTGACCGTACGCGTGAGCTCTGTGTGCGAGCGTGCGTATACGTGAACGCAAGCTGTGAGAGTGGGCTTATGTATGACGCAGTATGACGAGTACGAACGACGCCGAACCGCGTTGCTTAGCAACAGCGGTACCGCGCATGCGCATTATAGTACGAAACATGGGCCAAGAAAGCCTCGTGGTCTCGTGCAGTCTAACGTGTTCTACGCAGTTGTACGCAAGAAAACAAAGAAACGTGAAAAGAAACTTCGATAAAGGACGTCTACAATGGTACGGAAAGATGATATGCTAAAATAAGTAGCAATCAAGAACACAAATGTTCAGAAATACAGTATATAGAGTATTTATTTAATCATAGGGAATTCATTTTTCGCTAGGGATTTTAGAAATTTCAAGTTTGTCCAGGTTATTTTTACTGTAGAAACTTGGAAGTTTTGAGGCAGCCCATTGTTAAAATTCTACACGAGAATGTGTCAGAATTTTTACTGAAATAAATGTAAAAAATTATGCTACTTGCTTAAATTTTTACATGAATGAAAGCAAAATATTAAAAGCTAGTGTCAATTTTTGACTATGTGCACATTTGTCACCGGTTTCAAATTTTTAATGTAATTTTTACGGAGATTTCACCGTAAAAAATACTTAAAAATTCTCTCCGTGTATGTTTCGGGAGCAGACACGATTGATAGTTCCTTTGGGCCTTCTTCACATTTTTGTTACCATTCTAGCGTTTATAACGTTGTAGGACTGAATATATTAATAACGTTGTAAGACTGAATATATTTATGAAGTTGTAAGACTGAATATATTTATGAAGTTGTAAGACTGAATATATTTATGAAGTTATAAGACTGAATATATTTATAACCTAAGCTAGACATCAATACGTCAATCACTGACAATAAATTTCTATTAATGCTATGTCTTTTTTCTTTTAAATAGTCAATCTGCTATTCCTTTAAACACCCTCTCGTAAATGTAGTGCCATCGTCGCAAACGACGTAGGGTCGATTGCGCAAACGACGTAGGTTCGATGCCGCAATGGATGTAGGGTCGACGCGGTGATCGACGTAGGATCGATACCGCAGTCAGCGCAGGGCCGACGCAACAATCGGCTTAGGGCCGACGTTGCAATCGACGAAGGGCCAACATCGATTAAATATTGTGGCGCAACGTTTGGGAGGATCGTCGGGCCGACGTTATCATTTGGACGTTTATTGGACCCCAAAACGACGTTGGCGAACAGAGTCGGGCCGACGTCCTAACGCCGGCAAGCGTCGTTGCGCCAACGTAGGCGCGACTTTAAAATCCTACCTGGGAACGTGAAAAGAAACTTCGATAAAGGACGTCTACAATGGTACGGAAAGATGATATGCTAAAATAAGTAGCAATCAAGAACACAAATGTTCAGAAATACAGTATATAGAGTATTTATTTAATCATAGGGAATTCATTTTTCGCTAGGGATTTTAGAAATTTCAAGTTTGTCCAGGTTATTTTTACTGTAGAAACTTGGAAGTTTTGAGGCAGCCCATTGTTAAAATTCTACACGAGAATGTGTCAGAATTTTTACTGAAAGAAATGTAAAAAATTATGCTACTTGCTTAAATTTTTACATGAATGAAAGCAAAATATTAAAAGCTAGTGTCAATTTTTGACTATGTGCACATTTGTCACCGGTTTCAAATTTTTAATGTAATTTTTACGGAGATTTCACCGTAAAAAATACTTAAAAATTCTCTCCGTGTATGTTTCGGGAGCAGACACGATTGATAGTTCCTTTGGGCCTTCTTCACATTTTTGTTACCATTCTAGCGTTTATAACGTTGTAGGACTGAATATATTAATAACGTTGTAAGACTGAATATATTTATGAAGTTGTGAGACTGAATATATTTATGAAGTTATAAGACTGAATATATTTATAACCTAAGCTAGACATCAATACGTCAATCACTGACAATAAATTTCTATTAATGCTATGTCTTTTTTCTTTTAAATAGTCAATCTGCTATTCCTTTAAACACCCGCTCGTAAATGTAGTGCCATCGTCGCAAACGACGTAGGGTCGATTGCGCAAACGACGTAGGTTCGATGCCGCAATGGATGTAGGGTCGACGCGGTGATCGACGTAGGATCGATACCGCAGTCAGCGCAGGGCCGACGCAACAATCGGCTTAGGGCCGACGTTGCAATCGACGAAGGGCCAACATCGATTAAATATTGTGGCGCAACGTTTGGGAGGATCGTCGGGCCGACGTTATCATTTGGACGTTTATTGGACCCCAAAACGACGTTGGCGAACAGAGTCGGGCCGACGTCCTAACGCCGGCAAGCGTCGTTGCGCCAACGTAGGCGCGACTTTAAAATCCTACCTGGGTTGTGTCGACCATAATTTTCATACAAATAGTGATATATTTTGTACGATTTTCAATTAATCGAAAAATGCGCTCGTACTTGACTGTTTATTTAAAAAACATAGTAAGAAAAAAACGTGTTTGAAGTTTTCGGTACCCGGTAGGAAACCAATGCACGAGTGAATTTGCAGTGGCCTAAAAGCTCCTTGAGTCGGTGGGTCACATAATCCTCGTTGGGAACAGTTTTTACTTCAGGATTAAATTTATGTACGATATTTTGCGTAGCTGGAACTGTGCCCACCGGCGTGGCATCGCCAAAGGCACTTTTCGACGGACGGAGACTCCCCTAAAGTTAATAGCTCGAAAACACCTTCAAAATTGTTTCTTTCAGCTATAAAAAAATATGCATCATATTTTTAAACTTTCAATGGATGTTTTAAAAGTGTTTGCAAAAATACGATTATTCGAAAATTTTCGAGTGGTGTCCCCTAACGCAGTACGTACGATTGTATTTCGTGCCTCTTCCTCGAGATCACTTCGTAGTCCTTCACTCTGTGCCGATATTACCACCTATTTAAAGTTAAAAAAGCGAGACGGTGGCTCCTCTGCGCCCTCGCGGCGCACAGTGGTTCCAAACGCCGAGAAGCTGGCCAAAAATCGAAATCATCGAAAAAACGGATGGTGGTGGGTATATATAGTTTTTGGGCGTCGCTGAATCCGAATCTGATGTTAGTTTTTCGAAAAAAATGAGTCAAAAACAAGATGGCGGACCAAAAAAAATTTTATATCAACTTTAAACAATAAAAAATGATGTTATAAGGAGTTTTTGAGGTCGCTAAATCGAAATTTGACATCAGTTTCATAAAAAAATGCAAAACAAAGTCAAAAACAAGATGGCGGACCAAAAAAAAATGATTATGATTTTTAATCAAAAATAATATAAACAATATAGTTTTTATCGATACAGAAACATTTAATCAACTTGGAAAAAATTTTGAATTAAGTTTTTTGAAAAAAATAATTTATTGTTTATAACAAATTCATTGTTTATAATATCAAAATCATTGGTAGTATGTATACTCAACATTAAATAACTTAAACAATTTTTTTTTGACGATATTGGGCTTCATATAACGTAAAAATCATATTTTTAGCTGTTTTTTAGTAAATTTTCAAATTGCATTTTCTCAATTTCGGGCAAATTCGGGCAAAAGTTATTGGCGTCATAATTTAGTGCTATGATGCCCTTACCATATGCAATTAATTTCAGCCCGGGATCTAGCGGGAGTTTCGAGAAAATGAGAAAGTAAAAGTGGCATAAAAATGACAAAATTTTGTGATTTACAAACAATAATATATAAACAATGTACAAGCACTTAAAATTTCAAACAAAACGTATTTTACTAACCTCAGATATCCCTCTCTTCGAAACAATTCACTTCACCATGAATATTTAACACTAACTTGTCTAAATTAAATGTTTAAGTCAGAAAACACGTGACATTCACGAAATTTAACCTTTAAGGTTAAACCTTTAAGGTTAAATTTCGTGAATGTCACGTGTTTTCTGACTTAAACATTTAATTCACGACGCCACGCTGCCAACAAGTGTGTATTATTGGCATTGGTAATGCTGCGTTCTTAAAGTACAGGTACCAACCTAACATATGGCACACAAAAAAGTCCTATATTTAGTAACGCGATTTTCCCTATTTTGGCCAGCTTTTCGGCGTTTGGAACCACTGTGCGGCGGCCACTCTCGGATACTAGCCTCATTCTTTATTTTGGCGCCGAAGGAACCACACATTTCGTGAAAAAAAAAGTTTTGAGGAAAATGGGGAAGAAAAGCTCAAAGAACGAAGAAAAGGATGTTCGAGACCGTATAAGACGGCTCAAGAAGAAGATGCGGAAAAAGAAAAAGCGAAAACATCATAGGAAACGTAAGTTAACCTATAATTTGTTGCAGTTCAACTTAACACCAATACAACGAGGCTGGCGAGACCAACATCGATATCTCTCTCATGCTCGATGGCTAGGCCAACGAGTAACTGACTGGCAAAAAAAAATCTACGTAAGGCGTAGAATATTACAATGGAAGCGGGCCAGGCCCACACTTCCAGCAGTTCAGGACTGCTAAATACAGCGAAGGCTTTATTTTTATCCGAGGGATATTGATATGCATTTTAAATGAGCGGATGCTTCCTTTCTCCTGGCGGCAGGTTATCACTATTCGTACCCATGCAGCAGCGATAGCAGCAGGGAAAGCAGCAGCGAGGCAAGCGATAAGGAGAATGAGAGTGATAGAGAGAGAAACGATCGTGCTCACACGCGTCGACCCGATGTAGGGATTCACGCTCGCCCTCTCGTTATCGCTCTCTCTCGCGCGACAGCTTGCGTTCACCTTCACGTTGAAGAGCAAAATACGAGTTCAGCTGAGAATCATAACCTCAACCAGGAGTCTACGAAAAAGCCAACAAAAGACGCGAGCGGCCAGGCCACTCGGTCGGTAAAGCAGGACGTGACGCTAGGCGAAGACACGTTACTCGTTATTGGCAAACGGCTACGATCAGACAAAAAATTAACAGAGCCCGTGCACAAGGACATACAAATGCACTGGGAGGAAATATACAAAGATGGTTTGCCAAAAGACATAAAAGCAGAATTGATAAGTAAACATCCCCAACCGGCCAACGTCACATTCCTAGAAGCGCTAAAACTCAACTTACAATAAGGTTTAAAGGGCAACGCCACTCTAGCGGCAGAAAATGAGGCCTAAATTTGACAATTTATTTTGGGGGTATGAAAAAAGGAATAGGATTTCTTTTGCGGGGGTTTATTTAACACGGTTTAAAGTATTTAAAAAATGCTATTATAATTTTCATACAAAATGCCGGTGACAGAGCCCATCTTGAAAAACGTGTTTTTTTTTTACAAATGGCTTCACGGGAGGACAGCCTTCTCGTAACGTGTAAGACCTGGAACAAAAACAAAAAAAAATGATAAACCATTTATTATTAGCTACGGGACTACGTAGGGATATTTTTTTAAATCAAATTTTGAAAAAATGGCGCTCTTTTAAAGAAATAAATCGATTTTTCGCCCAAAGATAAGCAATAAATTGTTTTTAAAAAAGTTTAAGAATCATTTAAAAAAACCTTAACAACTTTTGAAAAAATCGCTACAAGAATCGCACATTGTTATTATGACCCCAAAGTATTTTTGAAGCAAAAAAAACCATGTTTCCAAGATACTAGAGTGGTGATATTCCTTAAAGTGGGTCGGCATTCAAAATTGTTTTCTGCTCGAATTGAGCGCTCTGTAGGTATCTGTAAAACCAACTGTGCAACATTATACAATAGTATTGTATAGTTGCAATAGTATAGGTATAGCATAGTCGAAGGATCTGACGTAGCCTTACGCTCCCAAGTGTCGAAACCGTAAACGGGTCAGCCAACAATGGAATGTCGTCACCATTCGATTTGCAATTTTTCGTCCGTTATCTTTGCACGCCCCATTATCCCTGTGAATCTTATCGATATGTCACCTTGGTGTCTATTGCTTTTGGAACTTAGATAGTACTCAAACTCCCCACTCCGATTGTAGAACTCCCCAATCCACTGCGCATTATCTTGTCAATTCAGTCAAAAACTATGCATGCATGCATCGTTTTCTGACAGTTACGAACGATTGGTGGGCGAGTATCCTAGGCCTCTGTACAAAGCATACACCATTCGCTCAAATAATGCTGAATTCGATGAACTTCTATTCTAAATTTTTAATCATTGTTTAATTTTGTGGACATTTTGCCTCCTCGATCAAAAGTGCAATGCTTAATTTCTCTGCAATGACCGGTCTGCTCATGTCGACCTTGATCTGTTGGTCGTGGCACAGCTATGTGTCCGTCGCAGCACCATCGCCGACTGTTCGAATAAAAAATGGCACCCTAGAAGGCACGGCCATGAGGAGCAGGAAAGGCAGAGACTTCGCTTCGTTTAGGGGTATCCCTTATGCCCAGCCACCTCTTGGTCAACTCAGATTTGAGGTCAGTGGCCTTTAATTGTCCTCGACGACTCCGCTTTACATTACACTTTTTGATATCTCCTTCTCATGACACTTTAACGTAGCACCGTAAAATGGGGTTACTTTGAACAAGTTTGGAAGTTTTTTGTGGTTAACGTTCTTTAACATCCTAAATTTCAACATTTTTTGCTCCAATAGAACAATCTGTCCTTTGGCTATCAAATGTATAAGAAAGTCACGCCTCCTCCATAATTTTATATCTAAAAAAAAGTGTCAAAGTAACCTTGAGTGTGGGGTATTCTTCACAAGGCATTGGAATGCAACTTATGTCAAAGATCAAGGGTTACTTTGTCATCATTTTGATACAAAATTTAATATTTGATGCATTTACAAGGAATTTAAATAAAAAAACAACGATGTTTTACAATCAAATTGTCATCATTATTAAAGAAACATTTTACATACAAATATCTCGTACCTAGGATACTATTATAGGCGCTAATCAGGCTTATTATCATTGATATCAAAATCAATCTGAGCAACATTATAATTAAGTTGAACAACAAATTTGAGCAACAATAGAAAAAAAAGTTCAAAAAGTCAAAACTGTATTTTGGCGCTCTGGTGAGGTAGCGTCGGAAAGTGCCAAAGTTACCTTGAATGTCGATCTCACCATGTTTTATGGTACATTCGATTATGCAATAATCCCGTTTGCAAGATTGAGAGTGATAATAGTCCACGACTTAGAAAGGGAAATGCAATTTTCAACCCTGATGTCATTGTCATCAGCCTCCGAAACCGTTTGCCTCCTGGGCTGGGGTGCGTTCAGCGAAGAAAGATGGCAATATTTGTCCTCAGCGTGATTCGCCTCCTAATTACGAGGTTGTTCTCGGGAGCGAGGATTGTTTGTACCTTAATGTATACAGTCCGAAAGTATTCCTCGACGGCGAACAGTTCACCAATCATCCGGTTATGATTTGGTTCCCCGGAGGCGGCTGGACTGAAGGTTCAGGCCATTCGTCACTTTACGGACCAAAATTTTTTCTCGACCATGACATCGTTTTGGTAACCGTAAACTACAGGTAAACGTTGCGTCAAAAAGTTTAGAGCACACTCCGTCTCATTTTTTGTCAAGTTGCGTTTTTAATTGCACGACTGAGGTTATATAAAAAAAAGTAATGCTGAGGGTATCTTGTGTATCATTCAAAACATGTATTACGGCTAGTTTCATTTTCTTTGATCGATACGTACGCAATATGGTTCCGTTTAAATGGTAATTCAATCTATGAGCGCTCCCTCCGTGAGAACTCAATTTCTGAAAAGGCTAGAGTCGGCTAATCAACAAGGAAAAATCTTTTTACAGACTCGGCGCACTGGGCTTTCTGAGCACCAAAGATCTAGTAGTTCCCGGAAATCAAGGATTGAAGGATCAGGCCCAGTCGATTAGATGGGTTCACGAGAATATCGCTGCTTTTGGCGGTGATCCGAATCTCGTGACGATCTTTGGTGGAAGTGTCGCTGCGGCTGCTGTCCACTTTCACATGATTAGTCCTCTCTCACGAGGTGAGGTACCAACGAAACTGGTCGAGGGACGAGAGAGTGTCATTCAAGCCATTCATTGGTATTGTAGTCATGGCTGACTCCCGGTGGAGCTTGCACGCATCATAGTTTCGTACAGCGACATACTGTCCAATTAAACCATGCGTTCTTGAATCACATTGATTTTTCACGCAACAACAGCATCCTCCATAGTATTAAGGCCTTAGGCCACAGTAACGGGTGTAAAATCATGTGCGAATTTAACAATTTTCTTTCGTATGAAAAAGTGATTCATTCATAAAATTAATTACACATCTATTTAGTAGGAATATCCAGGCCTTAATCCAAGGCGTTATCTTTGATTGTCATATTTTAGGTACATTGTTCCATTTTCGTCCACCGTTAAAAGTTTGGAGAACTGGAAGAGTTACTCCAAACAAACTCAGTCTCGACTTTAGTTGAGTATAATATTTGATCGGCAGAGTCGTTTTCTTAGCCTATTTGTTATATAAAGATGACGGCTGCCTGTTGAGTCGAAAATATGTATGCTTCGAGTAGAATTCAAGGTACGTGGTATCTCGAAGATAAGTGGACGATATTTTGCAAAGCCACGTACAGTGAAGCACAGCAAAGTGATGCCTTCGGTTTGTATGTTCCAACAATAATCATATGGCCAGTCACTGTTTCCACATGGGCCTATAGGGGACGGCTGTATGCTTGAAATGCTAATCATCCATTTGTTATCATGGATGATAACAAAGTTATCATCCGTGACGAGGAAAAATTGTGTCGACAGGTCTTTTTCACCGAGCGATTTCGCAGAGTGGGACAGCAGACTGTCCATGGGTTTTTTTGCGTCCGGAACTTTCTGCAGATCTCACCAATCGCCTTGGGAAACGTCTTGGTTGTCCTACCAGACACTCTAAAGCTCTTGTAGACTGCCTGAAGGAAAAAGCTACTGATGATTTTGTTTTGACGGATGACATGTTTCAGGTGATGATGTTGCGTTTCTAAAAATAACACGAAGGTAAAGAAATGGTGTTCATAAGTGCACGAATTCATGCAGTTGAATCGAAAAACAGAAATCTCCCATGCATGCAGTAGAACGATTCAGTCCCGTGATCGAACCTGTTCATCCAGGCGCGTTCCTTTATGAGGACCCAGACAAGACCCTAAAGTCTGGAAATGTGGTCGGTATACCATGGATAACGGGTTTCAATTCGCACGAAGGAGCCATAAGAGTTGCTGGTAAGTTTCACAGTGTACAACCAATTTGGTACTACGATTATTCAATCAACACGATCTGTTCTCTCGATTGAGGTCTATACGGAATGAAAGACCAAGGATTGTATAAAATACTGGATGAAAAGTTCATGGAACTCGCACCGGCTTCTTTGCTCTACGACGATACTTGCCCCGCGAAATTCAAGGACAACGTGACCAAGAGTATTCGTAAGTTTTACCTAGGCGACAAAAAGATTGACGAGTCAACGAGAATGGACATGGTTGACGTAAGTTTTGCTGCTATTTGATCGGGGTTGATTGAACGTTCACCGCACTCTTGTTCATTCACCAAATGACTTTGTTCAGATGTATACGGACGCCTGGATGCGCAACGCAGTTGACACATCTGTCAGAAATCATCTCAAAACACTCAGTTCACCAGTTTATTATTATTATTTTGCGTATCGAGGAAGTTTCTCGCAGAGCGCTGGATATGGAGATCCCGATAGAGAATACGGGGTCGTTCACGGAGACGACTTGCAATATTTTTTCCCCACGAGTGAACCGTTCGGTCGAGACATGCAGTACGGTGAAGAGGATGACAAGATGGTGGACTTGATGACCGCCTTGTGGGTCAACTTTGCTGTGTCAGGGTATTGTTACGAATATCTGTGATAACGCATCGAACGATCGGCATCACGATAATCGCTACAATAATATTGCTTATTCTTCTTGCTGTTGTACCCACCACAGTGATCCGACACCTGACGAAACTCCGGCAATGCCGATCAAGTGGAAACCGGTGAGAACTTCAGCACTCGAATATCTGCACATAGGTGGATCACAAGATTTGAGGATGGAGTCGAATCTGTTTCCTGAAAGACGCGACTTCTGGTCGAGTGTACCCTATCGTGGTGAAATTGAAGATGCGTATGATCCTTCTCGTATACGTAACGAATTGTAACGCTGCGCAATCTCGATGAATCCGAAGTGACTCACTGTCTATTCACGGCAGCTCATTATTAAACACTATCTCTTCACGATGTAGCTGAAAAAACTCGAATACCGTCCATCCCTGTAGACATCGACCAACGTTCATTCGATAAATATATTCCCAATGACGAAGTTTATCAGCAATTTTTAGTTAAGGAGGTACGATCATTACTACGAATCCAACCTTCGGATTTGAATTTTTTATATGATTGTGACGAATACTTTATGCGCCTATCTAAAAAATTTGAGCTATTTTGACCGTTTAGTTTTTTCGCAATAATACTGCAAAGTCGAGCACTTTGAGTTACCGAAGCACGTCGTCTTATGGAGACGGTCAACCGGAAGTGCGGTGATCGTGGTTTTTCTGCTCACGTATCCAACTAAACCCGTTGGAAAACTGTAATTCGATAGATTGGTTATAATAGATATTGTAAAAAATAAGAAAATCAATCTTCACCGTGTGGTTAAAGCACTACATTGCAAGAAAGTTTCAGTTTCCGGATGAAAATGGTCAGAACGACGGAATAGCACCCACAGACTTAGCAACGTCGCGAGTAACAGCTGATGCGTTTGGCGAACATAACCCAGCTTTGTTTTGAAATTAATTTGTATAAAAGCTGCCATACAATATGCGAACAACAATTTATGGAGTTTTATCATTTATCGCGTATCAATAATATGTATAATTACATTCTGCCTATCGTGTTTGTTCCGCTGAGGTAGGTCAAGCCTATTTTAATAGGTTTCCGGCTTATTTTTTTCGTCTTTTTAGTCCGTTTTCATGGTGGATATTTTAATATTATTATTACGAAGTTTACTATCGAGTCGTTGACAATTTAATTTTTCAGTTTTTTATTTCTTCGCGTGCAATAAATTCATCATTTACCACAACATTTGGCACACTATAATTAATAATGCGAGTAATTGACATAAGTAAACATCAATCAGAGCAGCTGTGGGTAAACAAATTTAGACTCTTTTTTGAGCCCGTGGAAGTGATCGAACCTACTTAAGACGGAATGACACCTCATCGCGGTCGGTACGGTAGAACAATTATAGATACCCAAAAATCTCTGAAACGGCTCTTCAGATCCCGTCGAAACTTTTCCAAACGACATCAAATAGATAGACGAACAGCTGTCTGCCCCTCAAAATTTCTGAATTTGAGAGAAAAAAACGTAGATCAGCCAATCTACGTTTTTTTTTCTCAAATTTAGAAAATTTGAGGTGCAGACAGCTGTTCGTCTATGTATTTGACGTCGTTTGGCAAAATTTCGACGGGATCTGAAGAGCCGTTGCAGAGATTGTTTGGTATCTACAATTGTTCTACCATACCGACCGCGATGAGGTGTCATTCCGTCTTAAGACGAAGTATCACACTGATGGAGGGGCCATGAGCGTCAGAGAGATAGCTGATTTGCAGATTGACAGTCTCCTCCAAGTGCGTTGATTTTTCGGAAAAAAAAGAACCATCTTTCGCTCCGTTGAACAACGAACAACGTCTTTCGCTTCATTTGCAGCAAACCTCATCCGTCTAGGAGAAAACTTGGCCGTAGGATTTTTACCGACCGGACATATCAATCGCGTCCTCAAATGTAACTATCTTTCCAGACGGCAGAGGAAACCCGATGGTATATCATTCGCAATTGCAAGATAAGTCGAGTCCGTTGTCTTATCATCGGTCGATACTGTATCGACTGATGGCCCCAGTTCTGCGAGGTAACTTTCAAACATTTCATTCCTCTATCATATCGGTTGCCGATATTCCCACCGCGAATAAATCTTATGCTGTCGTCCTCATCACCAATACAACATTTATTTTACCTTCCACGAGTTCCAGTTGCGCAAATAGAATTAAATAGAAAGAAGCGAGCGATATGCAAATCTGTCGGAATATCTTCTTAATGACATTGTAGTCTCAAAAAACAACCGTAACGCGTATCAACACGGAAAAAAAATATTCGCCTGCTTGATCAAGTGTATTCCGTGCGTCGGAAACGCGATAAACTCATTGTGGATAATGACCATAATTTATGATGCAAATCTATCGACATTTAATGAACAAAAATAATTACGTCGACGAATGATTAATTTAGCGAATATTTTCTCACTTATCTGGAGTAAGGCCTTGTACGTACAGGGTGCCCTGTTATGAATGGATGATCCTACAACTGTCGATAGGTCAGATCATGTTTTTCTATATGCTGGAATTACAGTTTAGTAAAAGTACGAATTTCGAGATAAAAATCATCAGATTTTGATTTTTTGCATGCTATTTCTAGCAATGGTAACTTATGTAATGTGTATGTAAATAAAAATGTAATGTAAATAAAATCAAGTGTAATTTTGGACAATTTATTTAAGAAAAACAAAACAATATTTTTAAATTGGGTTTTTTATACATGTCAGTACAAGTCTTAAGTAAAAGATATTTAAAAAAAAATTATTTTGAAACAAAATAGCGGCGCAGTAGTCGATGAAAGAAATCTCCTTTTTTTCATAGTCCTCTACGAGCGTATTCGCACAGGTCATAATTTTCAAGCTCGAACAAAAAACGAAAAATATTTTGAAAGTAGATATAAAAAACTAGCCCAGTACGTAGGAGTTTTTCAAAATATTGATTTAAAAAAGGCGTTAATATGAAGAAAAAAATCGATCGAATATGGATCATAAAATTTTTGAATTTCAACTTATCGAAAAAAAATCCTACGTACTGGACTAGCAAATATTGTCAAGAAGCTACAGTTAAAATGTCAAGTCAATCGATTGAAAACTTGAGGCGCTACGCATACGCCAGTGTCTAAAAACATAGTTTCGAGAAAAACGCGTTTAAAGCCATTTTGTTTCAATATAATTTAAAAAAATTATTTTACTTTAAGACTTGTACTAACATGTATAATAAACCGAATTTAAAAATATTGTTTTGTTTTGCTTAAATAAATTGTCAAAAATGACTGGGGAAACTGGGGAAAAATGAATAAGGAAACTTTATGAAAAAAGATCTTTTGCAGAATTTCCATACAAACCAATTCGAGCACCTGACTTTGATAGTCGGTGGTTCAAAAAAATGTACTACGCATATCGTCCCAATTACTTTAAAAAGTTGCTTAGTTATTGTCGATTCGTATCATTTGTAGAAATGGCATGCGAAAAACCGTACGCGGATGATTTTTTTTTCAAAAAATAACATAAAGCCCAAAATCTCGAAGGCCATGGGACTTTTACTAATCTGACATTCCAGTATATAGTAGGGCATGATCTGACCTATCGTCAGTTGCAGGATTATCCACTCATAACAGGACGCCCTGTATATTACGCGCATAAAGTCGTGCGAGCGGTGTCTGATCATAAGAACACAAAGTTCGTATTTCGAAATGTGAAGTAAAAATGTCAGTCCGCGATACGTGACGTTATAGCGTGTTTGACAAGAATCGAAAACGACTCAACCCTAAGAATGTTGCAGGTATGAGCAACGTGACGTGAATGGTATTGACTATTTGTAAAATGTTTGCTGTCCGAACAATGATATTGACTGGTAGATTTGATCGGTTTCTGGTTCATTGCTTCTCCGCAGCCATGCAACCTGTTTTAGGTTAATTAGATGATCAATTTTATACTGGATAATAATTCACATGACAAGTAATCCTGAAACTTAATATTAATGACGAACATTGAAGCCAGGAGGCCGATAACAAGTTGGAAAAAACAGAATCCTCACGCGCTTAACATTAATGAGCAGTAATGCAAAATAATATTTGAACTCCTGAAGAATGAGCCAACACAGCCATTGACAACGGTTTACCAACAGAATATTTGGCAACACGTAACTTTCTCGAGGTATGGTGAATTCATCGCTCAAACAATGGCCACGGATGACCACTTTGTCATAAAAAAGTGCAAAACTCAATAAAACACGTACTTAAATTGCACATGATCATGGAAAAAGTTTATCGAATGAGATATGATTGGAATTGAGTCTCGATGACATTCGCTGCATTCAAAATATTCACCTCGCTTATTCTTCTCTCAACTACATTTATCCAGTAACGAAATACTTTAATGCATAACATCAACCTGCCGTAGATACCATGCGAGTTTTTAAAAAGAAAACTTTGTTGGATCATATCAATATTCCAGCTCCGTCACGAGAAGTGACTGATTAACGTGCGCTGTCTTACGCTCCGTACTCGCATTAGCGATATTTGCTCGTTTGTTATTTCCGTCACATCAGTCGGATTAAATTCATAAACGTGAATGATCAAAAAGTATGCGCACCCACGTCAGCGAACCTGAGGAACAGGTTCGGTCACATCGTGGCCGTGTTTGATCATAATCAGAATTCTGAATCTAATGCACGCTCGAATAAATACAAGGATTATTAACATAGACAAATATAAATGTATATATATATACATATATATATATATATATCTATATATATATATAACCATTTGTATATGTGTATTTGCGGGTAATACCTCCCGTTCTCGTCACGAAGGTTTAGGGGTGCCGACCTGATTAAATGTTTGTTGCAAAATCGTATGAAGACATAACGATGTAGTAGCAATTTTTCCAAATTTTTTCGTTCGCTCGACGTTTGACTATATGCTCGTATACTTATTTGTTTTCGGCAACGTTTATGATCTTTGGTATATTCCATGCTGTATAATTCAAATAAAAACATTATTCGAAACGTATCGGTGGTTTTCGTGTTCCGCAAAAATTATCCGTGCGTCAATGTCTTGAGTTTGATATTTTTCATTTTATGCGTAAATAAAACAGCGATAGCGAAGGTGAATATTTGTACGATACTTGAAAAGCAGCGATAATGAAGGTGCATACCTTGTAAATTAACGTTAATCAGTTGAGCATCGACATTCTTCTCGCGCAGAGTTCTCGCGGTAAATTTTTATGCACCACATAAAAAAATGTGTGTTCGTAAAAAATGAGACTTCCAAAAGCGGCTCAGCTATTTGGTTATAGAATGAATTTGACGGCTTTTAATGGCCTTAATTAAAGGGGTGTCTCTCTGGCAACTCCGAAAAATCGTTTTTTGTATATTGTTATAGCGTGAACTTTCAAGAATATTTTGAAATTAACCGCACGCTGAATTTTTTTAAATTGACGAAGTGACACGTATTTTAGTGGATCAGCGTGCGTATGAATGGTATAAAGTTAAGGATGATTCGCGTGTAACGAAAGCGGACATCAAAGCACAAGAACACTCAAAAGAGGCCCGAAATGCGCGTAGATTGCATAGATTAGGTGTGCAAGACGATCTCGATGATGAGGAAGGAAACTTATATGGTGCCGGAATCGCTGACTAGCGGTAAGACGACAATATTCCGCAAGATCGTGCAAAATATGTACCAAAACTTTGAACGTGATTATCTCAAAACTACCTACTTTAACATGGCGGAATTGATATTTCGAGTCACTTTCACACTATTGACTTGAATTTGCACAGTTAGCGTTCAAACAGAAGTCATTTTCGGTTCACGATCGCATTTTTTCATTGGATGAACCATTTGTTAATAGCAATGACTTCAGCATGCTGTTTTTCAAGAGAAAAATGAGATTTTCTGTGGAGAAGCTGTCATTTTTCGTATTTCTCGAAATTTCGAAAAGTGTATCGTCAACCTATAGCCAGTTGGATATATTTGAGTCGAGTAGGAGATGCGGATAGGCTAACTGGAGCAGGAAAATGATCCAATCGGGTGTGGCAGTTTGGAAGTATCCAAATCATATTAGAGCTTTACGAAAAAAGTTCCCGCTGTAGCAAAGAGCTCCATGTGACCCTAAATGTACCTGGTGTAGAAGTATGAAACCAGAATTTTTTTGGTCAAAATTACACGTCTGTTGTTCGAAAACAATAAAAACGAATGGAGACGGCTTTCTGCGTCACATTAAATTGATCCGCGAGTTCTTGTTTGCTTTGAGTATCATCTTCATCCAATAAGCCTTGATATTCGTAGTCTGCGAACTTTTTCGGTGGTTTCCCACGCTCTTCGTTGCTCACGTCTGAATCACCACTTTTGAACTTTTCGAACCACTCGAAATACTGTGTTTTACCAAGAGCATGTTCACCGTAAGCTTCGACCAACATTCGATGCGATTTTACAGCAGTTTTCTTCAAATGATAACAGAAAACCAATGCTGTCCGCAAATCGTAGTTCGTACGCACAAAACTCGACATGTTTGAGGTTATAGAAAAATACACCGGTGTGGGGAACTTGGGTTGTTGTGTGTTGAAAATCATCGTCAGCTGTTAGAGGGAGACGATGGCGCTGCAGAAGCGCTCTTACGGTCCCTAAACTGATGGCTAGCAGCATCCATAGGGAAATTCCGCTTTCATGCTTCAACACCTGGTATGTGCAATTGGTGGAATTACCCATGCACATATAGATTGCTTATCTCGTGTGTTTTTGATAGGAGTCAAGCGCAATTCGCGATCTGACACACTTAATTGCATCTTGTGCGTGTGTATGTGTGTGTCTGTATTTTTGTGATAAATCAAGAGGCGCGACGAGCGTGTCCCGTACTGAATTTGCATGATCGTTACCAGTACGTGGAGATTTCTTCCTTCCTCTTCCCACGCGGAAACGTATAAAGTCCCCGTCCGATTCGCGTCTCGGCACATCGTTCTTTAATCGCAGGACTCGCGTTCACCTTCGAGACAACCAGTCGGGCCTTCACCGTCGCGAGGTGTGCTCGCGAGATCGTTGACGGTTCTCTCGATAAACACGTGTGCCGTAACGATTGTTGTTCTTTTTTTTCTATCGATTTTAACGCGCGAATCAGCTGTCGATTTTTCTATCAAGGATTCCCGTGTCATTGGTCGAGGAGGTGTCGTCGTTTCGCTTCGACTCATCGAAAGGAACGATGACGACAGTCGGCATTTTCCTGACGATCTGTTGGATGTGCAGCCTTGGTGCTGCAGCGTCGCCGCAGGTTCACACAAAAAATGGCACCCTTGAAGGTACCGTTATGAAGAGCAGAAACGGCCGAGAATTCGCGGCGTTCAGAGGCATCCCTTATGCGCAGCCACCCATTGGTGAACTCAGATTTGAGGCAAGCATCGACCATCGTCACAGGTTGAAGGATCTGTATACATTTTAATCGGCTGAACTTTATTTTTCGTGAGGGGGGAGATACCCACGAGCGAGGCTGTTGCTGATTTTCTTGATTTTCTTTAGAAGGAAAGAAAATCTTCACCATTATTGAAACTTAGGTTATGTTTTGCTACTACTTTCGGCTATTGCGTGGTATTTTTTTTAAATTGATTTTCAAAAGTGGTCTTCCCAACGGGCTGCGGCTGGTGTCAGACGGCGTGACACGTAGCGTCGGCGAGATTATTCTGTAAAAAACCAACGAAGATGTTTCTTTCATTAACACTCATGCGCAGAATATGAACCAAGAAAAAGTGAGAAATGTTGAAAATCGACGAAATACGCTTTGAAACAAAAATATTGAATTTACCCAAAAATGGCAACATTTTTCTAATAAAAAAACATCTTTTTTTTTTCAAGAAATTTTAGGGTCATGTTTTGAACGGTAAGGTTGGAAAGATTTATAGCAAATTTCATGAGAATGGGTAGATTGGTTTTTTTAGCTATTCGTCGGACCAGTTTTAAAAATTCAGTTTGAGGGGTCTTCTCACTTTAGACGTTAAAAAGGCTATTTTCACGAATTTTTTTAATAGGTTTATATTATAGATATTGATATAAAAGTTGTGACACTTAATAAATACACTTTCGAAATACATTCGATTTTTTTAAATGTATTTGTGCAGGCCAAACAAACTTTAAACGCGTTTTTCTCGACACAACGTTTTTCGACAGCTTGTTGATAAAATCTTCGAAAGTACTGAATCGATCCTTATGAAATGTTAACCACATATTCTTTACAACTGTAGCTATATCACATAGCAAGGATTTCAAAAAATTTTGATTTTTATTACTTTTTTTGGCCAAAAACGGTGAAAAACACGCCATTTTGTTATTTTTGCATATATGAAAAATCGTATAATATGCGATATAGCCATAAACATACTGAATCTAAAGCCGTTTGATTTTTTTGTTTCGGATGATCCATTCCCGAGATTTCACCAACAGCGCAAACTTGCAATTTTTTAGGACTTTTTTTTAACTACCATTTTCGTCTATAAATAGTCACTTAATTAAATAATTATTTTTAGTGTGTTTCGAAAGTGTAGTTATTAAGTGTAACAACTTTTATGTCAATATCTATAATATAAACCTATAAAGCGAAACTCCTGCAAATTTTTTTGAAACTTGAAACTTTTTTAGCGTCTGAAGTGAGAAGACCCCTTAAAAGACCGGCCATACCTTCGCCACTTTCAAAGATTAATTAAAAAAATACCATATAACAGCCAAAAGTACTAACAAACATACCAAACCACTAAAAAATGTTGAAAAAATCTTTTTTTTATCACAAAAATCGCAAATTTTTCTCTCGCCTAAAGATATCGTCTTCCTTAAACATTCGGTAACCCACTGTTATTGAGGGGGTCACGCGTTGAGCAGTTTATATCAGGCATCCAGAGTTATTGGGGTATAAATTAATAGATAGAAATGTGGCCAGCGTGTCATCTGTATAGGGTGCCGCATAAATGAGAGGATTTTTAGAGTCGTAATTTTTCATCAAACGTTCGATAATTTGGCTCGAAATGTTACCAGTATACTGCGATGTATTTTTACTAGATTATAGACGAAAATCAGTTAATTGTTAAACATCCAGGTTCGTAAAAGGAATACGCTAACAGCAGTCAAATTTTCAAAAAGAATAGAATAAAATCGTGATCTACGTGACTAAAAGATCAGTCGCAGATTTTTTTTCTCATTCCTCGTGCGAACTCGATCGCCAGTGGTGTAATTTTCTGAGCTGTATTATGGATTCGATCAATAATCAATATGCAGGAAAATTGAGGATATCGTCAAAGAGAACTTGAGAATAATCACTCGGATTGGAGCTGCGACATTGCCGTCGCACGGCCTTGCACTTGATCTCCCGACTTTTATGCACGCACGTGTTTGACGGTCTATTAAAAATTGTGATAAATCGTTGTTACGATCTCTTCTCCCGATTTGTACAGTTTCAGCAACGCATTTACGCCCGTCCCAATAATGTTATCTTCAAAAAAGTTTTTTGGACTGTGCCTCAAAGTCGTCTCAGATTGAATATTCGGGATTGACACATTCTGCCATAAGTCCACTATTTTTATCGCAATGAAGTAAATATCTGAGGTAAGAGGAAATTTTCAGCAACCCGCGGTGACTAGTCTCGCGCATTATTTATGCTGTACTTGTATCAACGTTGAGCGACGCGTCTCGTGTCCAGAGATTTAAAAAAATGCGATGGATATCCAAGTGGGAATACCAGACTAGTCTTGTCGTAGCATTCGTCGTCATTTTTTCGTGGAGATACTGAAAATAATAATAATGTGTCCTTACACGGACGATGGCTTCTTTCTTCCGAAATAAAATTCATAAAATAATGCGTGGCCTGAGAAAATGTCTATCTATTTAATACAGTTGTATTTTATCATAAATCATTCAGTATTAATTAATTCAACCGATTAATGTAAACAAACTCGTCGCCAGGAGCATCCGCTAAAAAGGAACATCACTTGAGTGTCCGCCTTCGATTTTTTTTGATACTTATATATGTGATAAAGCATTGAAAACTATTAGACACGTATTTTCTTCTGGCGGGAAAACCGTTTTCAAGGGTTAAAACCACCCGACAAAGAAATACATGTCATCCCTTAATTTAATTTTCCTCGATACTTCTATAGTAGATTTTTTTATGGTGGTTTATCGTTCATTCAGATCGGTGGACTGGTTGTGGGTGAACCTGCAAAACCACCCCCCTTAAAAACGTTTTTGTACCGATGAAAAAAGTACATGTCTAATAGTTTTCAATGTTTTATCGCATATATGAGTTTCAATAAATGTGAAACACCCTGACACTTAAGTGACGTTCCGAAGTGACATACGTGACGTTCCTTGTGGGATCCTCCGTAACATTGCGCGATTTTTTATAGCCCCCGAAACCATTTGGTTCCTGGACTGGCCTACGTTCGGCAAAGGAGGACGCTGCTATTTGCACCCAACGGAATATTTACACTCATCAGGAAGAAATCGTTGGTATCGAGGATTGTCTCTATCTCAATGTTTACAGTCCAAAATGGTCGTCGAACGAGATTGCCGAGCCTCGTACGACCTATCCGGTGATGATATGGTTCCACGGTGGAGGATGGGTCACCGGTGCGGGTCATTCGGAATTTTACGGGCCGAAATATCTTCTCGATCATGAGGTCGTTTTGGTGACCGTAAATTTCAGGTGCGTTCAGCCTGTGATCTAGTTCAATCGAATGGGGCAATCGAATTTTTAATGGACAATGAGCGCTTATGAGTTCATTGACGAAAATATTTGCCACGTTTGATTTTCAAGGGGATACGTCTACCTACAGGCCCAAAAAAATGGCCAAATTCCAATTTTTTTTTCTGGGGCTCGGTTGATGCAAAAGAAACCCATTTTTCTAAACACAAAGTTATATATATTGAAAACGTTTAAAAAAATCACAGAAAGAACAGAAAAACAACAAAAACATGGCTACCGGTAGATGATGAATTTTTTTTCGCGACGTTTGGCCGTGGACACTCTCTAGCCAAAACGGTATATTTGAAATTCAAAAACCAAACGGGTAATTCAAGTTAACACTAAATACGAGTCGTTGACGATCGTCGATTTTTTAAATCACGTTTTTTTAACAACGTGGCGACGGATTGAAACTCGAGCAACAGAATATATGAAAAAAGTCGTCATTTTTATGTAACTATTCAAAAATTAAGATTTATTTTCAAAAAGTGCGATCGCCAACGACCTTTCAATGCTTTTCATCGTGTCTCCTGTGAATCTGGAAACAATCCATCAATCGGTTCTCGAGATATCATGTCCACCGAACTTCGAAAACGCGTTTAAAGTTTGAAGCATGATGCTTGCTAGCTCTCGCCCAGCTGACTGTTAGGAGCTGTCGCTCATTCAATTTTAGGAATATTCCGATGAAATTTTCAGGGAATATAGCTAAAAGGTGATACCAGAGAACAAAAATATTTGTGGAGACAAAGAATTTTTTTATTCACCTAGGTAGAAGTAGCCCACTCATGTGAATGTAATTGAGGAGCTGGCTAACAAAATTGGACTTGTCCACACTACGTAAATATTTTTTATTTTTATTTTTCGTGTTTTTCAAGCACACCTTTGTCAGCTCTCGAAATATTTAGAATCAAATCCGGCCCTTGTCACCTGAATTTTTTTTTAAACTGTCTTTCTAGTTGCAGTTTTTCGGCACAAATAAATAAAATAAGAAAAGAAAAAATGTAACGTAGTGTGGACAACTTCGGTTTCGTTCTCCAGCTCCCCAATTAATAACTTATCGTTAATCGCCAAGTATTGGCGAGTGTAACATCTGCTTGAGTCGAGGCTACTTGTAACGCAAATCCAATCATACGTCTGATCACCTCATCATCGTAATGCACGAAGCACATGGAAATGAGCACATGGCACTGTACGACATTTCATCGAAGCTCGGTACACGTATCAAGCGTGATTGCACCTGTAACATAAGGAAAAGGTCAAAGCACATAGTGACGAAAACAGGTGACCCAATTATTGTCGCAGGCTTGGCCCACTAGGGTTCCTCAGCACCGAAGATCTCGTTTCTCCGGGAAATCAAGGAATGAAGGATCAGGCCCAATCGATCAGATGGGTCCACGAAAATATCGCGGCCTTCGGCGGAGATGCAAATCGCGTAACGATCTTCGGCGAAAGTGCCGGTGGAGCTAGCGTCCACTACCACATGATCAGTCCGCTCTCGCAAGGTAAAGTACCAGCGAGATCTCTCAGCGCACACGGCAGTGTCTCCATGCCACCTATACGTATCCATCCACCACATTACGACGTTTTACGGCCTAGCGTAACTTTCAGGTTTTTCTTTAGTTTATTCATTCAGAGAAAACGTCGCGTTGAAACACCGCGGTTTTTCCCCGGAGTTTACGATACTTTGGTAATTCGTTGAACAACGCTTTTCTAACCGCAAAAAAACAACGACTCCACGTGCAGAACGGTGAATTTTTTTGTACTCGGCTGGACAAAATGCTGGAAATGGGATATTGTTAAAAATATAAATTGTACAGGACTCAAGTACGATCATTGGTATGACTAGTGTGAAGCGATAGGACTACCTTAAACTTCCTTTCTATGAAAAACGGAATCGATTTTTTTCTTTGTACGATAGTTCGCAGTGTGCGAGATTCGTATGGGAAAAAATCTACGTCTCACATGAAATACTTCTCTATTCTCTTACGAATCAATTTCTCAGTTTCAGGGGGTTGCTTAAAAAATATGGCAACTGGTTGATTTTCCAATATGGTTCATTTTCGTTGTAACGCCAATTAGACATGAGAAAGTCGAGTCATTACGAAAATCCGTTAAGGCGGCATATGCTTTTAGGTAGCCAAAAATAAGCGAATTAAAAAAAAACTTTGTGTCTAAACTATTTATTCTACATAATTAAAATGTTATGTACATATTATTACATCTTTTAACTTATTTTTACATTATTTACATCACTATTACGTTATTTATTTTTTACATGTTTTAATTAAAATTTTACATGCAAAATTATACCTCTTAATGTACTGAAAAGAAAATTCTTTTAGAGATTTAGTTTTAGAGACGGTTGCCGCCTAAGTTGTTCCACGGCGTAGAATGTAGCGTTTGATGCATCGATCTCAAACACCAAAGCCAAGAACTTTGACATTTTTAAGTCCCATGCGCTCTATGTGAAACTAAAAAATCCAAAGAAAAGTGAAAATTCGAAAAATCGCACGCGTTTGAAAAGTGTTGTATTTTTCATTAAATGTTCGCCATGGTATTTGTTAATGAAAAAGTAGTTTCTGGAAATAATGTTTAGGAACTTTAGGTTCACGTAGATGAAAATCATGTTACCTAAACGTGTGCAAAATTTCAAATCGACCGATGAAATATTTTTCGAGTCAGCTTGTTAGAGGTCCACGAAAAAGTGGTTTTCAGGAAAACGCGATCAAAGTTTCGAGACTAAAAAATCTTGTGATTAAATGACCTACCGATTAATCTACCATTCCGGGGCCATAAAGTAGTCCCTTAGTTTTTTCGCGGAGTTCACTTTCAATCGTTCGCTCATCGAAACGAGTCTATTGAATTTAATGCATCGATCGGTTACGTCGTGCCCTCTCGTTAAATTTCGATATGGATGTAATGCGAACCACGAGAAGCACATGCGATTGAAACACAACACCGCAGCTGCTATATCTGGACAATCTTGCAACACGTGTATTGGTCTATTAAAAAAGTTGCTAATCACCGGATCATGAATGCGAGACGGTGAAACTAGCATTTTTTATAAATCTATCTCACGCGAAGACGCTTCGTCATCGTTATTAGACGCGGCATCCGGTTTATGTGGATTTTTAAAATGTCAATGTATTTCATTGATATCACACACAGGCACACATGCAGACATGTGAAATTAATAAACCCTTGTAATATTAATTAATCGATAGACCCATGTAATATTAATTAATTAATAGACCCATGCAATATTCAATTAAATAATAGACCCACGTATTATTAATAATAAATTTAATATATATAATCTTTAATATAAATATTAAAGATTCTTTAACAATTGGAATTTATTTATAGTCACATTTAGATAAATTGGTAAAAAAGAAATATATATTCTATTTTTTTGTACATTAAATAAAAGCTCGTTTAAAAAAAATTATATGTATATATATGTTATATATATATATATATATATATATATACATATAGATATTAAATTTTTTTATTCATTTATAGAGTAAAGTAAATTACGATTGTGTCATCAGGTTTGTTCCATCGTGGAATCTCACAGAGTGGCACAGCGTTATGCCCCTGGGTGCTGACCAGGCCAGGTATTGCCAGGAAGCAAGCTAATAAACTCGGCCAACTTCTCGATTGTCCAACCAGCAAATCCGCCGATCTAATAGACTGCTTGAGGAAGAAAAATGCAGTTGATATTATCGGCACGGATCGCGCTTTCCAGGTATAATTATGACCTTGTATTCTTTTATCCTCCTCCTTTTTTTTTCTCTTCATTTTTGCGGGTATTCGATCCACGTTCATCATCGGAAGAATAGCAGGCTACGGTGTTGGCAAAATTACGTTACGCTGAGACGTACGGAGTCGGCGCAATCGCCATTCATCATGCGAGTGGTAAAAAATATACGGTGAATATTTTGCGGAAGAATCATCGGTTTTAACGCAGTTTTTCACGCGTAATTAGTAACGTTCCATCGACAGACGTTAGATAAATATTTCATTTGCTCGGCAACTTGCCTAATAGTATTCGCTACCATGACTTCAGTGTCGTAAGAGTCTGCGCACTTCTGGACGTTCAAAGTACTCTCAAATTACTTCCTCGTCTTTTGATTCCCTCTTCAGTGACTGCAACGACGCGTTATGTACGGCAGATTTACAGATATCCTGCAAATAACTAAATGAGCATAGGTTTAGAGGCATAAACAGTTACATATGTGGACTTTCTCGCGACGTCGCAAAATCGCCGGGACAAATTACACGGTGGAGCGACGTGCTTACGATCGTGCTATTGCGGTTGCTAATTCAGAGCCAATCTGATGATGTAAAACAAATTCAGCTGATACCTTTCTCTATCGCATCCTCCATATATGAATATAGATAGGTGTTTGTCCGCGTGAAAATGTTGCAACGAAAGGAAACAATTTTCTTTGCGGTGCACTGACAATTTATTAACAAAATATCCTCACATTGAGCCAGTGAGTTACGAGCGTAATGGCACAGCAATTTTGTAATTCGACAATCATATCGGAACGCACCTTCTTACGTCATTATTTCTCGGATTGCATAATTTGGTCTAATGAACGAACGCAAATGCTGTACTCAAGAGCAAATGCGATCAATCTATCACGCGAAAAGTTATCGAGACGTGTATGGACGTAATATTTATCCGCTAATGAGCGTAAAAGTGTTCCACCGTTTCTACTAAATTCAGACACATTTCTGTTATTAAATGTCGAAAGGTCTCAAGGGGGAAGAGGAAAGAAAGGTCTCAAGGAAAAACTTGCGGATTTTCATCATTTTTTTACGAGTAGAGATTTCTTCTCCATTGTTGAGATTTAGGGCATTGTTTTAATCCTACTTTTGGCTGTTGCGTGGTATTTTTTATGATTTTTACCCCAGGTTTTTGTTTGCAAAATGACGTTTTGGCCGTTTTTTAGCAATTTCCGGCATTTAAATCGATTTTTCACCAGCTTAACTTCAATCGAATTGAGTTTACTTTTCACCATTTTCTTCTGCATGAAAAACGAAGAGATTCATCTACTTACGAGTCTCATTACTGCTTTCAGAACGATTTTACGAACAAGAAACGCGTGGGGTAGCCAAATATTTACCCCGGTTTGTAGTTTAGAGGTACGAAAAAATGGGTTTGTAGTTCTGGGGTTAAAAGCGGTGGAGGTAAGGCACGGTCTTCTAAACTGGTTGCGGCGGGTGTTGCCGGACGGCGTGACAAGTAGCCCCGGCGAGATTGATCCGAAAAAAAATCTACGACGATTTACTATTTCTTAACACTCATATGCAGAATATAAACCAAGAAAAAGTGAAAAATGTTGAAAATCAATGAAATCGTACGCTTTGAAATGATAAGATTAAATTTGCCGAAAAAAATATCTGCATTTTACAATAGAAAGTGTTTTTCACATTTTCATAACCATTTTGGGCCACGATTGAGACAATAAGGTTAGAAAGATTTGTACTAAATTTCATCAGCATCGGTCGATTAGTTTTTTAGCTATACGTCACACCAGTTTTGAAAACGGAGCTTAGAACACCCTGCCATATCTCTGCCATTTTTAAAGATGAATCATTCTTTTAAATACCGTGTAATAGCCGTAAGTAGCAATAATAAAACATACCCCACGTCCAAAAAATAGTGAAGAAATCTTTACTTTAAAAAAAATCATGAAAATTAGGATTTTTTCCTTAAAAAATAATTATATTAACATACAGTGGGTAAAAAAGTATTTGTACACGTCGTCTTTTTCAAATTATTCTACGAAAAATACTAAAATGCTTTATTCAGTTTCTATGTTCGATAGCTTATTCTAAATTTACATGGTATGTGTTTACAAAAATGATGGGAAAACGCGAACAAACAAATAAAGTCAAACAACAATTACGTCTGAGATGTACAAATACTTTTTTTACCCACTTTCGTGTCTTCGAATTACCAACACTGCATTTATTTATTTTTTTTTCATTTTACGTGTGTTGACATCGAGTATACCTCGCAAGCTGTAAATCATATAGGGCAAAGGCAAATTTCTGGTCATCCAATGCGAGGCTATTTCATTTAGCGATCTCGACCCGTAAGGGCAACGATTAACCTGTTAAAGAGATGAAAACCGAACGTGCAACGGACTCAATTATAGATCAATCGATTTTCGATCTTTAGCTTGGGAAACGTTTTCATAATTAATCAGCCCGAATTTAACGAAATACCACCGCCTCCATACAACTTCCGAGGAGTTTTAGAATCCCCAATAACCATAACAACTACGGAATGTGCAAAGTGCTGATAAGCCGTAAGATAGGCGTAATTCACGTGTAGTTCATGGTATTCCGTTTTGGCAATAGGTCTTCGATTACTGCCCTATGATTCCGTTCAGACCTGTCATCGAGCCTGATCATCCAGGTGCATTTCTGAAGGAAGAACCAGCGCAGTCTTTGAAGGCTGGCAAATTGGCTGATATACCGTGGATGACAGGGATAACCTCTCACGAGGGTGCCATCAGAGCTGCTGGTAAGGAAACGATCATCATTCCGTAAGAAGCATTTCAAGTGGCCAACATCATTTGATTTATTCAGGTATCTACGGACAGCAGGAAAAAGGGCTACCCAAATTGTTGGACGAAAAATTCATGGAACTTGCACCAATTAGTTTACTGTACGCGGACACGTGCCCCGACCAATTCAAAGACGAAGTAACCAAAAAAATCCGTAAATTTTATCTCGACGATAAAAAAATCGACGAGTCCACACGGTTGAATCTCATTGATGTAAGTGAACCGAAAATCCCCTCAAGTCACAACGATACTAGCTTTTATCTCTTCCGAACCAAACCTTCCACTCAGTAACGAGAAAAAATAACATTTTACCGTTTGCCTAATCCTCATGAACTGACAGCAAAAACTGATCAATTTTTGGACAATAGCCACCGTCCTCAAAAGTGACTGCTCGTCAAATTGCTGGCCTATTTTCAACTCGTGATGTTTTCTATCGTTGTGAAAAAGATTCTCAAGGATTATAAGCCGAAAAAATACTGGATGTTTAAGCAAAAACGTTTCAATGGCACGGAAAAGACTTCCCAATTGCAATCAAGTAAAACTATGGAGCCAAAAAAATCAGATAATCAGTCAATAACAAAATCCATTTTATGATCATTAGACTCATAAACAAACGACCTCGCCATTAGAAAATCGTAACTTTAATGCAGTATACAAAGTTCAAGTTTAATCCTTTTCGTGATAGTGTAATTTAAATATTTACGATGTATTTCCTCAATTGCAGATGTACACAGATGCGTGGTTCTACATCGCAGCTGACAATGCCGTGAGAGATCATCTCGAGGCACTCAGTTCTCCGGTGTATTACTATTATTTCGCCTACAGAGGAAGTTCCTCTTTCAGCCAGATATTCGGGGATGAGAAGAAAGATTATGGGGTTTCTCACGCGGATGATCTGCAGTACCTGTTTCCTGTTGGTGAACAATTATTCACGGATGTGCCCTTAACCAAAGAGGACCACAGGATGGTGGACGTTCTCACTGGCCTTTGGACAAACTTTGCCAAAACGGGGTACGTTTGAAAACAAACCAAACGAAAATCATTATTACAAACACGGTTGAAAAAAGCTGTATAAGCTGACTAGTTTTCCGCCGGCGGCTTCGCTTGCGTAGACTTGCGTTGAATGCTCCCAATGAAATGTGCTCCTGAAATGTTTCATTAATGCGTTACCCCCACTTGAAGCGCAAAAAAGGCCTTTTTCATGAATTTTTTTAAAGAAAACTACAAAACTTTTTAAATCGATCAATATGCCATCTTAAAGAACACATCTTGAAGAACTTTCAGTAATTTTTTTATTGAAAAATATTACATTGTTTAGTGGCAAATGGCCGTCAATGAAATAATGTTTTTTTATACACGGTTTGCGGTGACCAACATTGCGGCGAAGTGGATCATCTGAAAAAAAAATGCGGATGGATTTAGTCAAATATAAGTATAAACTAGTCTTTAATCGAAGGATTTTAAAAAATATTCATTTTTCACAAAATGGCGGACAGTCAAAGTTAATGGTTCGATTTTAACGAAAAAAAACGGCCGTTTTTTTGCTCTAAAACGGCCATTTTTTTCGAGAAAAAAAAATCGAACGATTAAAGACTACATTTTTATGTATTAAAGAAGCCTGCAAAATTTCAAGAAGATCGGTTTATTAGTGTTCGAGTAATCTTGGTCACCGACTTCAGAAATGCCATTTTGAGAAAAACGCGTTTAAAGTTTCAATTTCAGTTCTTCAATTCACGGATTCTTCTCTTTCAAAGCTCATATCTCAGTCAATTGTGTTCGGATCGACTTGAAATTTTCAGGACATATTCTCAGATACTTATACTTCAAAAAAATGCAATAAGAAAATCGATTTTTTCAAAATCGCAAGTGGGGTTAACCCCTTAACCTCCATGTTTTTTAATTGCATTGTATTCGGGCCACGACTGGTAATAAAAGCGTGGAAAATTTGTGTCGGCGAAATATGTCGATTAAAAATGAAATATGTGTGGAAATTCGAATGAGTGAGATGAGGTTACAACTTCAGTCAGCTGTTGCCTTGCTGTCACGTCTCTTAATCGTAGCAAGTGGTAATAGATCCAATACCGGAAGTTCAAATTAAACTTGATATTACACGAAAATTAGGTCAATAAGCGTATTTCTTTTCTGAGAGCATTGGATTACTACAAGCGTTAAGTACGCAAATCTGATTCTTTTTAAGAATCTGACGGATTCTCCCTATTGTATACACTTTTGTAGCGACCGAAAATTGGGTTTTTGTATGTCGTCCCGGGATTCCTTCACAAAAGTACGCAATTTTTATATTCTTTTTCTCTGTAATAAGGTCGATAACCGAACCTGAAATTTTACAGAGACGATTATTAATATATTGAGTGAAGCTCAAAAAAAAATTATGAAAATCGTACGATTTGAAGCCTGGCGATACGACTACCTTAACCTTTGCTCTATACTCGTTCCCCCAGCTCACATGTCAATTTTCGTATCTATTGGTCCTCCAAATGTCAAGAATGCCAGTCTGCTAGCTGATATTTCCCCTTTGCTCATCTTGATAACCGTGGATCTCACTGTCCCACTTTTATCCTCCAACATCGACCGAAACAACTATCACCAACCGCCGCTGCCCATTGCAGAAATCCGACGCCACGGAAAACCACGGAAATTCCAGTGAAATGGAAACCAGTTAGAACATCGAGCCTCGAGTATCTTCACATCGGAGGAGCGAAGGATCTGCGCATGGCGAAAGATTTGCTATCGGAGAGAGTCAACTTTTGGGGCACTATACCGCATCGTGGCAAGGTGCAAATCGACCACGAAGACAGCCCTTCAAGGGACGAACTGTAGGACCTTCACAGATCAGGACAGTCTCGATCTTCGAAATAGGAAAGGTAGAAAATAGGAGGCTTTTATGGACGATCCAAAGAGAATCAAACACTCCGGGTTGTTCGGGAATCGGATGTGGAAAATGGCAAGAATATCCGGTGAAGGCAAGGTCCGGAGTAGATCAGCTACTCGACAGTAGAATTCCACAAGCAACATTGTCGTCACAAATTGTTGTATGAAATATATTTTTTTACACATACTGTACAGCCATAGGTGTTCAACGTTATCGGCATCGTTATTGACCAAATTCAGCGTTTGTTTTCCGGGTTTCACAGGACGAAGGCCGTGATTGGCGAGTCTCGAAAGTGCCAGAAGCGCGTCTACATTTTCGTTCTTACTCCCATGCAAGCCAAGCAGCGATTCCCAGCTGCCATATCGGCAAAGGGATTGGCCTGGCTTATTTCCGCAATGTACGTCGCGTACGGTACTTCCCCGAGTGTCTCGAAACCCAATCGACGAGCTGGTTGAAAAATTGTTCCGACAACAAAAACAGGGCACGATCGTTAGTTTAACAATCGAATGGCAAGTTGGGTTTTTTTTCACCGCGCGTGCGCTAACTCGGAGCTATTGAGTTATGCTACTGGGCTCATGCATACCGGTTCATTTATACCAACGTTAAGGAGTTTATCCTTGAGTGGCGATATTACTTTCACTCCCGGTTCAAACCCACTAATCGACCTTGCTTAGCGCAAAAAATCATCGGCATATCGATAAAGTCAACGTTCCTTCGCTTTCTCGTAACTTTTCCAATCTGCAATTCTTTGCGTGAAGTCTAAAGACGGTAATCATCATTTTGAAATCGCCAACGAAAATTCGGACAATTGGAACTTTGGGGTTTCCGAAATGCACACCACTGGCGCTGAACCATACCGAAGGACGACGGAATGACGATTTTTGAAAAGGATCGCGTGTTGATTCCGGTGGAACACATTGCAGGAATAATCAAACGGCGAAATTCCGAACTAACCGTCGCGTCCACTTCTGACTTCCACGTTATTGTGACGTTGACGTTATGTAAGATTTCTCGACTCTAATAAACGGTATTACGAGCAAGGCGTGTGGTATTTAGTAGAAGTGAGAGGAAAACGTAATCGCGTCATCAACGCGCTTCGATAGGAACGATCTGGAATCGTACTTCTCATTCGCACATAGCGCACTGTTACACGGAGAGACTTTTTAAATAATTTTTACTGTGAAATCACAGTAACTCGGTGACAAATGTGCAATTCTTCAGGTTTTTAGGAAATAAATTATAAATTTTCATGGAAATGAATCAAAATTTACTTTTGCGTAACAGAAATTTAAAATATTTTCCAGAATTTTTACTGAAATTAATAGTAAAATTTCATGAAACGTAAAGATTACGACAATAAGTTAAAAAAGTGCTAATATAAATGAAATTTTTCAGTGGAACATTGAGAAATTTGCGTGTTTTCCATAAAAATTTAAAAAAGGAAGGCGAAATTTTCCGTGCGTCCACCGGAATTTTACATTCTTTATAGTAAAATCAGTTAGGGCTAGGTCGCCTGACCGTACGCGTGAGCTCTGTGTGCGAGCGTGCGTATACGTGAACGCAAGCTATGAGAGTGTGCTTGTGTATGACGCAGTATGACGAGCACGAACGACGCCGACCCGCGTTCCTTAGCAACAGCGGTACCGCGCATGCGCATTATAGTACGAAGCATGGGCCAAGAAAGCCTCGTGGTCTCGTGCAGTCCAACGTGTTCTACGCAGTTCTACGCAAGAAAACAAAGAAACGTGAAAAGAAACTTCGATAAAGGACGTCTACAATGGTACGGAAAGATGATATGCTAAAATAAGTAGCAATCAAGAACACAAATGTTCAGAAATACAGTATATAGAGTATTTATTTAATCATAGGGAATTCATTTTTCGCTAGGGATTTTAGAAATTTCAAGTTTGTCCAGGTTATTTTTACTGTAGAAACTTGGAATTTTTGAGGCAGCCCATTCTTAAAATTCTACATGAGAATGTGTCAGAATTTTTACTGAACGAAATGTAAAAAATTATGCTACTTGCTTAAATTTTTACATGAATGAAAGCAAAATATTAAAAGCTAGTGTCAATTTTTGACTATGTGCACATTTGTCACCGGTTTCAAATTTTTAATGTAATTTTTACGGAGATTTCACCGTAAAAAATACTTAAAAATTCTCTCCGTGTACGAAACGGACCAACCTATTCTCTGGCTGGTATTGGAACTGAATACCACGATGCAAGCGGATACATCGAGTGATCTCGTTTTCGCAATGCAGGAACGAAGCAAGGCACTGCCGACACCTTTGCCTCGATGATCAGGCATGACGAACAGCACATTGATTTTGAAGTATTCGTCGAGGTCGGCGAGTTTATCGTCCAGCTGCATTTCGGCGAAAAGCTGCTTTTCCAGCCTCGTTATGACGGAAAGTGCTGCCCCCTGGACGTCTTGATATTCTTCGACGGTTCGACGACACGTCGACGTGACCGCGACCCCTACAAAGCTGCCTGTCCCCTCGTGAATGGCACACACGCTGTTTCCTTCCGCCAGCCTCTTCATCACTGATTGTCGACAAGACTCCGAGGACACAACATCTTTGGACAACGAGGTCGCCGAGCAAAGCGGTTCTTCGAGAAAGAAATGTCGCTGAAGGGAAGAAGGGGACACGTCGTGACGGATCTCCGTTGGGGATAATCAAGTTGACGTAGATAAGAGAATCATCATTCACGGTTATCAGATCGAGAGCACTATTTGTAAGATCGTCGTGTAGATCCACAATTCTGTAGCCAGTCGTCGTTCTCTCCCAAATTGCTGAGGCGTTCGGCCATGCCTGAGATTTGGACCGAATCGCGGTCGAATTGACCGAAGAACTTTTCGAGGGTCCACTGCTGACCACAGATTGCCCAATTTTGCCAGCGTATTCCGAGATCAAACTCACTTTCTTACTCATTACCAACACAAGAAAGAGGCAATGGTGTCCGGCTCGTATTAGTTGCTTCACATTTTATCGTCAGCGATTACATCGAGCTTTCTTCCTCGATCCAAATATATCGAATTATCCATGCAACCAAACAAAAAAAAAGCACGGAACATCGTGAACTTGGACCCATGATTTTCAACGAAAATCGTCCAAATTTGTGTATAAATCTTGACAGAAGTTTGGTAGTTCGGAAGGGAAATCATGGAAACGGGTGAAAATGACGAAGAATTTTTCGCTTTGCAGAACAGGATAAAAGCTCCTCTCAGCTGGCTATCTCCACCGTTTGCGAAGATTGTCGATCTCAGAGAAGATCATTACGATGAAGTGGATCGTCTGATAAAGGTTCGACCGGAAAATCGCTTTTGAAGATTTTTGATGATTGATTCTCGTTCATTCGATCCTAGCATCACTATTTCAAAGACGATCCCACCTGCAGAACTTTGTCCATTCGCGATGACGAGGATTCGTTGGCTGGATATTTGAATCTCGTGCGCGTATGGATGAAAGATACTACGAGTGTCGTAGCGTTGAGTTCGATAAGCGGTCGCGTTATCGGCATTGCAATTGCCAGGATCAACAGCAATCTTGATCGGACCAACACGTATTCTCGAGTTCAGGTTACTTTGGCATTGTTGTTTCTTCCGAAGATCTATATGTTGCTGAAGGTTACATCATTGGAATGCAACGAAAATTCTTTAAATTTTGGCTCTTTATTATCTTGGTTGTCATCAAAATCCTTCTTGAGCAGATTTACTCTAACCAGGTCGCTACAAAAGGGTTGTTTGATTGCCCAGCCTAAATCTGACCAACCAATTGGATCCTCTCGAAAGAAAATAATTTTCGTTGCATCCCAACGATGCACACATTAGCATCATAGATCTGTGCAGCTAGAATGATGATAAGATTCTGCGAAATTCCATCGGAATTTGGTGATCCAGAAGACGGACGTTAATTTCAGTGTGGCCTCTTGTTCGGAACAATTTGTTTCTCCAATTATACTAGATATTGCAAGAAAGTTGCTTTGATACATTTTCGAATACCTACTTCTGCACTTTCTCTTCGCAAACCCAAACGAATCCAACCCAACTCAACCCATAGCTCATTCGGAGTAAAAATGTATCTATTCAATAACCGCATTATCATTTGCGAAATTTTGACAGATTTTTCAGGGCAAAGCCTTGGAAAAGATCATGCATCTAAAAAGTCAAGTAGTCAAACAAGCGGACGCCTATACATTTTTCAACGTCGCTGAGACTTTTCGCGTCTACGTGCTCTGTTGTCATCCCAGTTATCAGAATATGGGATTGGAAAGCGCACTTCTCGAAACTTGCATTTACGTCGCTTCCGGTCTGGGTAAATCCGCCGTTGTTGGAGTTTTTACTTCCGGCTTTACCCAGACGGTGGCGGCGAAACTTGGCTTTCAAACGTTGTCAGAGATACTTTACAGCCGATGGATCGTCGATGACCAAATTGTTTTTCGCGAACCCGGCATTGGTAATTATTCTGCTGCTTTTATGGGAATGGCTGTGCCTGGAAATGAAGAGTTAGGCTCGAGGGAACATGCCAGAAGGCTGCTCTATGAGAAGATGCCCGTTGATAATTGTCATCAACGAGTCTGAGTCTTGAGTCATTCAGCTCCGGTTAACGGATTATAATGCTGGGAAGATGAAAGAAATTTACTCAAAATGCTTCGTGATGTGGCGAATGTGAAATAATCGAAAATAATTTTGAAATGTAAGGTGTGATTGGTGGATGATGGCGAAATTTACTGTTTAAAATGGAATGGTGGAAACGCTGGTGGAAAAAGAAGATCAAGAATTTCAAGAATAAAAATACCAATTTTTCTAGCAGAATTTCGATCGTAACGGGTTTATAAGAGCCTGTTTTTGGTCACGGCTATTAAGGTAGTCCTATCGGTTCACACCAGTCATACCACTGATCATACTTGACACCTGGAAAATTTCTATTTTTAACACATGCAAAAAAATAACTTATAATAACTAAAATTTTCCATTTGTAAACTGTTTAATGGATGTTCACATTTAATTAGAAAAATGAAAAAATAGCTATTCCAACGATTCGAGTAGTACTTCTAGAATCGATATTTGGCAACATTGGTGCTATCTCCTTCTCTTTTTACTCATTCAGGCGAGTTTAACCGCCATGCTTTTCAACGTCGATCTGTCAAAACAATGTCAGGGAAATGTAAAGCATTGTATTCGGGCCATGAAAAAAAGGGTGTAAAATGTGTGTCGGCGAAATATATTGGTTAAAAATGAAATATGTGTGGAAATTCGAATGAGTGAGATGAGGTTACGACTACAGTCAGCTGTTGCCTTGCTGTCACGTCTCTTTATCGTAGCAAGTGGTAACAAATCCAATACCAGAAGTTCAAATTAAACTCGATATTACAGGTTAATAAGCGTATTCTTTTTCTGAGAGCATTGCATTACTACACGTGTTAACTATGTAAATCTGATAATTTTTAAGAATGTGACGAATGTTCACTATTGTATACACTTTTGTAGCGACCGGAAATTGGGTTTTTGTATGTCGTCTCGGGATTCCTTCTCAAAAGTTCGCAATTTTTATATTTTTTTTCTTTGTAATAAGGTCGATAACCGACCCTGAAATTATACAGTGACGATTATTAATATATTTAGTGAAGCTAAAAAAATTGACATTCCTATGAATTGAAGCCTGTCGATAGGACTACCTTAATACCACATTCGTAGGATTACATTATCGTGCGAGTTCGAAATAATTTATCACCATCCTCTACGCAATACCAACATTTTTTAATCTTTGCAGCTTGACTAAATTACATTCTGTTAAAGTATAATTACAAGTACTGTAATGTTGCAATCTAATACTCGTTTTATTTTCGTTCTTCCGTTACTTCACATCTAAGGCACATCATTTGTGTGGCTCAACGAAAAATGAGAGTTTATTAGGCACTTTTGCAAATGCTAGAAAAGCAATCTAAATGAGATTTGAGGGGTTTATTCCAGATGTGTTGAAGTATAAAAAATGAAAAAAAGGTACGAACAAAAAATACAAGCGGGCGGCTTGGCCGTAGCTACACTAAGAGCGTTTCTTATGCGCTCTACGGAAAGATGCAGAATTATAAATGATAAATTAGTATCCAGAACATTTATTTATTTATTCTTATGTCATTCACATTATTTTTTCTCATGAAATACACACGATTATTAACAATGATTTTTTTGCGCAAAATTGCATCGTTATGGATATTTTTTTTTTCTTAAAAATCGCTCTTAATTCGCTTCTGAAAATGAGACTTGATGAATCGGAATAAGCGTGTTCTTTAGAGAATCTATCTACGAAGCTACAGTTTGAAGTTTCAAAACTGATTAAGGAGCGTTTACAGAACAGAATTGAAGGTCGTTTGAATTCTGCGTGTACCTGGCGCGGCATTTTGATAGTAGCTTTTCAGTTAATAGGTCATTGTATATTTTTTGTGCAAGGACTAGACTAAAGCACTCCAAATTGCTACTTTCAACGTCTAGGCTGTTCCATGGGTTTCGGAGCGCTCGGATGCACTTCGGAAAATGAGTTTAAAAAATAAAAATAAAAAATTTCGCGTATACCTCCTTTTGTACATAATTCTTTCGTTGTTCATACATAATTTAATCCCGTGAAAAAACGGTCAAACATTTATTCTACTCCGTTGTAACGCCTTAAGGGAGGCTGTACCTTTAGACGAGTATAAAATTGTTGATACTCACGATTCTTTTGACACTTGAGACTCAGGGTGATGTTTCTTACTACTTTTGGCTGTTACGTGGTATTTTTTTGATTAATCTTCAAAAATGGCGGAGGTATGGTACGGTCTTCTAAACGGGTTGCGGCGGATGTTGTCAGACGGAGTGACACGCAGCGTCGGCGAGATTAATCTAAAACAAAACCAACGAAGATTTTTCTTTCATTGACACTCATACGCAGAATATGAACCAAGAAAAAGAGAGCAATGCAGAAAACCGATGAAATGGTACACTTTGAAATAAAAAGATTGAATTTCCGAAAAAAGCTCCATTTGCAACAAAAAACTTTTTTTTCAAAAACATTTAGGGTCATATTTTAGATAATAAGGCTAGAAAGATTCACGCCAAATTTCATCAGAATCGGTCGAATAGTTTTTGAGTTATACGTCACGCCAGTTTTAAAAGTGCAATTTAGAAAACCCTGCCATATCTCCGCCATTTCCAAAGATCAACAAATAAAAAGAAGACCATGTAACAGCCAAAAGTAGTAGCAAAACATACCCTAAGTCTCAAAAATGGCAAAGAAATCTTTCCTTAAAAAAAAATCACGAGAATCACCAAATTTTTTCGTGGCCTCGAGGTAACTTCCCCCTCAGCCGCTAATGCGGTCCTTTTCAGATGATCAATTGTTCCAAACCCGCTGACTCCTCCACCCCGAATGATCGTCTTCACCTCTTCCAACGTCCTTTCTCGCACTTCGAAAAGAAAGGAGACCCAAACCTTTTCCACCAAAGACCTTCGACCTCGTAGCGAACGTTTTTATCCTCGCAAGATAAAAACGAGCCCTTCAGTGCGGTAAATGCAGGAATGATCTTTACCCGCCTCCGGTAATTTCACCTTTTCCAGCCTCTCGTACCCTCGGTGGTATTTCAACGGCTTCCTATCTTACCTGTCAAATCCTCGTGACACGTGCTTCGAGCCCTGCCTCACAGATGTCACTACGGGGGAAAGGGACAAGAAGACTTACGATTATGCCCCCCCGCCCGCCGACAGGGGCGGCGAGCGACCGTCAGTAAAAGCAGCGGGAGAGGCGGCGAGAGCGCGAGCGCGAGTTCGATGAAGGCATGCGCGAGTCCCGCGACGAGCAGACACGACGAGTAAGTCAGTGCATGGCGGCCCGAGCCCCTTACAACACATATCCGATAGTACTCAATAGCCGATCGTCGTGTCGCGCGAGCCCCCCCCCCCCCTCCGCTCATTGTTCCGTACCGCGTGCCAATTGTCAATCCACATAAACCTACAAATCTTCGCATATCCATATATATTTATACATATATATATATATATACACATACATGCAAATATACGTCGACGCAAGTGCGTGATTCCGGCAGTTTGCATTTCTGTTTTTTTGTTCGTCATTGGTTTTTTTTGCAAGTGACAGTGAGACACTGGATTCTTGAACGTTCGCGAGGGATAATCTACCTGGAACTCGTGAGTTTTATCAGAATCCTATGCACGTACACATACTATACATATACTCGATGGGAACAGTACCGTACTCTATTTGTTAATTGTGGAAATGTATGGTCAGACGTATGGTTTTGCCGGCATTGGGCACTACTGTACTACGAGCCATAATTTCAGGTGGTAAATACCCATTGGACTTTTAGGGACGTTCATGCCCATTTTCGGTAGGTGGCACATTGAAAAATCCGCACGAACTTGCCGGACAATATATTTCACGTAATTCATTGTTTCTCGCGAATTTTCATCGATGTATATATATATATGTATATGTATATTCATTTTATTCATTATGTATACATATAAATATATTTTTTATTATCATGTATACATATAAATATTATTTTGTTCAATTTTAGTTTATTTACGGTGTCAATATTGTTCATTACATATGTTTCGCTATTATCGGGTCACATTAAAATTTATATATTTTCATTTATTATATATCGTGTATATTTAATAATATAGTAGTTATTATTTTAGGTATACCCCTTCAGGGTGTTTACACATAGAAGGCCCCATACATGTTTTCCCTTACAAAATTTTCTTACTTCTAACTCATTTTGTCGTTTTGTCTTTCGTTTCGTCTCGCATCCGCTATTTCGTTTGCTATTTCCCGATTAGTTTCTCGGAGTGTTTTATGTACCTCGTGTATATTTGATATGTATTTCATTTATTTCATTATACGTATATACCCTAGTGCAATTGATTCTGGACACTGTGCATTTTTCTAAATGCCCCATTCATCGATCGTTTTTACGTTATAATGTCTTATATTTTATAGTCTTATCAAATTAGGCTGATCAAGGCAAATATTGAGTAGAAACATTATAGATTAAAATAAAAACATCACAGCATCATTTTGGCGTAGCGGAATATGCATTTTGTGCGGGAATTTGATAGAAAAAGTTAATTTTTATTAAAAGTGTCCAGAATTAATGCCACTAGACGCACATGCACGTTTACATATACGTGAAGGCATTATACAGGATCTGTCTGATCGTGTATACGTATGCCTTTGGTCTTCTTAAGCATTGCATACTGGCATAGATAGTGCAATAATCCTATCTTGACTACTTAGCTTCATTCAATTTTTTGAACTCAATAAAACAATTCAATTATATCTATTTAAATAGTCTAATGAATCTATAGAAGTAATGTATCTAAACATATCAAATAAATTCATCTAAATTTCTATTGAAATCAATGAAGGAAAAGATAGAATTAAAAAATTAAATGTCATTTTTTTTTTCGTAGTTTGATTTAATTTCAAAGTAGTCGCAATATAATGAACGACATCAATCGTCCGGAAATTGACATGCCCCATTGTTTTGCCAGACGTTGCGAATTTTTCGAAAAATATTAGCCTTGAAGGACAACCGATCGAAAAAGGTATGGAGCCCGATTATTTCGTGCTCTGCGCGTTATTCCATAAGTATAAATTCCCTAGATGACGAATCATTGGCTCAAATATATATCATGACGTTTGTTCGAGGAAGTGAATCGAGCTCAGCAACATACAGTCACAAGCTTCGTCAGGTGGCGTGCATGTCTGAAATTGTACCTATATATTGCCATATAGGAGTCGAGGAATATGTCGATCGATTTTTTTTAGCGTTACTGTGGCTTTCCGAAAAAAAAGTAGAACGGTTTTGGGAAAATTGTCTGCGCCTGGGAGCTTTTTGGTATAGTTCGTTTAGGGGAAATGCTATCTGGCCTTTGTCGGCTCATTTAACGATGACTGTTTTGGGAGATTTGGGTAAGTCAAGAATCGTCTTTTTTTAGAAATTCGCCAGATAGAACTGAATTTCGAAGAGCCTTACGGAAAGTCTCATGGAGATAGAATCATTTAAAAAAATTGACTTTAAATAGTTCACGATTGGAATGAAAACATCGGTGATCAATCGAGACTGGAGTCTGTAGTCTAGTCCTGCAATTGCTACTACAGTGTAGCAACACTGTCCATGCGAATCAAGGACGAATCGAAAAAGCGAAAACGCTGTCGTCGAATGGTCCATTGATGTTGAGTAACAAACTCGTGATTGTCTCGCCCAGTTGACGAGGCAGGCCCAAAAAGTACGATGAAGATTGCATCGTTGGAATGCAACGAAAGCTCTTTGTCATTATTTTATTTCTTCATTTTGATTATTATCCAAAAACTTATGTTCAACATTTGGACTCTAAACCGCTGATAAGAATCTTGGAAACCGTTAGGGCCATTTTATCAACGCAAATTCGTCGAAAATTGAGCTAAGAATTTTTCGTTGCGTTCTAACGATGCAGATTTCAGCATCATAAAAGATGTCCCTTTTCCAGGATACCGAGCCAACATACGTATCGATTTCCCTAGGAACAAGCAGTGATGACGTTGAAGATTGCATCGTTGGAATGCAACGATTTCTTTTCTTCATTTTTATCCTTAACCAAAGCCTTTTTACCACTTGCTTTTTTGAGGGATTTTCACAGTCAAAATCGACGAAAAAAAAACAAAATTTCGCAATTGGAAAGAATTCGTGTTCGTTGAATACCAGCGATGCAAACGTCAAATTGTTGTTCAGGTTCGCCGACCTGAGGCAAGACTTTTTAGCGAAAAAACATGTTGCAATCACGCGTTGGCGTTTTCGTATTCCATTTTTCACGCTCTATCGAAAATTCGTTCACGCGGTGCCCGGTACGTGACCGATAAATCGATAAAACGCGCTGGTAATTAATCACGATGTAGGTTGGAGGCTACGAGACATTCGATGTACGCAAGTCAATATAACTCGAGCGTGATACACCTTACGTACCCATACGTACGAGCATTTGCATCTGTGTACATACACGCGTTAAAAGTGTACGCGGTGCTCCGTACATGCAAGCAGACGTCTATGTGTATATTTTTAGCTGGATATTTGCTCGTGAGAAAATATATGTATCTAGCTGTTTGCTCGGGCTAGACTGTTTATTCTCCAAATCCCGATCGCGTGTGTCGTCACAAAATATCTTTCAACACTCACCCACAAGGGTAATTCGATTTTGGCCACCCCGGAACTCAAGATTCATCGGTGTTGTTAGATTTTTAAAATATCTCCGTGACGAAAGAGAGAAAACGGAAGCGAAACGAATTTTCGTATTTCACGTACTTCCATGGCCCAGAACCATCTGGAATATTCCAGAACATTGTCGAACATTCGGGAACCGAAAGTCCCTTTGAAGGTGCAGAACCTTCCGGAACATTATAGAACATTCTTGAACATCCTGAAACATTCTCGGCCATTCTCTAAAATTCCAGGCCATTCTGGAACATACTAGAATATTCTCGAGCCTTCCGGAAGATGGAACAAGAAGGCCCTTCGATGGTCCAGAACCGTTTGGAATATTCTCGAACATTCGTGAAGCGAAAGTCTCTTTGAAGGTCCAGAATGTTCTGGGTCATTCTAGAATATTCTCGAACATGCTGGAACATTCTGAAATATTCAAGAACATTCTCGAACCTTCTGGAAAATTCTGGAATATTCGATAACATTCTTTAACATTCTAGAACCTCCCGCCTGGAACATTCTCTAACATTCTAGAACCTCCTGCCAGGAACATTCTAGAACATTCTAGAATGTTCTGCGCACTCTAGAAGATTCTAGAATGTATTGGGTCATTCTAGAATATTCTCGAACATCCTGGAACATTATGAAAAATTCTAGAACATTCTAGAACCTCCCGTCTGGAACATTCTCGAACTTTCTGTCTGGAACATTCAAGAACATTCTGGCAACATCGTGGAACCTTCCAGAACATACAGGAACATACCGGTCTCGGCCACTTCGGGACTCGATTCCCATCTGCTTCACCGACTTCCCGTAAGAAGTTGATTGGTGCGATGCCTTATTTTGACACCCATATCTCCGAGCCCAAACGCTGCAGTTTCAAACCGAAACCATTATGAATGGGGGGTGGGTTACGGAGTTATAGCTGCACGCACGATCAATCCACGTTTACATTTATTATATATATATTGATCACGTAAATAAAAAACACTTTTATGTTACTATCAACTTGAAAAAGTATAGCATTATCGATGATTATTATAAAAACACGCAGAATAAAATGTTGCGTCATTTAAACTTATGTCACGAGATTATTTATTATTACCATTAGTTAATATTAAATGTTGCCGAGATACGGCAATTTCGTGGACATTGAGGTCGGCAGCAATGCTCTTCATTCGCCTACCAAGAATCGTAATCTTTCATCAAACCTTGATGGTTCAATATTGAATATATTTGCTTTACGATGGGCAAGATGAGCTACTTTTTTCTAAATATTTACAAAAGTTAAGTTAATTCGTTGTTAAAAATGGCTTATCTTGGTGCTAAATGGCCAAAAAATTACATCACCCGTAGCATGAACGTCTTGCCGACCTAACCGCACGTAAAATTGCATAGGGTGAAGTGACTTTATTTTGGCACCCCACCAATCGTTGACACTTCTCTCCTACCTACACAGTGGTCCTTAAGATACCAATAATTGGGCCCTCAAAGTGCCAATAATGGGGCCCGTTAAGTGCCAGTAATTGGGCTCTCAAAGTGCCAATAATTGGGCCCTTCAAGTGCCAATAATTAGGTTCAAAGTGCCAATATTTGAGCACCTTACTATCAAGCTATTGTTTTATCTCTGGTGTTTTGTGGCGAAAAAATTGCGAAAGAACTCAGTATAGTTTAGACAATAACATATATTTTTTTCAAATTTGATCTTAGATTGTGGCTAACTCTCCAACCTCCTCAATCGTTCGGGTATGTTCCTCGATCCAGTATTTTTTTTTTGTTCACTGTCACAGCCACTGCGCAGCCATATTTCTTGCGGTGTTTCGAGCGAAATTAATACGTCCTTGAAATGCTCGGTATTTCGAGCTCCGTGTATAGCCGGAAAACAGAAATCCATCGGTTTGACAGCTCGCCACGTGTTCACACACGGAGCGCGCGACCTATCGTGTCACACCGCGCAATGTACGACTTTTACGAAGCGTTCGTAAAGCTTTTTACTCGCCTCGGCACCGATCTTCGCTCCCGATCGAAATTTTCGTATGATTCGTCGTGCTCGACAACGCACGATTTCGTTTCGCTCGAAGGCGATACGTATTATCGCGAATTAAGAAAGAGCGAAAAGAAAAAGGTGCGCGGCATCCTTGGGGATCCTTCGGAAATTCTGGTGGGTCTGTCACTCAAATACGCCACGCACCCATTACTCCCTCGGCTTTCGTATATTTATGGCGGCTCTGCGACTCGCGAAACCGGCGAAAGCCACAGTCGTCGCGTGTCCGCAGTAGTTACGGCTCGTATTACTCAGACCTGCCAGGACTCGTTTACCGATCGTACAATGTTACACCGGTTTTTTCTGGCATATGATTCGGCCACACTGGTACACTCTGCACGGTTTACGGATTCTTTGTTTTTTTTCGAAAAATTCTCGGTGACAATGAATAACGTATCGGTAGTGTCGATAAATGTTGAAATGCAATAGTTATAACGTTGAAGGTTGCATCGTTGGAATGCAACGATTTTTGTTTATTTCTTTATTTTTATTATTAGCCGAAATCTTTTTTTTTTCTCGCAATTTGAGATCGTGAAGCTGTAATGGAAATACGTAAAAACGTTCGAAGCACTGTTTTAGCCTGAATCTGCCAAAAGAGAAACTTGGTCAATGAAGAAGAATTCACTTTTGGTGCATTCCAACGATGTAAACTTTAAAATCAGCAATAGTTACGTGGACAAATGGCAATTTCGAAGTTTTCAAAAGATTCACTACAGGTTTTTTTAATTAAAAAAGTGTGCTCCCGTTGTCAAACATTTTTAAAGTTTCGGGCTCTATGCACTGGGTCAAAATGAGCTGGCCGATTTTTGAGAATTTGAAAAAAAAGGCCATTATGTGAGAAATTTATTCGGAACGTGTTGAAACAAAAATCGTGAGCAAGTAAATTCGCGCAAAAGACACTGTTCTATCGATTGGAAACTGAGCCAATTTGACCTGTGACAGTGAAGGGTTCAAATCAAAATCTCATACGTTGTGGATGCAGGCGCAGTTGATATCTCCGATTAATAACTGCAACAAGTGACCAAAATAATCCAGCGCGCTTCAACGTTTTTCCCAAAAACTATAAAAAAATTCCCAGGTTCGTACTTTTTTTTCTAAAAAAAAACATCGTTCTGGAAGTTCCGAAACTTCGAAATTGAACTTTTATTGCATTTATGTCACCTGAAACAAATTAGTATTCTTCAGCAGTCGGTGGCAGAAACCTTGGCCATTGCGAATGTAGAAGAAAAAAAACGCGTTCTTTTATTTTGTCCGGGTATTTGTGAATTTACGGACGCTTTCTACCTCTTTACACCTCGACAAAAATTAGCCGGCAGGCAGGCGTCGTCAATCGAAGAGAAGTCTGTAAAAAATTGTGCCACAATCAAAATACACAAACCATGCCATGCTTGCAATTGGACCGTACAGAAAATTCCAACAAGACCTCGAACAATGCCCTCATTCGATGGACACCCTTCTCACCCCCCCTCCCCCACCTCTCTATCTTACTCTCTCTATGTTAATATAACAATTACTGTGCTTTTTGCAGCCTCGCCGTGTACAATTGAGTTCCGTGCTAAGGACACATCTGCTCGAAGGTCACCTCGCTCTATCCACCTCCAACGTCCCTGACAAACATCTCAGATAATTGTTCCCACTTTATCATCGGCTCACATTCAATTTTCAGCTTGATTCTGCTCGCAGCTTAATTCCGCTTGAATCGAAAAGTGAATTAATTGGAGTGAACGTCAAGTAGGCTTCGAAGCGATACGATCGTAAGATTACGCGAAGATGAAGCGTAGCAGATAAATGAGATTGCCGGTCGGGTCCAATGTGAGACGTGATGCATTATTGTAGAAAGAAAGAAAGGGTCGCGCGTGCTGACCACGCGAGAAATCCTCTCGCCCCTGACGCGACAGCGAGAGAGAGAGAGAGAGAGGGAGAGAGAGCGAGAGAAAGAGAGATGGATTGATTGATTGTTTATTATATGCCTCCCTATTAACCTTTAGGCAATAAGGTACAGATCGGCAAAAAAATTAACCATAAAAACTAAAATTAAAACAATGACAGTAATGAAAATAAAAAAGAAAAAGATACCAGGCGTCTGGAAGAAGTTATAGCACTCAAAATCATAAATTTGCATATCAAAACATGCACACAGGAGCATAACAAAAATGAGCAAAAATACGATACAAGTCAAATGCAACTAAAAATAAAATAAAATACCGTAACCGAAATAATAATATATAAATGATATCGAAAATAGCATGACGACAAATACCACAATGAAAATATAGACATAGCAGCTGTATAATTTTAAATAACCAAAATACAAATAAAGAATAATCGTAATAATAATAATAATAATAGGTATATTATAGCACATCATTATATAGAAATATAATATAATTAATATATAATTAAAATGCAATATAATGTATAATTACATAAAAAATAGTATACAATTACGATAAAAGTATATATAATAATAATTATATTAATAAGTAATATAGAAGAGAGAGGTGGGGCAGATAGTAACTGCGAGAGGCAGAAATAAAGGGAGACAGTAGATATACGTCGTGTTGATCCGACAAGTCTACTGGATGAGGCTAAACGATCTATCCCGCCTTCTCGTTTTTCCCCTTTCATAAATACTGTCTCGTATTTTTCTTTCTTTCCGGAGTCTACTTTTTTTTAAATCTTTCTTCTTGCTTCAAGCTTGCGGCTCTAACGCACCTCGCGCATCTTCTTCGAACTTTGCTCTCTTCTCGTTTGCCTTCGTCCGCCTCGTGATTCACGCTTCTTTTTTTTTCTCCCCCTCGTTTCTTTTTTTTCGGTATATCTCGGGTTCGTTTCGTGTTTGAACCGGCACAGTGAGGCTAAGGCCAGCCACGTTGCCGCCACGCTGCGCGTACACAAACGCACACACGCACACATACTCACACACTCGTGTCTGCTCGATACTTGCAGAGGCTTCCGAAATAAGCCACGCATATTCTATAAATAAAGCAACGTAGCGATAGTTAACAGTATATCCCGTCGATGTGTAACGGAGATACAGCAACGAGCCGACTCTCCACGTGAAGCTGGAAAAAATTGCGAGTCCTCGTAAAAGTGGCAGGGATGTACGGGCACTTCAACGTCGAGCAGACCGTTTCTTTTTTTTTTTTTTCGTTTCGTCAGTATTTTACTTCCTGGCAGTTATTAAATAAAAATTCTGAATTTGGCTCGCCAAGTAATTCACACTGGATTATAATTGATATTTCGAATACTCTCTCACGTTTGCCAGGCTCGACCGTAGGCGGCGATGGGAGCATCACTGTTGCGATTTTTTTTAACTCGTGACTCGCTTCATCTTTCGTAAGTTGGGCTTTAAGGGCTTACGCCTCTGTAAACGTCTAAAATTAAGTGAAAATTGTTTTCTTTGCTGGGAGGATAAGGAAGAGGATAATAAAATTAAAGAATGTTAGTAGTCAGATCATCAAGTGAATAAAAAAAATTTAATAAATCTTATAAATATAAAAAAATTTAATAATATTTTATATAAAAATAAAATAAAATAAAATTAATAAAAGTAATTTAATATAAAAAGGTTATAAATATAAATAAATGTATAAATATTTAATAATAAAAAAAATGTATATTATAAAATTATACAATGTGGTGACGCTGGAGACAATCTCACAAGGCATGTTGAATTTAAGATGCTCTGCGGCACGCAGTGTAACTGACGCAAATTTGAACGCGGACAAAAAATTAAAAAATTGTATTAATTTACATGAGTATAGCTAGTGAAATACGTGGGGAATTTTGAAAATATGATTTTTCGTGTAATTGGCAAGCATTTAGAGTAAAAACTCAATTTTCGACAGAAAAAAGGACAATCATTTGTTAATAAGTAATGCTATATTTAACCCATGGAAAATCCTGTACGTAGTTAAGTTCGGAATGTTATTCTAAAGATGTGCTCAAAGTTTGGAGTGAAAAAAATGAAAATTGTTGGCGTTATGCTGCGTGCCGTTTTGAAAAATTGTGTTCCGAGAAAAACGGTCGACGCCTCGCACACGGGCCACCCACGGCCACCGCAGACCCCCATGGACCTGCGGACCTTTGTTTTACAGGTACCAACCTTGTCCCCCTTAATCTAGACGCTGCAAAGTATCTCATGAGTCAGTTTGAAAGAAATCAATATTTTGAAAATTCTACAGTGGTGTTAACCCTTAAGCATTGGTACCATAATCGGATTTTTCGTGCATGATGAAGAAGAAATAGACTATTTTCAGTATCCATTTTTAAGGGGTTTAAAATTGATGTTTCAAGATAATAAAACGTTTTATTTGCTTAAAAAGTACGAATATGTTCAGTGTAATGTAAGGTGCAAACGTGGAGGTTATGTTTAGAGCACAATACGCGACAAATGGCATAAAGGGCATGTACTTGGAAGACATATTTTTTCAACAAGATGGCGCAATGCAAAATGGCGATTTGACGCCATTGGACTTCTTTCTTTGGCGTTTTCTGAAAGAAAAAGTGTTTGCCAATGATCCACAGACCATTTCGGAGCTCAAGGGAGCAATTGGACGCACCATTAATGAAATTACTCCGAAATTATACCAAAATGTTATTTAAAATTTCGTCAAAAGAGTAAACGTTTGCAAACAGGGACGAGGCGGCCATTTATCGGATTTTGTGTTCCACACATGACCTCCATATTTGTACCTTATATTAAAGTAAAAATATTCGCACTTTTCAAATAAATAATACGTTTTATCAGTAATGAAAATGTCAGGTCATTTTGAGACGCCCTATACACATTTACGTAGACTCACTGTGGGTGAAATGGAAATACCCTTCTGAGCCATCGATTTTTACGATCTTGATTTGAAACATATTCTTTAAATGGATTTCGAAAAGGTGCGGGTACGCTGTGCGCTATTGAAAAAAAAATTCTTCCACCTGTTGGTTTGATTGGTATAGAAAATTGGCTAATCAAATAAAATCGTTCAATGAGTTGTGGAATACTCTGGTTTTTTATGCATGTAGTTGGAATATATATATATATACAGGGTGTATCTTAACTACTAGTTTTCCGTTCGTAAGCATATAGGGTGTCACTTTCCAAGCAAAGCGCTTTTTTTTAATGTCGTGCGACAAAAATTGGCCGAGATATTCACGAGTAAAGTTCAACGGTGAGTAAACAATGGCACAGTAGTTTCGGCGTCCTAGCGAGCGCGGGCGCGGGTTCGAATCCACTTTCGCGCAAGTGGATTCAAATCCATTGATTTTTGTTAAATTGAAATTGGAATTGAAAGTCAAACCTTTCAATTTCGAATGTTGAAATTTGAATTTCGAATCTTATCCGGTTATCTAAATAGTTTATTAAATAATAAATAAAAAGTGTACGACAATATTGTCGATTGTTTACTTGAAAGATCTAAAGATCTGAAGATCTTTTGAGTAAACAATGGATAACGTTGTTTAAAATGTTTTATTTACTATTGAATACCTTATTCGGACGAACGGAAAACGTTCAAAACTCAAATTTCAAAATTCAAAATTGACAGTTCAAATCCCCTTGCCCGAATGTGGATTCGAATCCACGCCCGCGCTCGCTTGGACGCCGAAACTACTGTGCCATTGCTTACTCACCGGTGGACTTTACTCGTGAATATCTCGGCCAATTTTTGTCGCACGGTATTTTTGAAAGAAGCGTTTTGCTTGGAAAGAAACACCCTATATGCTCACGAACGGAAAACTAGTAGTTAAGATACATATATGCATATACATATATATACACACATATATATATATAGGGTGCGCCAGAGAAACTTACTTATTTGAAAGGTCAATAAAAACAAAAGTACTTCAATTATTGTTTAAAATTTTTTTTTATTTGAGAATACAATATCCCAATTTTTTTTTCATGTAGTCTTGAAAATGACATCGGATAAATGGCGACCCCCATTGCGCATACACTGATGAAGTCGATTTTTGAAATTCGTATCCACTCTTTGCAGCATATCAATCGGTATGTTGGCAATGGCGTCGCGAATGTTGTTCTTGAGGTCTGCTATGGTCCGTGGTCGATCGACATAAACCAGAGATTTCAAATAACCCCATAAAAAGAAATCGCATGGAGTCAAATCTGGAGAGCGTGCCGGCCATTGGAGATCGCCTCTGAGAGAGATGAGGCGGTCGGGGAAATGTTGTCGCAACAAATTGACGAAGACCCACCAACAAATTGACTCCATGCGATTTCTTTTTATGGGGTTATTTGAAATCTCTGGTTTATGTCGATCGACCACGGACCATAGCACACCTCAAGAACAACATTCGCGACGCCATTGCCAACATACCGATTGATATGCTGCAAAGAGGGGATACGAATTTCAAAAATCGACTTCATCAGTGTATGCGCAATGGGGGTCGCCATTTATCCGATGTCATTTTCAAGACTACATGAAAAAAAAATTGGGATATTGTATTCTCAAATAAAAAAAAATTCAAAACAATAATTGAAGTACTTTTGTTTTTATTGACCTTTCAAATAAGTAAGTTTCTCTGGCGCACCCTGTATATATATATATATATATATATATGTGTATGTATGTATGTATATATATATATATATATATATATATATATATATATATATATATATATATAGCGTGTAGGTGGATGCTTACCGCCGGCACCGTCGTGTCCATGAACACACCCCTTCGCCACGATCGTACGGGCGGTCGCGCGCGCGCGCCTTTAGCACCGCCGACACCAGACAGAAAAAAATGTACAATAAAAATAAGTCCTAAAGTGGTTTTCACGTGAAGGAGAGACGAGACGCGCGCTAGTCGCGTGTATGCCGAGTCGTGCGATCGTGTGCCCCATCGCGAGCTATCCACGTTGCGGTGAACGCCGGGGACAGCTTGTACCATACCGTTCCTCGTTTTAAATCTCCTTGGCCCTCTTAAATCTATTACAAGCAGACCTAAGACTTGACAAAAAATGTTCGATTTTTCATCAATGTTTTATTCGGAAGATATGAAATATAGTATATTGAAATTTAGTATGTATGCCAAGCGGTCTTCATTGAACATATATTTTTTAATGTTTGACAAAACCTGGTACTGGGAGTGGGAGGAGCCAAGTACGTCGGTGCACCGGCGATGATATTCTTCGCTTCCGAAAGCCCTGAGCCCTGAACAGGTGATCTGAAGCAAAAAAATCTAACATATTTTTACTTTGTTCGATATTGCGGACAAGTGGGACCAGAATCAAGAAGAAAAATTGAAAAATAAAAAAATAGTGAGCGATCGAAGGGGAAGTTTAGTTTTTTACCAAAAAATGTTTGCACTTCTTTGTTCGTAAAATAAAAACGTTTGAATATTTTTGGATAATCCTAGTTCCACTAATAAAGACGTTTGTTGTACACGTGCCTGCCAAATTTCATAAGGATTTCTCATCTAATTGTAAGGAGTGTAGGAGCACTTCAGCAGATTTGGAAAACGTAGTTTCGAGAAAAATCCGTTTGAAGTTAAACCGAAGTTGATGTGCGAATAGAATGAAAAGTTTCATATTTGCACCTACTCTGCCATGCCAGGACTATACCCTCCTCTTCCGAAACCTCCACTGACACAGCGAAATCAATTTTCTTTTGGCCCTACAAAGTGGAAACCCATAAGCTGTGTATAGCTCACGAAAAGCTTGTGGTCAATCTTTCAAATTCGTTCCACGTTGAAAGATGTAATCTCGTAGTCCTCGGTGCCATTCTTCTGATTGTACATCACCATTGTTGAGAAATAAAAAACGTTGAAATGTATCTACGGTACACCGTGACGAGCTAATCTCCTCTCTGTCGCATTTTTGCGATTTCACCGTGGCTGATTCTCAAAGGACACTTCCTCTCGCCCTCGACAATCCCGAGCTTTTTTCTCTCTTCCTCTCCTCTTTGCTCTTACCCGGGCACGACACCCTTCTGTGCAGTCCACAATGTAAGATGAGGGAGCAAACGCGACGAGCGTTTGTCTACAATGCTTGAAAAGTTATATATATATACATAAAGTTATATATAAATAAAAATCCATTATTTTTGCCTTCAACTTCATGCAAAAATAATGCATTTCTTTTTACGCTGCTTGTGAGGTTAGCCGTCGGGTTATCAGACGAATAAGCGTATGATATTCATCCGGACAGCGGCTAATTTCACGCGGTTCACGCTGTACAACGCCCCAAACAAACAATCCCAAACACACAAACCCAAGCAATCAACCCAAACCCAAAATGACAAACGCAAACAAACCACCCCAAAAAACAAACCCGAATCCAAATAAACAAACCCAAACCCAAACAAAACCAACCAACCCAAACCCAAACATACAAACCCAAAATGACAAACGCAAACAAACCACCTCAAAAAACAAACCCAAACTCAAATAAACAAACCCGAAAACCCCAAACCCAAACAAAACCAACCAACCCAAGCCAAACGCAAAGAGACCCAAAAAACCAAAACCAAAAGAAAAGAACCAAAACCCGAACAAAACCAACTAACTCAAACCCAAACAAAATTATAAAGATTTTGTTCGGGCGACTACGTGTGAATTATTCTTCCGGATAGTTTGTTTAACAATTTAACACAATCTATCCGGATAATTATATATATATATATGTTATTCGTCCGGATACTAGCTTACACGAATCACAATAATATGTACGCCTGCTGGAAATACGGCGTGAACCTCGCCACTATCCGGACGAATAACATACGCTTATTCGTCCAAGACGAATAAGAATTGTTTTGAAGACCTTTCCTTATACTCCTTTCAAGCGAATCTTCGATTTTGGGGCCAGAATTATTCTTGAAATGGGTCATGGGTCTTTGTACAAATGTCCATGGACAAATGACCATGACCAATTATTCTTGAAATGGGTCATGGGTCTTTGTACAAATGGTCATGGGTCTTTGTACAAATGACCCATGTATGAAAAGTTAAAAATCACTTTGCCCGTTTATGTGCATGCGTGGGTGCAAATTTATGACACCTCCGTAATTTCAATCCAGCGTACAATTGTTGCAACCCTCATTTTCGGAACGCACAACGTGTGTCAGTGCTGCATCCTTTGGTGATCTTTAGGGTCATCAGGTATCGAGGTGATGACCTCGATGCTTACATCGTTGGAACGCAACGACAATTAATTCTTTTCCAGTGATCAATTTCCGTTTTGGCCTATTTAGGCAAGGAAAGTGACTTGAACGCTTTTACCTACATTTATTAAGAATTTACAAATTGCAAAAAAAGGATCTCGAGAAATAATAAAAATGATGAGATGTAAAAAAATCGTTGCATTTCGACAATGCAAACATCAGTGTCATATCAAGTTGTTCGCTCACAGGGAGATCAGGATCACTTTATGGTGTTACGTTTCCTTTCTTTCCTCTTGCACCCCAGTCTATTTTTCTTTCTAATTTTAGGTGATTCGTGATCCGCTACAGCAAAGGAAACATGCGATAATTAATGTACAGCATGATAATTGGACGAGATCGATCAGACTGCTATGTTTTCGTTGTATGTATACTGCACGTACGCGGGGGGTGGGGGGGGGCACGTAGATACGAATGATCGAGGCAACAGGGAACTCCGATTATACCGAGAGACCTCGGGAGTTTTCACAGCTGGCATATAGGAAGCTGTTATGTGTTTTTCTATTTTTTTATCGTCCTGTTTAAATTTTTTCTTATTTCTGGTACTTCCGGACTTTTTCTTCTGCATTCGAGCAGAGGGTTCCAACTTTTTTACGTTCACGACACTTTGGGGCACGGTCGTCTGCACGACCTCGTATACTTTCATAGTGCGATAAAATGGTCGCAGTTTTGCTTGGGTATGCATGTTCGCTTAATTATTTGTTTTATTCAAGGTTTACAGAAGAGTTTTTGTACGGTTTAAGGAACACCACTGTGACGGGTACGAGAAATTGATTTTTTTTAAATTTTCTCAGAGTACACATATTCAAGAATGCGACAAAATTTTCAAACTGAAATATTGAAATATAACCGTTTTTTCAATTCAGTATTTCTTGTGCTTTCGAACATACCTAAAAATTTCCCCAAAATGACACTTTCGTTGGACACCCGCCGATTAGTAATATTTGTTCTTCTAAAAATGGCTACGAACAAAGAGAAGTACGTTCATATACATTCACAGACCATTTATTGTCAAGTGATCGATTTTTCACACAGCGCTCTATTGTACCTCAATAACAAGGTCAATTTCGAAAAATCATAATAACTTACACGCATCAAGTGCAATGCGTGTTCAATAACATACCGTTTTGCCAAATCCCGAATAAATAATATAGTGTACAAAAAAAAATTCGGATAAAACTTTTTTCCGCCTATCGTAAAGGCCCGTAGAATAAGTCAAGTACTGCAATTGTTTTTTTTATTGTTCGAATGAAAATACTCCACCGTTACGCGAATCTTACACATAATGATAAAAAGCTTTTTTTAATCCCTATAACCATCGATACATCATTATTATCGCGCCGATGTATTTTTAATTGATTGCTTTACCGTCGTCCCGTTAATAACGTCCCGAGGAAACTAAAAAGCACTCGGAAACGATCGTGTACTCTTTTACCGCGCCAAGATCTCATTCGCGAGGGACCAAGTCACGAGAAGCTTTCTCGTGCCTTTCGTTCGCGGTCTATACAACGAGTGTGGTTCGCCGTTTTCTCATGTGCACACGAGCCAGTACGGAAACGATCGATAAACCATTGCAAACAACGCCCCTGTCGTAATATATATATATATATATATATATATATATATATATAATGGAACCATCACAACGAGGAGCATATATATCTCTTTGCCTCGAACAATGGAAGAAAAGTTAGCGGAATAGATCGGTCCAGGTTCTTCTCTCTCTTCATCGCACATCGCTTCTCTTTTATACTCCACAATCGCCCCAGAAACATTATTGGTCTGTGTTATCCGTGACGCAATGGCGGAGCCTGTGTCCATCGGCATTTAGTTCTCGCTCGTGCTTCTGACAGTCGTTTAATAGAAATTCAAGCTTGGGCACATTTTCACTGTCGCGATCGTATATAGTATGGACACGGATGTGATATTGACGCAACGTGAATTTTTCGTAATAACATCAGATCACACCGTGCCGTAAAAACTTTGCGGAATCGATGATATTATTGATGAATATGATTCATGTTGAATTGTACCATCGTTTTATAATACTTAGGAGCATGTCGCGGATATGTCATACGAGTGTTACAGTTGAGGTATAATTTGAATTGTCACGGCTCGGTGGAGTTTTCGTGTATCTTCAATACCTACGTCTACAATGAGGCAGCTGCACTTTTTTGGTGATTGTTCTGGATTTTCGAACAAGTTTATTTTATACGGGGAAAAAGTTTGTTGGGGCCTGGTCCAAAGTCGGTTGTTCGTTTATAGGTACTTTGGCGAAAGTTTTGTCAAACGTCACGAATGGTTTGACATCGTTTATGATTTCTCACAAAAGGGCAGTCATTTTTTTCGCCAGACGATCTTAACTAACTGTTGAGAAAAAAGATCGCACGTTTGTTGATTTCGTTCCGAAGAAAATATTCCATATTGAGAAAACAATTGTTTATTTATTAATATACTAATATAATGAGTACTATTAGTACTCATCAAAAGGGGATAAATTTCGATTCCACATTGGCATTTTTGACATTTCGTAGAACAAAGTGACCCTCATACGCAAATATGTGATACATTACTATATGTACGTATTACGAGCCATTGATCTGTGCAGCAATTATCGAGAAACTGGCGAGGATATATAAGGCAGGCGATAGTCGATACCTTGAAAGTGACACCCATATAATTCACGTGTCACATCGGTGACTGCATCCGATTTGAAAGTACCCCGTGAGAGGGCGTTACATGTGGGGTTACATACACGGACAGTGTCGTCGCATTTCGCATAAGAGTTGACGAGTCAATCTCGGATCTCGCAATTAAGAACGAACGATCGAGCAATGTTCCGTCGAGTGTGCGAACTCGAAAGGGATCACGTTGCACATGCATAGAACTAAATTCTCATTAAGATCTTTCGTTTTATCCGAGCATTCGTCATAGTCGGATAATTCAGATGAATTTATCGTATTACACTGGTTACGTTTCCGGCGATTAAAGCTGGACAAATAATCCTTTCAAGCACCATATATATATGCACAGACATTTGTATAGCTAAGAGGATTGTTTCCGGTGGCTTAATTAACGAAAATCCCATTATGCTATATACGTATGCCTACGTATAGATCTACATATGCACGGTTTACTGGGATGCATGCTAGGCGAGCATTAAAACATTCCCAGAACTGTCAAATAGAAACAGAAGATCCTGCGGAATGGAAATTTCCGACCTGTTCTTTTTCTTTTTGATTTTTTTGCTCCTCGCCTCGCAAATAGTTGACATCAGTATACCATCTCATTAAATTACTTATTCTTAGTCATCTGAAAATCTTTGGAATGCCACGAAAATTAGTTCTTTTCAATTGTTCTAATTTTTGGTTATTTGCCATTTTAGGCTGTGCAAATCACTCAAACATTTTTACGCATTCTTATTAGACAAGCAGAACATTAATTTGCATAAAAGCTTTTCGATAATTATACAAATTTGATGATTTTGCGATCTCTGGTTTGAACGATTTCCAGTTGAAACCATTTCTATTAACTTACGTATCAGATTTTAAATAACTTCAATATATCTTGATAAAATTTTATTAAGCAATTAATATCATAACATAACGTAATATAAATTTTATAAAATAACAAATATAATGCAATATGACATTTTTTTCTTAAGCTGATATTATTATACAATATAATAAAAATGTATTAAATAACTACTATTGTAATATAAAATATGAACATTTTCTTAGAAAAATAATATCATAACATAAAATAGTAAAATTTGCTTAAATAACTAATATTATTATACAAAGTAACAAAGTTTTCTTAAACATCCAATATCATATTTGTAGACTTTCTCTTTTCTGTAAAAAAAATTGATAACAATCACGAAGTTTCTTCCATTTTTTCATGCCAAAAAAGATAAGAGGATAATTTGCAACTTTGCACAGGGTACTTTGAAAGCCCATGGAGTATATTGCGTATGGGGAATTGCCTTTGTCTCGTCATCATGTCGCAAATGGGCCTTGCGAGTTCGGAAGTCTCCAATCCATTTCGCGAATGATGTCAACCGGGGATCGTAAATTGATCTCGGATCGAGTCAACAATCGAGTAGTTTAGACGAACGAGAATTCACGGCCCGCCGTACCGAGATGTGCCTCGAAGAATTCCCCAGACCCTTGCGGCAACGAGAAGCTCGCAGAAGCTCCGTCTCTAGCGAATGATGATACAGGAAGGAAGGAAGAAGAAGGAGAGTAGGGGCAGCGAAAAAGTGATGAAAATTAATTTGTCTCTCGACAACAGCGTCAGCAAAAGCCAGACCGTCGGGAAATACCCTCGACGATTCTTATTCTCCCTTGCCCCTGAGACACGCCCAGGAAACGTACTTTGTGACAAAAGCTCGGAAACCCAGTTTCCCTTTTAATCTTCCAAGCTGAGCGTTGAAAGTCCGCTCCAACGGGAACGAGAACTGATGACGCGAGAGACGAGAAGGGAATGCACAAATTTAATTTTCCAAACACTAGGATGGTTTTTTTTCTTTGTAAATTGAATATATTACGCGGAGACAAATATTTGAGTTGGAAAAGAACACTTCGGTGGCGCCTGATGAGTTACTACTGATCCATTCGAGTCTTGTGCATCCAATTTATTCTCTGATGATTCATTCTGTTTGAAGAAATTCAATAAATGCTTGTACTTCTAGCCAACAGTAAACAAAAAATACTATATTAGCACTCAATTATATAGGGCATTCACAATTTAACGGGATATGCCTAGTTTTGACAGTCGAAAACAGCTGATGGCGATGAAGATTGCATCGTTGGAACGCAACGAAAATTAATTTTTTTCAGATTGACGGAGCATTTTTTGGCGCATTTGGGCTGGCAAATCACTTAAGGTAGTACGAGCGCGCAATCTTGATTTCTATAGATTTTGTTCAAACTTTAACCAGATATTGTTCATATCATTATGCATGTTGGAGTGAAATTTCATAACAGTCGACTACTTAGATTGGGAGATAATGGGTTTTAAAATGGCAACTTTTAACACTGCAGGGTCTACATTGAAATTTAGACAGAATAATTTTCTGTAAAAAATGTTTGTCCCCTATAATGAGAAGAAACATGGCAACACCGCAGAACAGTATTGTTCAATGTTTCGAGAAAAAATATAATTATCGTGTTCCTAAAGTTAAAAATTTTGTCAAAAAAAATGCATTATAAATATTAATATTTTATATTGTTTATGTTATCTTTGTTAACAAATAAAAGTGTGGGTTTATTCAAATCTAATTAGAAACTTTGTTCGATTAAATATTACTTCCAAATAAAACTTTGTATTGCAGTATTATTTTAAATATACCGCGCAAACTCACGTCATTGGATACGTGGAACGATGCGGTGTTGCCATATGTATTCTTATTATAGGGGACAAATATTTTTTGCGGAAAATTAATCTGTCGAAATTTCAATGCAGACCCTGCAGTGTTAAAAGGTTGCAATTTTTAAACCCATTATCTCCCAATCTAAATAGTCGACTGTTCTGAAATTTCACTCAAACATGCATGATGATATGAACAATGTCTGGTTAAAATTTGAACAAAATCTATAGAAATCAAGATTGCGCGCTCGTACTACCTTAAACGTTTTTTAGGATGCTCGTTGAAAATCGAAAAGATGGATTGGCAAGAAAACTCTGATGATAAAAATGGAAGAAGAAAAAAGAATGTTCGTAGGCAGCTAGCTAATAAGGAACATCACTTAAGTGTTCGCCGTCGATTTTCTTGAAACTCATATATACGATAAAGCAGTCAAATAGTCGAAAACAGCTCATTTTTTTAATTTTTTTTTTATAGATTATTGTGATAAGTTTCTATGAAAATTGGGTATTTGAAACAGTATCATTTCAAGAACGCTTTGTAAATTTTGTGCGTACAAATATTCAATTATAATAAATTTACAGCCGATGGCCGGGTAAGCAATGTCCTGAGATTTCGTTAGTATATTAGTTTATCCTATTATTGAACGAAGGAATTTCCGAAAAATCATATCTAAAAAATGGCACTTGCTCAAATTACGTCTTGATTTCAGCGAACAAAAATGGGCATTTTTCGTTCATCAAATCGAAAGTACACATAAAAAAAAAAATCCTTCGATCAAATGCCATATTTTCATATCTCGAAAAAGCGTTAAAATTTTCAGACGGATCGATGGACTAGTTTTTGAGGTATTTTGCTCACCGCGTTCGAAAGCGTACTTTCGAGAGAGAAAAAACCGCTTAATGCTTAAACGCCGTTCCGAGCGGTCCGACGGAACATAACAGCATATAAATCTGTCAATTTTGATTCAATCACCTCGAAATTTTCAGGGAACATTCATAAGATACTGTCAAAATGAACTAGTTTTGAAAGAAGTGATTTATCAACTTTCACAACAGGCATAACCACTTAAATTTATCTTATTGCCATGATATTGAAAACATTATCATCACTAGCAGAAACTGTCGGAAAATAAATCGTTCTAATTAGGGAAGAATAAATATGCAAATATTTCAAACAGTTTTTCCAATCCTCCTCTGGTACTTTCATCACTGCTATTTTTCCCCCACCCTTCGTACTGTTGATACACTTGAACTTCTCGACAATTTTGATTTCTGTAATGATACGCTGTTGAAGTTAGCATCGTTTCACTGAAACGAAGGTTCTCTTTCACACTTTAATTTCCTTATTTGTATTATTATACAAAATCTTTTTTTTTCAGATTTATATCGTAGATACCTAGATGAGTATCTTAAAAAAGGAGGGACCGATTTTTGCAGGCAAGATTGGCCGGAAAAAAATCACAAGCAATAACTTTTATGGCATGCCAACGATGCAAGTCTCAATCTCATAAAGAGATAAAAATGCTAAGCAATTATATTCTATGAACATGCATGCAACGTACCATAAAACGTGATGGGAAATCACGAAATAGTTTCGAAGATCAGTTTTTAAAATTATTAGACTGTTTGTAAGTCAGAAATATTCGCTTATAATTTTCCTGGAGAATAAAACTCCTGGTTGTCCTCGTTTCGCCAAGTCGATCAGTAAGGCCCACTTGCAATACGTATACCCCGAGAGTGAGTTGTATTTGCCGTGGCCCTGCACTCGTATCTTATCATTTAGGAGTGAGAACGACTGGCTTTTCGATGCATGGGTGGAACTGGTGCATGCACTACCTACGCTCGAACGCTCCCTCTTGGCTACCGATGGGTGCAATGCAATTGCTCTCCAGTTGTACAGAGATACATATACTCAAACACGTGTACCTACATAGAAATCAGCAGCAAAGCATCGGGTTATGGATTGATAAATAATCATAACTGGAGCTCGAGGAACCTGAGCCTTCGCTTCGATATTTTTTCACGCCGTTTGATGTATCAATGAACAATGCTGAGCGCGCAATCCTCTATCATGGACACACTTTTATGAAAACGCTTAAATTAGTCAACCTAGATGGAAAAATCTATAAAATATATAAATATGATAAATACAAAAAAATATAAAAAGATATAAATAAATATACAAATATAAAAAATATATTAACTCATATGTAAAAGTGGTTCAATTTTTTTTTTCGAAATTCCTGTCCTTCTTTACTTCTATGTGGTCGACATCGCACGAATGAATTTCAGTTTGATAGGATTGCATTTTTTGGGTACTTCTGAAATGTACACTTGGAAATAATATTTTGTATTTAAGGGGCTATATCTACCTAGAAGCCCGAAAAAATAGCCGAATTCCGATGTTTTTTGGGCAACGGTCGGTGCAAAAGAAACATATGAGCCTTAAAGAAAAAATCACCAAGAAGTAGAGAAAAACAACAATAACATGGCCACCGGCAGATGATAAACATTTATTTGCGACGTTTGGCGGTGGACACTCTCCAACTTAAACGAACCATCTGAAATCTAAAAACCAAGCGGATTATTAAAGTTAACAATAAATACGAGTCATTGACGATCGTCGATTTTTGAAAAAATATTTTCTTTAACACAGTGGTGACGAATTTAACTCGCGCTTACAAAATCTATGAAAAAAGTCGTCAATTTTACGTAACTATTAAAAAATGAAGATCGCTTTTCGAAAAATGAGATCGTGAACGACTTTAAGATGTTTTCCGTCGTATGTCATGAAAATTTGAAAACGATTCATCAAGTGGTTCTTGAGATATCATGTCCACCGAGTTTGTTCGGCCGACTGTCAAAAGCTGCAGCTCATTCATTTTGAAAATATTTCCATGAAATTTTCAGGAAATATAGCTAAAAGGCGACACTATCGATTAAAAGTTTTTTGAAAAATGCAATCTTTTATTAGCCCGTTAAAGGTATGGCAGAAAACAAATTTTCTTCTTTGCTAAATTCATAAATGAGGAGTTGGCAAACAGAACCGGACTTGTCCATGAATTACTTTTATACAGGAGAGTTCAAAAACCAAAATAACCAAATAGAGATGTCAGAATTTTCAAGCTTTAATATATGAAGGCTTTATCAAAATGTCAGCCTGGACCTGGCTATGGTTTAATGAAAACACTAACTACCCTATATTTATTATTATTTTCGACAAGTCCGGTTGTGAATGAGAATGATGGACAACTCCGCATTTGAATGACGATCTTATGGACAAATCTGGCTACGAAATAAAACAGATTCATTGAATTGAATATAAATTTGTCTTTTTATTATCAATTTACCAATCTTATGCAAATTCTTCCATGCCAGGCTCACAACAATGTCATCATCGTCATCACTGTGGCCATCTGTTACTAATTTTTCATCCAGCCAGCCATGGACAAGTCCGTTTCTGCTTGAGAAGGCATTTATCAACAAACTTTAAGGTGTTTGGAGTCGGATTCGATGTAAAATATTTTGGGAGCTAATAAAAGTGTTCTTGAACACGAAAAAAAAAATTTGACGTAATGTGGACGAGTTCAGTTTTATTCGCCAGCTCCTCAAATATATACGAATATCTTCTGGACATAAAAATATATGATTATCATAAAAATTTCTTTAAAAACAATGTTGATTAAAATAACGGTCGAAAAGTGATAAAATCTTCGTAGCAAATCGTACCGTCTCGTTGGGCTCCGAATTCTTCTCGCGGAAACAAAAGCTTGTCGCAATCTTGTCCCTTTAAAGTACGACATCCGTTTTTCTCTCAACGGTGGCCAATGGAAGCCCGAAGGCTTTTCACCCTCGCGACGGGAGACCGACATCGAAATTGGATTAAGAAGGAAACACGTCGAAGGAGCGCACGTCGTGGTTATACGTGACGAAGGAAACGACAAAGAGAATTGAAAAAAAAAAAACGAAAAAAACTCTCGGGTTTTTCCGCGACATAATGAAACTCGGAAAGTTTGTCGCTGCTGTTCTCGCGCCCTTCCGCGCGTCTGTATACTTGCGAATTTTCTTGAGCCATCGACGCGGATTTAGCGTTGCAATTAAAGGAGTTTAAAGACCGAAGGGATTCACGTACTATATCGTTTTCGTCTTGCCGTCATAACCGGAAAATACGGAAACAGGAGTGGCAATGCGGAGTTTAATAGTCGATTGTCATTTTACTCGGACTAGCGAGCATTTTCTCACGACAATATTTCCCCTTCAAGCTCCAGCTCGTATCGCTCCACTCCCGTTATTGTTTCCATTCGCACTCGAAATATACCCCGATTTTTCTTCTTTCAGAATGAAACGAGAGAAAAATAAACGTAAAAACGATTTTTAAAAACAAGCTCTCATTTAAAAGGTACTGTGCTAAAAAGTAAAAAATCATGTTCAGTAAAATTGAAAATCAAAACAGTATAACTATTAAACAGTCCTTCCTTGGTCACTCATCATAGGTGTAAGTACTTAAAAGGTACATAAACTTGGATATTTTGAAAATATCAAATATACATTTTTAAAGCTCGAAGCGTTTTTTTTAGAAATCTTAAGGAGTGTTTGGGTGATTTTCGGGAATTTTTTGGAAGAAAAGTAGTGAATTAAATGTTTCGGAAAATTAAGAATATATTTGGCTATATTTGATCTATATTACACAATTTTTTCATAGAAAAATATTGAGATCCAAGCGACTTATGCGCCGCCTTCGGAAGCGCCAAAAAAAAAGTTCCTCCACTGCTGATATGATTCCGGCCGATTGAGTATCTATGAAACCGGAAAAGGAAAAATGTCGTTAAACTGGAAGGTATTTCCTGTACAATGACGTAGGATTTTCGAAAAATATCAAAATGTAACAAAATGGCGTAGTTATGAAAAAAGTATATTTTCTTGCCTATAAAATGGTCGTTTTTTTCAATGCCAAATCGTCAATTTTCATTCAATTGACAATATCCTACGTTATTGTAGAGTAAATATATTCAAGAGTACTCAGTTCAAATTTCAAGTCATTCGGATAATTGCTCTTTGAGTTACAACATCAGCAAATTTGAAAAATGTCATTTCGAGAAAAACTTGTGTAAAGATTAAACTATCGATTCTGTACCTACGAGCGGTTGCTCTTTAGAAGGCTGCCATTCGGGGAGTATTAGAGATACGGCCTTGAAATTTTTACAGGATATTTTTGAAAGTATAAACTGTCGAAAAGGGCCAAAAAATCGAATTTTTTAAAGTGTCACACTGGTATAGTCCCTTAAAGTAGTATTAGTACTTATGACGTTTGACGTCTCAAGCTTGTAAAATGTATCTTTCATATTTAAAAAATGTCTACGTTTGTGTACGCTCAAGTACTTGCACCTATGATGAGTGATCACGGGAGGGACTTTTTGGTAGTTATACTGTTTTGATTTTCAATTTTACTTAACATTATTGTTCACAATTTAGTACAGTATCTTTTAAATAAAGGCTTGTTTTTAAAAAGTTTTTTTTACGTTTATTCTATTTTATACTTTTTGGTTGTGTATAACAATTGATTGTGACTTATTTTTATTAAGCGCCACCCTCATTTACCAATGATTCAGTAAGGCCCTGCTGAAGCCCTAAAATATGGCCTTCCGCGAAAAGAATACCGTAAAAAGGCGCGAGCGAAAAATTCATTTTACCGATGGAGAATTTCAATTTAAAAAATCGCTAGTCGTTGGGGCACCTTTTTCTTTTAATGGCGTAAAACCGCAATATTTTTCTATCACGTTTCACAAGAGCTGCTGGTGCATCTCGGAAATACGTCATTCATTCCTGGCGCATCGTGGAAACTATTTTTCTCGGTCCTATCCAACGGGTGACGACGTGGCGAGGAGACGAAGGGCGTAGATGAAAAAAGAGTGACGAGCAGAGAAAAATACGAGGGCGATGAACGTTTCTCTCGTGGTACCGTTGACTTATCGATCTTTCCTCGCCTTTGCAGCCACAATGAATTTATTTACGTATACGCGTGTATATGCATGTGTATGTGCGTGTGGGTGCATTGGAGAAGCGCATATGCCATGCTGAGGACCTACCGCGAGAAGAGAGAGAGAGGGAGAGAGAGAGAGAGATCGAGAGGTGTTGAGAACTCCATGCAATGGAATGCACACGGCAAACACACTGCAGTCGTGTTGCTTGCACTTTCAAACTCGCTCGTACCTTCCACTGGACCACCGCGGCTACTGGTCCATTAAAAAAGCGAGTTTTTAGCGAGAAAATGAATACTTCCTTTCGCTAGAAATATAGAGGAACTTATCCTGATGCGATTTGTATCGAATTGTTTTTTTTTTTTAATATATAAATGTTTTGTACGATTTTCTGAAGATGTAGTGATTTCACATCAAACCCGAATTTTCTCATTGTTTTTGTGCCGCTGTTTTCAAAGATAGGGGGTTGGATGGTAGATAATTTTATACGTATTTTATTATTGCAAACAACTTTTGTTTTCAACATTTTTTGATCGGGCTATTCGTTATCGAGATACGGCGATTTTTAGTTTTTCAATCCTTATTTCTTAGGGTTGGGGAGAGGTGAGGTGCACAATTTCATTGGGGTTACTTTTAGTGTGCAGCCATCTAGGTTCAGTCAAAAATTCTAATTCTACGCTAAAAGGAGCTGGGTTTTCGTCTTTTTTTTAAATTGGAAATACCATATTTGCGTTTTTCAATGCATGCATCGCGCTCTAGCCGCGCTTGTATACCTTGTATAGCATTCAATCCCGTTGCCCCGGCAGTACGAATTTCTTTACATCGTCGTATAATTTTTTTACCATTTCTTTTCTACTTTGAGGGTAGCGATCGTTCCCGGGCCTTTTTTACGGAATAACGTTTGCTGAGCTTTTCACCTGTTTTTAATGCTTTAAAGGGGTAATGTTATTAACCCTTCGTTGATATACTTATGTTCGGCCACGATTTTAACACACTGGGTCAATTTGACCCGGAAACATCATCCACCTGCTGTTAACAAAAGTTCGGTCGGTTCGTATTGAAAAAAATCAGGAATACACTTTAAACATTTGTCAATATGTCTGCAAAATTGAAATTAGGAAAATATCAAATTACTTTGCTGTAAAAAATTATTGGAAATTACAATTTTGAATTTATTGAATTAAAAATTAAAAATTTGAAATTTTTCAATTTCAAATTGAAATTTTGAAGTTATTCAATTTCAAATTGAAATTTTGAAATTATTCAATTACAAATTAAAATTTTGAAATTATTCAATTTCAAATCGAAATTTCGAAATTATTCAATTTCAAATCGAAATTTCGAAATTATTCAATTTCAAATTGAAATTTTGAAATCATTCAATTTCAAATTGAAATTTTGAAATTATTGAAATTTTTGATATTTTCTTACAGCAAAGAAATTTTATATTTTCCGGAAAACGTGTTTTGTGCAATAATCATGGCTTAGGAATTTAGTATGTTTTAGAAATTTAGGAATTTAGAAAGTTTCAAAGAAAGAAACTTAGAATGTTTTAGATATAATGTGATATTTTTCGGAAAACATGTTTTATGCAACAATTAATTTGGCGTTTAACCCACGTTGACACACTATTGTCAACTTTAACTTGAACTTATTCAACCGTACGTTGACACCAGTGTGTCCACGTAGGGTTAAATAAGAAAATAATTATTGCATAAAACATGTTGTCCTTTTTTAATTGGAAATTTGGCTGTTTGCAAATAAATATTAGAAATACTGAAAGGTGGTTGAAAAAATGTCATTCACCGAATACTTTGTCGATATTTTTTTTTTGAAGCATTATTTCGTATCGAGCTTCTGTAAATTTGTGAAAGCAATAGATCGACGACTGAAGTCGTCAGTATGGCCAGTTTCGCTCGTTATTCTTTCCGCTCCCTTGTCACGCTGGCCTTCTCGAGTCTTCCCACATAACGCGGCAAAGGCGATTTCACGTTTGCCCACGTCTCACCTCTTTCCTCAGCTATCTTTAATGTGGGTGTCTCGATACAGCTGTATACATCTATAGATGTACATACAGCAGGTTTGCTGCCAATTGGGACCACTGCGTTGTACTTTCCCTCGAAGTTATTTAATTTTTATACATTTTTTTTATCATTTATTTACAAACTGACAAAGGATTTTTCAAAGGAATTTGACATTTCGATGGCTGGAGTATCATTGAAGTTCAACGAAATTCGACACGTTGGAAATTAATTTGTAATCGTTCTGTTAAAACCTTTTTGTCAATTTGCAAATTTTGAATGCACGTTTATGCGTCTTCACAATAAATACGAGTGTTTGTTCATGAAAAATATCAAAAAAGCAAATCTATTCGCATAATTAATTCCACAAGTGACATTTTAGAAAACTTTTTCATACCTCCACCATTTTGAAAGATTGATCGTTTAAAAAAAATATCATGTATCAGCTCGAGGTAGTGTTAAAAACGTACCTCAAGTGTAAAAAAATGGTGAAGAGATTTATACTAAAAAAAAATCATATGAATGAGCAAACTTTTTCCTTGCCTAAAGGTATCTCCCCCTTAAATCGTGTGGGTTACCATATGCTATGGCGTCGTCGATATCTCTTAGCTTGCCTCGTCCACCCGATACCTGCGGTAGATCTTGAAATAATCTCGTGTGTACCTATACGGTGAAATCTCGATGCTCGTGATACGCGATGCCAATTTGCTCGATATCTCAGCAGAGTCCTCCTATCGGAGTCGATTCACACTTTCCTCGAGAATCTCCCGTGTTCCCGTGAGACACGGGAAAAAAATCGATCGATCGCGGAGTCAATTTTGTTATACGCTATTTCACTGACGAAGTCGCGAGCTTTTACAAAGTCGAAAATAAATTTTTTGAAATAACACACTTGACAAATCGTACTCGAAATCCAGCTCACGATGTGCTTCGTTCAAGATTCTCTTACCGTGCAGCAGTTTTTTGTTCTAGGTAAAAAATTGTGGATGCTAAATGTCACGCCGCGGAGCGCCTAAAAAAAGATACCAAAAGAAAATACTAGTAGTCGGCTATTTTGTACATCGAAAAATATATATATATATATTTTTTTTTTAACAGCTTGATATTCATACTAAATAGATGTGTAATTAATTTTATGAGTAAATGATTTTTTCAGACGAAAAAAAATTGTTGAATTCGCACACGATTTTATACCCGTTACTGTGGCCTAAGGCCTTAATATCACTCGCCATTGCGCGATATATTTTTAAAGCACGAGAGAAAAAGATCCGAGATTGTTGGGAGTGCATTGGGCACGCCTTGTCGCGTGGACGTTATGACATACATTTCGCTTCTGCCTTCGTATTGTTTGCGATTGAGGGTAAGAACGAGCTTTTGTCGAGAGGATGTAAGGCTTGCACAATATCTGCCATATACAGCAGCACGTACCACCTAGTTCTCCGCGACTTTTTTTTCTCGATAAAAGAATTTCGCGAGGGTCGATGAAATTTATACGTGGAAGGCGCACCGTAATGCGAAATGTCATATTCTCCCTACAAATTGCAATGACATGTAATCATTTTTTTCGAATTTCCACGCGTTAAGGCGGGATATACATTTAGATGGGGAGAAAATTAAGCAAACTAGTTTAAACGAAGAAATAGTTATTCTACATTTATCAAACTTTAGGTATACATTAATAGTATATTTAAGTATACAAAATATCTATTTTCAATTCACTTATCATTGGAATGGGGGAGCTGTGGCAGAATGTCATAGCAAGGTTACCGAGGGAATTGCGAATCAGCAGTGTAGCTTCCTGCAGACTTTGTTTGCAAAATAATTCAACATTTTTTTGTATTAGAACATGTATAGTTTCTATTTGACAGTAAGTAAAATTAAGAAACTGCAAATTGAAGAGAATGGCACGTGTTTGCAAAATATCAACATTTGACGCAAAGCTTCTGTAAAATTTGGATAAAAAAGTAGATTTTTCTTGTAATTTTGCAAAAACAATTCTCATCGAGGAAAAGGTAGCAATTATATCGATTTTTTAAATTAAGTTTCAACTCATTCGGGTTATTAGTTATTGAGCAATCCTGCGCCCCAATTTCGGAAATGCAGTTTTGAGAAAAACGGGTTTCCAGTTTACGCCCGGACTGAATTCAAGTGGTAAGGCACACCATTGACGGGCTGTAACGATTGAAGTTTTTGGATTTTCGCTTTGAACCTTTGGGAAAATATTCCACATACAGAGTTCTATCGTTTGATGACAGAGAAGAAATCGATTTTTGGATCGTTATAAATGTATATCCCGCTTTAATCATTAATTAGTTTTGAAGGACACTACTGCGACGGGACGAAAATGGTCGTTTTTTCCGAATTCTCTTTCTACTAGGCTGTTTATTCAGGATTTGGAAAAAAGTTATTTTATTATTAAGAATACTTTTGAAGTTATTTTATTATTAAGAATAACTATAATGAAGTTCTCGTTGTACGTAGTCATTGTATGGGAGAAAAAAAATCCACGAAATGGCGGGTGTTCGAGAAAAGTGTAATTTGGGCGAGATTTTTACTCATATTCTGGCGCTGAAAAAATACTAAATGAAAAAACAAAAAACAAGGCTACGTACAACGATAGCTACTGCGATCACGGAAATGTTGGTTTTTTCAAAATAAAAAAGTCGGTGAATTTTCAATATTTTGACTTGAACATTTTTTCACATATCCTTAAATATGTTTCCTTTCAGGGAATGCAATAAATGATTTTTACTTGTCGCAATGGTGTGCCGCCTCAACCAATAATTACCGGTTACGTGATACCATTTTTTTCAGAATTGAAATAGCAGATATCGAATATTATAGTTTCGAAGTTGGCATACAGCGAAAGCTATTTTCAATTTCTTATTTCATCGTGATCCAAAACAATATTTTGGAAATTCGTTGTAGATCCCTATATAAGAATGCTAAAAAATGTTCACGTGATTTTCATAAGTCGAATCAGTCAAAAAGAAAATTGGGAATCGAGAGAATATAATTTTCGTTGCGAACCATCGATGCAAACTTGAGCATCATGAAATATTGCATATCCATTCATGTCGAATGAATTTAATTAATTACGAATATTCACAATAAAAGAAACGTCAAAAGTAGTATAGCTAAAAGAACATTTCGAAGAGTACGCCTCTCAAAGGTCGAAAAAGTGATTTAATCCTTTTCTACGGATGCGCTTAATTACCGTTGGCTGATATACCGAATGGAAAATATATTTCAAATGAGCGAAGAATTTATGATATATTTTACGTGCCGGCTGTGCACTTTAATGAGAAAATTCCATCAGAAATGAAAATCACAAGGGTGGTTCGAGAGGCCTCTTCCCGCTCACCCTCTTCCACCCATCCTCTTCCGTACTTCCATCTCTGTCTTTTCGGACGATCGAGAAACTTCGGTGCTTACGCCATCGAGATATCGAGAGGCATTCTTCGGGTGATCGAATCAGGGAAGAGCAACCGGAGGCTCTGAAATTGCAAGAGGTGAGGTGGCCACAGACGGTTCTACGGAGGGCTAAAGCCGAGGAACAGATGAGTAGACGAGGGAGAATTATCGGATCCGGAGTCCGCGCCAAACGACGGGAGAAGAGGCTTCTGCTCTCACTAATTAATAGAGTTACAAACAAGGGACGGTCGCTCTTTTCCTTAGTCATTCGATATTTACATCCGCCTCTTTTAATTTCTCGCGTATATTTTCGCCTCGTAGATTGACATTCTCATACAAAAAACAAAAAAAATGTCCGCCGTGCAAACGTTGCAATGAAAAACGTGTTCAGCGTCCAATTGATTCGATCGAACGAAACGTGACTAATAACTCGAATTGCAAATGACAGATTTGAATGAATTCGATGGAAAACGCTAATACGGCGGATTTCAATATTTAAGTGGTGTACGTGAATTTGGTAATTTGTATCACTTCATATTCATCGATTCACTTCAACTCGTTGACGCATATGAACTGACTTCGAATTGGGATTTTGCATGAGAGCACAATTGGGTTATCAAATTATTATTTTTTTTCATTGTAAAGATCATGTGTCGTTTTTTAAAGGAAATTATTTTTTTTAGTTTTTTTTTTAACAATTAACAATGATATGGCACGTTGAGATTGTCTTTCCAATATGCTTATGATACGTAGCGAAAATTACTGACACTATTTATCAAACCTCTCCTAACCTAAAAATCCACGGTCGGCAAGGTACTCAAATTTGCTTCTACAAATCCACTTCCACACGTTGTTGCACGAAAATGAAGGCCTCTTCGCACTTTAGACGCTGAGTAAAGGCTATTTTCATGCATTTTTTTGAAACCTTTATATCAAAGATGTAAAAGTTGTTACACTTAATAAATACCGTTTTGAAATACATAAAAACATTTTTTGATTCACTTAACTGATTATTTATAAGCGAAAATGGTAGTTAAAATAAAGTCCTAAAAAAATTGTACGTCTGCGCTGTAGATGAAATATCGGAGATGAATCATCTGGCACAAAAAAATCAAACGGTTTTAGATTCGGTATGTTGAGGGCTATAGCGCATATCATATGATTTTTTATGTATGCAAAAATAACAAAATGGCAGACATTTTGCGAAAAAAACAAAAAAACGTGCTTTTTCACCGTTTTTGACAAAAAAAGTAGTAAATATCAAAATTTAAAAAAATATTGATATGTATTATAGCTATAGTTGTAAAGAATATGTGATTCGAATTTAATAAGGATCGGTTCAGTAGTTTCGATGATGTTATCATCAAGCCGTCGAAAAACGTTGTTTCGAGAAAAATGGATTTAAAGTTTGAGCGGAGCAGATGAACATGCTCAGTTAGTAAAGTAATGGTTACACAAAAATACAGTTAGACTCCTTTGATCTTCATAAAATTTTAGCACGATACTTTTGGCAATGTATACTTTCGGAAAATGTTATAAAAAATCGATTTTTTGATAATTAAAGTGAGAAGATGCCTTAAACTAGTTTTTGTCTTTGAGAGGATGCTTAAGATGTTTTCAAATGTAAAATGGCACCAAATTTCACATTTGTGTACACTCGCGCGTAAGCCATATACAGGGCCTATTCGTTCGCGTTCGATCGGTAACGTCACAAGTGCCAGCGCCGATAGCTTGGCGTTTCGCGCCAACACCTGCAATTTCGATTATCGTGATATAAAACAATTAATTAGATATAAAACAATTATCTTTAGAATTATTTCGAAGAAAAACCCTTTTGACATTCCGTTATATTATCACAAAAGATCAATTGTAAAAATTAAAAAGTCCAACATTTTCTTTTTAACAACTTAATTGGACATTTCACCGAAGAAGCTGTTCGAACCTCAACGGGTTGTACAAAAAAAAGAGAAATTTTCGTGATTTTTTCTAGGCAAACGGGTGCTGGGTTGACATTTTTCTTTATATCAAAGGGTTTCAGTAACTTTACAATTTTTTTCTGGGAAAACGAGTGTACGTACTCTTTGTTTTGCATTAAGGGTTTTGAATACCTTTTACAATTTTTGTATTGAAACATATTTATAAATGTGGGAGATACAATACTTTGTGTAGACCTCTGTTTAAAAAATGTCTTTCGGGGTGGCCACTGCTGCACGAAAACAAATTATCCCATATAAAGAAATCAAACGCATTCATTTTTTATAATTTTTTATAATATTATAAATCTCTATATATATTTTTTTTTCGAAAAATCCGTCCAAATTGGAAGCCCGATTTTTTGTAAAAATGCCGTTTTTCGTGAATATTTCAGGGCTAATGTACCCTGAAAATTTCAAGGCGATGAGATCCAAATTGTCCTATTTGTAGGCTATCGTCGAAACCCTCGGTGGGTCTTTCGAAACATCAAACGTTTTTTCCCCAAAAATACGTTTTCAAAGTCGCGCCTATTGTTTTTTAATTTTGACATTTCCAGAATTTCTTCGTTTAAACATAGGATAACCTAGCATACTAACGAAATCTGTTCGATTTTTTACATATTAGATAATAATAGTTCAGAAGGGCATTGCTCACTACAAAAGACGTTTTCGAGAGGTACTTCCCGGACATCAGATGTAAATCGATAACAACTGTATATTTTTAGACAAAAAAAAATACAGCGTATTCTTCAGATGACACTTTTTCAAATCCATATTTTTTGTAGAAACCTATGATCACAATTTTCTAAAAAAAAAAAATCCCAGAAAAGAGCTGTTTTCGACTGTTACAACTAGGCATCCGTTTAAGTTCACCGGTTCGCAGAACCTGCCTATAAACGCCCACAACTCCCTCGTTTTTGAACGAAATGCCTCGAAATTTTCACACAACATTTTACAAATTACGAACTTTGAGAATCCGTCGAAAAAAATCGACAATTTCGAAAAATGTCATCTAGGTGTAAACCTGTAAAGATCAGCAGCCCGTTTAATTCGAATGATCGAGATGGAGTGCGAGATACGCTGGAGAAAACGAACATGAGATGGACAAAATAGGTGACATAGAAACGAAGCTGTTCACGATGAGGAAAGCGAAGCAGCACGCGATAGGACGTCGTGAAAGGTGGCAAACATCTGTCTTTCGTCAATTTTCTCAAGGCGTGCGTTTGTACACATACGGGACACCTACACGTTCCGTAAGCCCGGTAGCATGCGGCTAACCGACATGACCACGGTTAACGAACCCGTTTCATCTCGCCAGCTTCGGTTGGCTTCTTTCGCGAGCGCCCATGTGGTAAATATATGGCGATCCCTTCGGTTTTTGATACCCCAACGATCGATCAATGTATCGATCTCTTTCTCGCGATAGAAAATAAAACGCGAAGCAGGACGCGCGTCGTGCGCTTTTCCTGGATTACGAGAGCTATGTAGTATTTCCAACGATGCGGGCGAAAGACTTGAAGCTTCGGTTATTATTCTTGAGGGAATAATGCACGTACGTGGCACTTGAGACGGATTGAACAATTAAGGATGTTGAGTCTCTATGAAACATGTTAATGTTAATTGTTCAATAAATAGATCCTTAATCGTTATGAAATTCTTACACGACCTCCTGAATACTTCATGTAAAAACATACCAAATTTTCCGAATTCTATCGTCATTACTTCAACCTCCTTAAGGGTTGAAATAAAAAATGATAAGAAAATTCTGAAAATTTGGTATGTTTTTGTACGAAGGATTTAAGAGGTCGTGTTAAAATTTCACGACGATTGGGAAGCTCGTTATTAAAAAATTAACATTTTGTTAAGAACAATTAAAAAAAAATGTATCCATACACTTTGTTTTGTTTCCGTTACTTTCAGTGTATTGTAGATATTACAAAATTGAGAGGTCAAAAAAAGTATTGCAAAGTTACATCCGTTTACATAAGACAACATTTAATTTGTGAATGTTCATTGTTCAATAACGAGCTTCCTAATTGTCGTGAAATTTTCACACGACCTCTGAAATACTTCATACAAAAACGTACCAAATTTTCAGAATTTTATTATCATTTGCGATTTGGGTTTTTTTAATAAATTTCTCTTGTGAAAAAGGGGTGGGAATGGAAGACTATTGGGATAAAGGAACAACAAGGGAAGAGATCGAAAGAAAGCGAAAGAAGGCAAGAAAGGGTGGAAGGAATTTGTATAAACGCAGGAAGCGCAATGATAATAGGATTAATAAAGCCCGCAAGGGTATACATAAAATAAAAGATTCTACTACTACTTTAAATTTCTCTTTCTTTATTTTTTTAAAAGCGACGTCCATGAAGTTTTTCATTCGACTACTTGGAAACTCGAAAGGTCGGAATATAAAAACAGGTTTGTCTATTTTTCATAATTTAAAAAATTATAACAGAGAGAAGGTTTTTAAAAAAACCATAAATCGTTAGAAAAATCGACCAAGTCATTACCGATAAAGAAGTTTCCGTCTCATGCCTATTTGTTGGACGATTATTTGCTTAGACTATTTCTCGACATTTCTGGCTCTATCATTTCGTGAAATTAGTGTTCATAACACTTCGACAAGGCCGACTAATTCTTCCGAAGTACTGAAATTATTAAAGTCAGTCACCATGCCTTAGGTCTTCACGTAGTTGTAATACTGAACTGAACGGCAGTAACTAAACTTTTGAAAAAAAAATCGTTAATCAAACGATTGCTTATTAAATTACAGCAACCTACCAACACCTATAATTATCGATATTTGAGATATAGCAGGTCTCGAGTAGCGTCCAAAATATGCCAGACAGAACATTGTCAAATAATATGAAGAAAAAAAACCGTCGAGACAAATTATAGTGCTAAATGGTATTTTAAATGCCCTATCTAACGACAAGACTCTCCCTAGTGTACGCAAAATACTATTCTTCCTATAACACTTTCCATATATGCAGAGGTGCGTCAAGATAATTTATTTACAAATTAATCGTCACACATGACACACGGTCTATCCAAAATTCCCGAAAAACATTAAGATTCGGTGCTCCGTAAGAAACAGATTGAATTAAATTATTAATTGAATAATTATAGATATAATAATTATTTACTGAATTGATAATTTCATAATTATAACAATTTAATCTTTAAATAATTACAATAATTATAAGATAATTCATTATACATAAAGATTATAGTAAGGACCAAAAAGCCTAATTATTAATTTAATAATTATAGATATGATAATAATTTAATAATTTGATCATTATAATACACAAATCATTTAATAGTTACAATAATGATTCGATTATTAATTATGAATAAAAATTATAGCAAGAACCAAAAATGTAAATTCTGCCGAAACTTATTGGGATCTTATTTGATCGGAGTGTGCATAGTGTCCGCACGTATCGGAAAGTCTCGCGTGCCACGTGAAAGATGTTGATGCTCATCGCCGCTGCGCTGCAAAAACACATTTCCGAGAGGATGTTTAGGGATGTACCTACATGTACGAACAAGGATAAATCGAGTGGTAATTTTCTGAGAAAACTCGTAAGGGAGCCCGCCCGCTTGGTCCACCATACCCCCTAACGTTTATTTCTTCATGCTCATATCCGCAACAAGGGATATTTAGTTATTGCTGCGCGTTCGCACGTAGCCAGAAGGAGTTTTTTTCAGGGCGAAGAAATATAAGCGAGCGCACGCAACTTCTCGTCTATACCGTCGATATATTTTTACCCGGTAAGTAGACGGCCGTTTGTTTCTCATCTCCCTGCAGTTCGATATTACTCCAACCCCGTTTCGCATATTACCAGCCATTCTGCATAATCGCCAGGTACACTCTTCACGGTTTATTGTTCGAATGGGGAGCTACTCGACCGCGTCCAAGTTGTTGCTTTTATGACGTCCGCATACATATACACGGTGTCCTGTTATGAATGAATAATCCTGCAAATGTCCAAAGGTTAGATCATGCCCTACTATATGCTGGAATTTCGGCTTAGTAAAAGTCCCACGGTTTTCGAGATTTTGGGCTTTGTTTTATTTTTCATCATATGCTTTTGGTTTTTCGCATGCCATTTCTAAATTATACAAATCAACAACTCAGCAACTTTTTAAAGGCATTGGCACGTAACAACAACTGAGCAACTTTTTAAAGTCATTGGCACGATGTTTGTAGCACATTTTCCTTACACTACATGCTATCAAAGTCAGATGCTCGAATTAGTTTGTATGAAAATTGGGTACATATTCGGAAGTGGGGCTCCTGCTAGAATCAGGCTAATTTTCTTCAATGGTTCAAACAGACTCAAACAGCCCCAAACGACCCTAAACAATCCCAAACAAACCCAAACAACCCCAAACACTCTCAAACAATCCCAAGCAAACCCAAACAAAATTAGCCTGATTGTAGCAGGAGCCCCACTTTTGAATATTTACCGAAAATTCGGCATAAGATCTTTTTTCATAAAGTTTCCTTAACGTTTGAGGTTAAAAAGAAGACTTTTATAGATAAAACAAATAACCAAGAGAATTTGGAAAAACAGGGTAAAAAAATGTTATCATTTGTAGAAATGGCATGCGAAAAACCAAAAGCAGATTATTTTTAGCTCGCAATCCGTGGGTCTTTTCCTAAGCCGAAATTTCAGCATATAGCAGGACATGATCTGACGTATCGACAGCTGCACGATTATCCATTGATAACAGGACACCCTGTATAAATATACATATTCACATCCGTTTACGCACAAAATCCGTCTTTGTTGGGCGCATGTCGGACTAGAAATATAAGAGATTCAGAAAACGAACTCATCGCCGAGAACCTTTTTGCTGATTCCAGTAGACGATGCAGTGCTTCGTTGCTTCGGGTAACTGCCGCTAATTGCACCCGATCGATCTGTATTTTTTTTCGTAAGTACGTTGAATAAACGTCGATCATACGCGGGAATTCTATAGAATTCTTCATTGGAGAACGGGAAGAAAAAAATGGCCGAAAACTAGTAAAACTAGCTACTGGGTAAAAAGTTACTCGGCACGACGTATTTATTTATTAGGTGTGTAAATAAGTTCTCGGCCTGAGAATAAAAGCAGCTGTATTGAATATTTAAACGGAAAAAACTTTCCCTCCAGCTCGGGTGTCACGTAATACCACCCTAGTAGACTATGTTTCCGGGCCAGCAGCTTGACATAACCTTAAAATATACATCGTGAGCGCAGTGAGCAAAACGAGTTGCAATAACGCGCATATTAGGCATCTGGATGGTTTTCGCGTTCGGATCGAATAAAAATACTTCCGAGGCTTAGGAGATGAATTGCCAGGCATTGGGGGAAGATGCCGTATCCAGCAGTACCGTGAATGAATGCTTTTAAAGATTTCGGCGTGGACATCTTGGTCTCGAAGGTGGCGAGAGAGCAGGACGACTAAGAAATTTGAAAATGAGGGTTTGGAGCAGTTCCTGCATGAAGATCCTTGCCAAACGCTATTGGAGCATGCTTCTGCATTAGCAGTTACCTAACAAGACATTTTCAGTCGTTTGAAAGACTTCGACAAGATTCAAAAGAAGAAGATTCCACACGTGCTTTCGAAAACCAACAAGGCGAGACGATGCGACACAGCTTCGTCTTTGTTGCCTTGTTTCAAAAGGAAATACTTTTTGCACCAAGTAGTGATTGGTGCTGGGTGTTGTGTAACAATGCGGTAAATATTCGGAAGTGGGGCTCCGGCTAGAGTCAGGTTAATTTTCCTCAACGATTCAAACAAACCCAAACAAAAATGGGCCCGATTCTAGTAGGAGCCCCATTTCCAAATATTTGTCAACGATCCAAAAAAACATATGCCGTGGGTTAACCTGGGCGAACCATCAAGATCAACCGCTTAACCCAATATCCACGGTAAGCAACTCGTTTGCATACGGTGGGATTGCAAGGGTGTTCTGTACTTTGAGCTGTTCAAACCTGGTGAGACCATCACGGCTGAGCGCTATAACCACTAACTGCAGCGTTTGAGTGACGAAATTGAGCGCAAACGGCCGTACACAGACAAAGGACCTAGGCGGGTCATATTACTGCATGACAAGGCCAGACCACAAGCAGCTGAAAGGAACAGAGACGCTTTAGATTCGTTGGACTAGGGCGTTTCATTTGTTCCGATCGCTCTAACATCAACTGGCTGATAGCAACAAAACGTCCGACGAAGTAAAACATTCCATTACCGACTTTAGCGACTCAAAACAACCGTGTCTTTAGTCCCAAGGAATTCGCAATCAGCCTGACATGTGGGGGAATTGTGTGAAAGCAAATGGAGATTACTTTTCCGATTGAAATGTATCTTGTTTTTGGGTAAATAAATCACTATTTTCGTGGAAAAGAGGCAGACATCTTATTTGTACACCTAATACCATTGAAATCACTGCAAATAGGATCAAGAATCCTTGAGGAGTGTGATGAAAGTAGCACGAATGCAGACAGTCTAGGCTGCGGAAGTGACACATCCCGATCATCTATCAGAATTGCCACCCTTCCTCTTTTCCGGTCGGCTAACGAATGGCTCGAAGTCAGGGCTTGACTCCTCAGGGGAGAAGGGCTTGGCTCCGATGGAGACCGTTTCGACGTCACCCATAAATGCACGTTCGATGAGCAATCAGTTCAACGAGTCCATCAACACAGCATCGATACATTTTTAAAATATTTTTTTGTCCTTTATCAGTCAATTCTATTCATATCCCAAAGGGCTTGAAGGGAGGAGGAATACGCCGAGAGCCACTAGAAAAATTAACGACCTGTGCGATAAAAGTCAGCGGCGCAGCTCTGTGCGAGCCACATGCAGTCACTAGAGTTCAGATGATAAAAAGAAATACTTATACTCGTCTAAATGACTTCCAAATTGATTTTTAAACAATTAAGCGGAAAGGGCATAGATCTGAGGGAAGAAATGATTTTAAAAAATCGAGGGAAAATGAAATGTTTATTTCTCTAAAACAGAAAAAGATCGTAGAACATTCATGGGGGCTATGCGGCTAGGTATTGATTAGAGGCATGTCGATTTTCCTTTTGGACGCCTCCTTTCGGGCCATCCTGTAGTCCCTCTCGATTCGTCAACTAAGCCTGGCATTTGCATAACTGTAGAAACAAAAACGGTGAACATTTTCAACAGCCACAAACTTCGAACGTACCGTGCATTGTTCTGAATTTGGTTCAGTGCGACGACGTAAACGGAGAAAAAACTGGCGCATCAGTGTTCTCAACGGTGTATAATTCCGAGACTCTCTGGACAATGAAACAACGGAAACAAAAATAAAAAAGCAAAACGGAACTGCATTTACGACTCATTGCCATGCAGTAACACGTGCGGGCGCCCATTTTTGCGTTTCTGCCTGAATTATGAATAGAACGAGAACTCCACCACCCACTCTGCATCCCGACGCTTATATTCATCCTATGTTTCTGCATTTCACCGTGCCGAAGAGACGCAGCGCAACAAAAGCGCCGCGCGACAACACGATCCATCCTCGTTACGTCATTGGTGTCCAAAAAAAACGCACGATTTGCTTCCGTCCAATGCCAGTCGGATACAAAGAGCAGTTGCACCATCCTGGTAATCCGACGCGGCAACGTTGTTCAACTTCGGCTATTATAGGAGCCAAAAAGAAGGCAGCTTTCCATGCAAAAATGAACGAAAAACGTGGAACAAGAGCAATTTTTTCATTCCCCATTTTCGCTCTTGGAATCGGGTCATCCCGCGGCTGATGAGTGAATCGGTGCGCAAGCGTGCGCAGAGCACTTTTGTTACAGTGGCGCAAACATGGACAGTTATACGTCAGAATGAAAAAGCGAGCGACCGCCGGAGCTACCCGTGCGGAAATTGTCGTAGGAATCCAATTGGATTTCCATGCTTTTTCCTACTTTCTGATAGGGATGCAATGGGTCATCGCATTAGACGGCTCTTCTAGAACGTCATTGGGATTCCCCATCGAAATATATGATCTCATTTGGATCCTAAAAGATTCCCACATTATCGAACACAATCCGACACGATTGTTGATGGATCCCATCGCATTCCGAGCCATATTCTAAACAAAATATATAGGTATACAAAATTAGTGGATCTTCAAAAAGTAGAAATCTGACATTAAAAGCTACAAAAAGCGCTTGAAAAATCTTAGAAACCGATCAGAAATCAAATCGTTTTGTTGTTTACTTTGCTGCACTTTGACATAACATCATCACATACGTACACGCTCACGAAGCGTGCAGGTTATGTTCTACTACGCCGAGTTGTTTCTCGTCACTTTCCACATATTTTCATGTAAGAGTTTTCAAGATGCGTTCATCGGAGAACAGTGCTGAATCCAATGGGATCCCAATGAGGACTCCTTAGTGTGGTGTCACTGACAAATCACTATAGAGATGTGGGTGTATCTTGGAGCTCCCCAATAAATTTCTGCATCACGAAAGGATATTTTTGTTTTGGGAGATCCAACTAATTCCCGTTTAGAATTTCTGAAAATCAATTCTCAAACGACGTCAATCGGGATAACACCGCAGTATTCACTTGGATTCCAATGTGGACTCCCTACGGGCGGCGGCCCTGTCAAATTCCTACAGGCATGCGGTAGGGTCTGGAGACTCTTCAAGAAATTTCTGCACGGGAGTGGACTTTCAATTGCCAACGGAACATGCTACCATATCCTGATATTGGTAACCTTAAAAACAATTGAGAATTCGCTTAACGCGGTAGAACGTTGTTAGAACAGCATAAAAATGGATCTTTTGATTGGTCCAGACGCAAATCGAAGACAGGAAATCATCTCCAGTCATACTGGAGATGTGGGTGCATCTTGAGACTCCCCAACAAATTTGTGCATGGATCACGAAATGATATTTTTTGGGAGACCCAACAAACCCCGATTGAGAAATTTTAATAAAAATTCTCAAACGATGTCAATCGAGGAATTGCGCGAAATCCACTTGGATTCCAATGTGGAATCCCTACGTGTAGCGTTCCTATCAAATTCCTATAGAGATGTGGTAGGATCTGGAAACTCCCCAGCTATTTTCTGCACAGGTACGAGCATGTGAAACACCGTCAAACGCATGTGTGTACATATTAGGTGTAGTAAAAAGAAATCCATTATTTTTGCATGAAATTGAATGCAAAAATAATAGATTTCTTTTTACTACACCTAATATATGTGTCTCATTTGCTCTTCTCCTTTCGTGGTCTCCGTTGTATCTTTATCGCGCCACTATAAGCTTATGCGGACGTTAATTTTAAATGCACAGGAGTACTTGGAGCGTGAATATGTGTGCGTATACTGGATTAATGCACCACCGTCGTGCGACCAAGCTGTGTATATAGGTATGCACATATATAGTCTGTCTCAACCGCATCTTGCGGTCCTGCAACGCATTCGGTTCTCTCTGTGCGGACGGCTTGATGCACGCATGCATAATAAGCGAACTAGGGTGAGAGCTTTACTGACCCAACGAATCTGCATTCTACGTGTGCACTTGGACAAATAAAGGGTGTCTCAAAATTACCTGACATTTTAAATTGCGCGCCATTTTTTTTTGTGGCGAACATAGAGTACTAATCTTTGACAAGTGCCATCAGGAAGTAGTAATGTGTAGTCATGGAGAATTAGACGATCGAGCAACGCATAGAATTTGTCATTTGCTGCATTGTTACTGCATAGTTATTGCAGATGAAGTTCCATGGTCGTGTTATCTCGCGCCGTGACGATCTGAATTGGCCACCAAGATCATGCGATTTGACGCCATTGGACTTCTTTCTTTGGGGTTTTCTGAAAGGAAATGTGTATGCCAATGATCCATAGACCATTTCGGAGCTCAAGGAAGCAATTGGACGTACCATTCATGAAATCAGTCCGTAATTATGGCTAAATGTTATTGAAAATTTTGTCAAAAGAGTGAACGTTTGCATACAGGGGAGAGACGACCATTTACCTGGTATTGTGTTCCACACATAACCTCCATGCATATATCTGATATTAAAAGATAAATATTCGTACTTCTCAAATAAATAATACGTTTTATTAATAAATTTAAATGTCAGCTCATTTTGACACGCCCCATGTACAGATACCTATATAGGCTGTTTTGAAGCATTCAACTACTACCAGTATCCTTATCATAAAAGCCAATTGTCCCGGAACGCAAAATTAACTAAAGCCTTTTGAAGGTTATTCAAGGGCCACCTGTTGCCGATATCAAGGATTGCGTTTTGAAAAAATTGGACACAAAAGAGCTAGATGTACTGATAGTCAACATTACGAGGATGAATCAGTTTCAAAACATCCTTTTTCTAAAAATGGAATCTTCGTTACGCCGTAGGGTGTCTTTCTAGATGATGCTAACGTTTGCTCGTTAGAATCCAATGAAAATCATCCTTTTTTAAGACACTCACTGTTTTTTCAATAAATTAAAACTACGAAAGTCCCACAATCGTGTTTTTGAGATGCGTATTGGCGATCTACTACGCGAGTCTGCATAAAAAGATTACGGGTGATCAAAATGAAAAAGTAAAATATTTTTTAAAGAATTTTCGTTGCCTTCTGGCAATGCAAACTTAAACACATACATTCCCGATTAAACATTACATTAAAAAATATTCCCGGTGTGTTTTTCAATCGACGTACATTCACGCACACCTTTATCCACCAAAAGTCCTTTCGTGGCTCTTATTCCTCAAAAACATTAATCTGATATATCTTTCACCGTTCGTAAAAAAAAACATTGTACTCCCTGCTTTCCTGCAGTGAAGAGAAGTTGCAAGAATAATCTCTGGTTTGTGGCAAATTAATTCTGCTTCTAGGGGACCAGGAGAGAAAAGAAGAGTTGACATTTCCAATATTTGTGCATCATAATCGAATGGACAGTAGGCGACTTCAACAGAGTGTCTTACAGTAAGCTTTATTTTTCCAATTCACAATATCTTATACAATTGACTTTATTTTTTATATCATAAGCGGATACTTTCTGCATATTAATTAATCTCCAAGAGTGTAAGATTTTCGACTCAACTTTTGCACACTGTATCTCGCGATCCTTGATGCACTTTGATGCACAAGAAATATTCGAACACCAATGATCATCGAAAAAATCCCAATATAAGGATAAAGTGTTTACTTCGCCACCCAATTTCGTTACTTCATCGAAAATAATAAAAATCATCAGAAACTCCAGTCTTTCCAAGTTGGCCTGACGCTATTTCTTTCTCGTTGGAAAACTAAAGTTTGTAGCAACACTGGCGCTAATCTTCCTGGACGTTCGATTGCTCGGCTTCCTCCAAATTGGGCCAGGCGCCAAGTTATCTCGCGGAAACCGCGAGTAGATTCAGAGCCAGTAATGAGTGCATACGAAAGTTCCTACCCATTGAAAACAGGCGGACAACACTTCGAGTCGCACAGTGCTTCGAAACATCCTGCGAAATGCGGATGCGCGTATACCTATATGTGTGTATTCGGCCATCAGGTCGCGGCTTGACTACCGCACGATATGAATTTTCTCACCGTTCGAAGTTTCGTGGACTCAATTAATGGAGTTTTGAAGCACACTGTTTGGGGCAGTAGCGTGATTTGAATTTTTTTTTAATGCGGCTCCTCGCTGGCGAGATGTGGAAGTGGAGGAGGTCGACGAGAGTACCGGACATGCAATCTCGTCCCACGTAACGAACATACTACACCTCTCGAGCCAACACAATGTTCTGTCTCTCTCTCTCCCCCTCTCTCTTTCTCCCTCTCTCTTTGAGGGCTCTTCCATATACACATGCTTGACGCAGTTTCGTTCAGTAGGTGTATTTATCGCGTTGGCTTCGCTTCTCAGCACGTTGATATACACTCATATACACGTACATATAAACATATGTACATAAAGGGTGGTCCATTGAAAACGAAATGCTGAAGTACCTCAAAAACCGTGCATGAGATTAACAAAACTTTCGCCCAAAAGTCGTAGGCTTCCGGTGAGATGCGTTGTGCGTGTTTCCAACTTTTCTCGTGAAGGCACCTAGCCCACACGAAGTTTTTCCCTTATTGCCCCCCCCCCCCCCCCCACACGAAAGCATATACTTTTTGTGACCCATAACTGTAATTAGGACAGCGTAATTATAAATAGGATTACATAAAAGCCGAATGAGAATAAAATGTCTCTGATTGAAAAGTAACTGCCCGTTAGGACGGAGACCTACCTTTTGACATCCGGTTTGTCATGCTGGCAGTTCATATTGGTGACAATTCGCGTGCAATTGAGACTGGGCTGTTTAGAACAGGTAGGGACGTGTGAATTGCTAGATGGCAAAAAGACAATCTCTGGGTCATTTGGGTTGTGTCGATACAGGCAGGGGATAGACCACTCTCATGACCGCTCCGAAGTGTCAAAATTCTGGCAACTTCAAGGGTAGAGACCAATATTTTTTTCATCGGACTTGCCTTAAATATCACGACATGCAATTGCGTGCATTCGGAAACGTAGGCCTACGGTACGAAAGTCAAAGTAGTCTTTATTTGTCACTTTGACAGGTCCACAGGAAAAGTTCATGATAGGAGGATGGTATTGTCCCCTGTGAGTCCTACAACTTTTTTTCGGAAAAAAATATTGATCAGGGGATCGTTATTGAGATGTTTTGGGGTTTCATTCAAAATGTGCCACCCTGTATACGCATAGACATATACATTTATACAATGCATCATACCTACGCGAGCTCACAGCTGACCCTGTTGCGAAGAACGACGAGGAGAAGCTTTTGCAAGTCGGACTTTGCAACGTAAATATGTATATATATTGCATATATAGGTGCAATGACCACAGCCACGAAGAGCTCGAACCTCCTTTGTCGCAACTGTATTGCATCCTATCCTTTATTATTATTCTTATTCGTCGTTCTTTTCTTCTTCGACCTCTTCTCATTTTTCGTATCATTATTATTATCATTCCTATTATTGTCCTGATTTAACGAGGCTTTGTATTCCATTCGTGATCGACCCCGCGAACCCTCACGTGGAACCCCGAGGGCTTTTCTTGATGTTTCTTTTAAGTCCATGAATATTCATATCGAATGTATCTATACCTACTTAGACACTTAACCCTTTTCGTTCTTTGTGTTCGCCTATTGCAGAGTCGATCGGACACAGCCAGTTTACCCGAAAAGTATCGAATACAGTTTCTTTTTTAATTGAAGAATATTGATGAACAGTGAAGCTATTATTATTTTTACAGAGGGCCTTATTTTTACAACATTTTTAGTTCTGGCGTCGGATCTGAAATGAAAAATGTACTTTTAGGATAATATTAAAAGTTTCGTATGGACGAATATTTGTTTTAAATATTGAAAATTACGAAAATAGCCAGCTGTGAAAAAAGTTGATTTTTCACTGAAAAAGAACAACTTCAGTAATTTGATACAAACAAATGGATGAACATTTTTTTTTATTATTTGGTCATATGATAGAAAATGTTATAAACTATGCTCTGTCCGAATTTGTGGGAATTCGGACGAAAAGATTGTGAGACTCGCACTGCTTCATAAAACATACTTTTGCGAAAAGCGCGGAAGAAAAAAGGGTTCTAAGGGCAGCAGGGAGGTTGGTCAAAGTGCAGTTGGCGATCCGACCCTCCATAAAAATTGTCATAACTCGGTCCATATTTAGAACCTTTACAAAATCTTCGTTGCAAATTACATTAACGACCCTAGGCTTTGAAAGTATGCAATAAAAAAATCGTATTTTTGCAAAAGCAAGCTCTCGTGGAACACTCAAGGCCTTATTACATACCTTCGGATGGTCGACAAACAAGGCTTTATTGGGATTTTTTTTAACATACTGATAAAACAATTAAATAAGACCCCCTCTAATAAATATCGTTCCTCAAAAAGACCCTCGAATATTCATCGTTATTCTCTCTCACACCATTGAAATTTCGATCTGAAAATGTTCTCGCGATTACTAGGCATATGCCGTAACAAAAGTATTTGGGACGAACAATACAAAGTGATAAATATCCCCGTATGGTTGTGCCCCGCGCCAAAATCTGCGTTACGACAAGCCTAATTTTACGAGCGAGTGACATTTTAGCGTACACAAGGGAGTTTACGAACCCCTTATTATTTTAGGGATATATGGGGTTGTGGTCTGGCTTGCACTCTGCACTTTGCTGCCTTTGTAAAGTGGTGTGGGGGGGGAGGGTTAGGGAAGAGGATGGGGCAGGGAGGAGTAACTCTGATGCTCGTTCGCCCCATCTACAAAACACACACATAAGCATGCCAGGCGGACACAGAAAAGTCCTTTCAGAGCCACTCCTGTTCTTGCAATAAGCGGTCCTCTTCTCTAGTGTGTATACGGTATATACGTGACGTTACCACCATAAGGACCCGGGACGCCCATCATCAACGCCCTTCGTCTTCAATCCTCCACACGATTAACCCACCTCCGCGACATTTTCTCCATTAATATATATATATATACCGGGTGTCTCATTTTATTCTTACACCGGATTGAGCTCGAAAAATACATCTCAAATCGAGTATTGAGTACGATAAAACTTTTTGGGTTCAAAGGGGTTAAAAAAAATAAAAGGGGGGAAAAAAAATTGCCCAAAATTAAGTAATTCTTAAAAAGGTTAAAGAAAAAAATCTTTTTCGGTCCAAAATTCAACATGGTGACGTTAAGATGGCTGACATGTTTTTTTTTAAATGCGATCATCAATTCTTTTTCCCAAAACATTTATCGGGTCAAAACCAACAACTTTTGTAGGAAAAGTTTCTTGATAACGTTCATAATTTTTTGGTTAGAATACCATTTTTGACTATTTTAGCGCTGTCCAGAATGTACCACGAGGAGGGCGAGTCTTCAAAACCCCTAGTGTAAGCGTGCGTGAGTGAAAGTTCGGGTTTGTCTGAATTATCGAACCAACCCAAATAAACGCAAACGAACCCAAACATACTATTCGGTTTGTTTGGGTTACCGAACGAACCCAAACTAACCCAAACAAACTCACACCCACACACACATGCACACTTACACTAGGGATGTTGAAGACTTTCCTTCCTCGTGGTACATTCTGAATAGCGCTAAAATAGCCAAAAATGGTATTCTAACCAAAAAATTATGAACGTTATCAAAAACTTCATCTACAAAAGTTGTGAGATTTGACCCGATAAATGTTTTGGTGAAAAATTCATGGTCCTATTTAAAAAAATCATGTCGGCCATTAACGTCGCTGTGTTGAATTTTGGACGCAAAAAGATTTCTTTAGGTCTCGATTAATATCAAGGATTGGGTCTTTGTGGCTCCTCGTTTCGGCTAAACGATCGTACTCTAACCTAAAAGTTATGAACGTTATAAAAAACCTTTTCCTAAAATAGTTGTTAGTTTTGGTGTGATAAATGTTTTGGTGAAAAAAATCGTAATCCCATTTTAAACGCACATGTCGGCCATCTTTACGACGCCATGTTGAAATTTGAACCATAAATGATTTTTTTTGACGTCCCTCTTTCAAACTTAAAAGTTTTATTATACTCAATACTGGATAGGAGCAGTGCTTTTCGAGATAAATCAGGTGTACGATTAATGGGATGAATGAGATACCTGGTACATAGCATTTGTGCAAGTACCCTAACTTCCTCATATGACGTATTCTAGGCAAATTCGACCTGTCATTCTTGTCATTATTTTTCATCAATAAACTGTATACAAGAAAGCACTGACGATGTGCTGATTTTTGGAATCGATTAATTCTCCTTCTTTTTCGAATTGTTGAATCTTTCGGCAATCTTAAATCTTTCATTTTTACAGCACATTTTCATTTCCCTTTTTATTATTATTGTTATAAGACATACACGTGCTATTTTTACGTGCTGATTTACCGCAAAATATGTTTATTTAATATTTTGGAGTAATCTCATTTTTGTGATCTTAATTATGTTAAAGTTTTCTTCGTTTAAACTTTTTTTTGCAAACTTTGGGTTGCGAAAATCACGCAGACGTTTTTAAGGATTCTCATCTGAAATCTGATGCTCGAATTTGCAGGACGATATTTTTGGTGATGGAGAAAATGATGAAATGAAAAATTGAAAAAGGCTTTTCGATGCATTGCTATGATGCAAACTTCGACACCGATGATTTTGTAACTTCATGTCGTACCAAAATATAACCTGAGAAGAAGACAAATGTAGTATCTTTATGTCTGCTAAATAATTATGCTCGATTATCATACCGAACTAACAATATATATATATGGGTGTATTGATGAAATTAATAAATGTGACGGATTAGTGGATAATTTTTAAATAAAAAAAGATTTGTTCGTTGCAATTTCGTCAATTGGTGTTAGCTGTGTTGCATTTTTTGTTGGAAGAAGGTTTTGTGGGAAAGATCGAGTTGACACAGAATGACCCATATACCTATGGGTTACTGTATGGCGTTATACGGCAACCCTAGTGGTATAACTCCGAGGCGTGGGTGAAGGAACAGTCGGTTATTTATGATGGCGCACACTCTCTCTCTCTCTCTCTCTCTCCGTCTCCCCCTCTGTCTCTTTCCCTCTCTCACTCTCTCGGAGGACTAAAAACCCGTTCGAACACTTTCGGCACCGGGTGGTCCAAACTCTCGAGATATATACTGCTTAACCCAATAATAGAGTAAAAGGTAGAAAAACCTTATCTCCCCCCTTCGTGTTCCAACTCTTCCGTTTATTGAGCGTTTTTTATTATTGTATTTTTATTTTCCGTCCATCGCTGTACACCCGTAATCTCCTTATTTTCTTCAGAAAATAAAAATTCCGATCTTATATGTGCGGGAAATCGGAAATCGATATTTTGGGACACCACTCCTCGCGCCGCAGTCTATCGCAGATCGCCGACGTTCCAGGTGGGATTATCCGCACGTTTATTTATGACGGAGTCATATTTTTTCCGCTTACATTGGGAACGATACACGAATTCCGTTTGCTTCAATATATTTGGAGCCAGATCGAAAAGCAAAATAAAATCATGTCTCTCTTCTTTCGTGCGATGTTAAATTATAATTGTATCAAATTATATTAAACGAAAGCACAAATGTAAAAATAAAATGGGAAGGAAAAAGAGTTGTATAAAAATTGAGGTCTTTAATGCACCCATAGTGTTGCAAATACTCGTCGCAACAAATGTTTTAAAATACGTACTTTTAGTACGTACTTTTAGGACTTTTCCCAAGTCCTCGTGTTCTGGATCTTCCAAATAGTCTAGACGGAAACCTTATGCACGAAATATTGGCAAGTCTCTCCGAAATCGAAGGTGATAATATCAGTCTCCTCCAATTAAATTTAAGTCCTCAAATTTCAATTGTATTTCCATACTTGTCCTTACTGCGTGATGGGGATCCACTCAGCCATAGCCTTCGATCCCGATACTAAACGTCACGCTCCTACATTGGATTCTGATCGGGATTCCCCATTAGAATCCAAATTGAATCCTTAAGAATTCCCGCATTATTGGACAGAATCAGAAACCATTCTTGATAAATCCTACCGCATTCTGTACGTTGAATTTTCTAAAGAGAATATCTGTTTAGACAAATGAGGGAATCCTACAAAAGTATAATTTAATATGAGTGGATCTTAGAAACGTATCATTCAGGAAAATGAGTGGACTTAAAGAAGTATAATATTAAAAAATGAGTGGATCTTAAAAAAGTATAATATAGAAAAATGAGTGGATCTTAGAAAAGTACAATTTAGGAAAATAAGTAGAACTCAAAGAAGTACAATTTAGAAAAATAAGTGGATTAAAAAAGTGTCATTTAGAAAAATGAGTGGATCCTTAAAAAATCGTAATTTTGAAAAATAAGTGGATCTTGGAAAAGGACAATATAGGAAAATAAGTGGATCTTAAAGAAGTATTATTTAGAAATATAAGTGGATCTTAAAAAAGTACAGTTTAGGAAAATGAGTGGATCTTAAAGAAGTATAATTTAGAAAATGAGTGGATCTTAAAAAGTGATAGTTTCAATAAATGAGTGTGCCTTAAAAACGTATAATTAAAAAAAAAATAAGCGGATCTTAAAAAAGTATAATTTCGGTAAATGAGTGGATCTTAAAGAAGTATAATTTAGAAAGATAAGTGGATTAAAAAAAGTGTCATTTATAAAAATGAGTGGATCTTTAAAAAAGTAAATAGCCAAACAGTGGACGTCAAGTCGTTACTGATCTGAGTCTCTTGATGTATGACGTGGAAGTTTGCTGGGTTGGAATGCATCGAAAATCCGTCTTTATTTTTTAATTTCTATATTACGATTACTATCTTAACTTCCCTTTTGCAAGTTCAGCTTGTGGATCTCCAATACAGATGTTCAAAAATATTCCATCGATATTTGTAGCATAAATATGTCAAAAAAATTGGTCAATGCAAAAAAAAGTATTCCCGTTGCATTTCAACGATGCAAACTTCAATACCATCTCGACGTACTTTCTGGAACTTAGAACACGGAACTGAGATGTGACAAATTTCACAGTATTTTTTCTCCCGCCAGACAATGTAATGTCGATTTCGCTGCCGCTGATCCTACTCCACTTTAATTTCAACTGAAGCTTGGCATATGCAAAAGCGTAAAAATGCTAAAAAAATTACGCCGTACATCTCACTCTTCGGCAACGAAATTCGTTTGTCGATACTTGTATCGGAGATCTGTCCGATAGGTTTGAAAATTATTTGGGGTCATTTTTCAAGCTTTTAATATCGGTGGATCCGTGTCTCACTTTGTCGTGTATCATAACCTACCAATCGTCATTGCATGGCATCCAATCGTGTTCGTACCCTCCGCAGCTCGAATCTCACCGGGCAATATTGATTCTCCTCCATCTCTCTCCCTCCTTGTACCTCCCCGTGTCCCAAGGATCGAAAGCTCGCGTGGCACTGCACAGTGTGTATCCATATACACAGAGGTATAGAATCGACAAACAGACTCGGACTGACCAACGGGGAAACTTGCAATATACACATCGACCACACAGCACAGAACAATCCATACACACAGGTATCTATGCCGATCTTTCGCGCGTTACTCATCAAACGTGTAACTATATAGCGAGTATACTTGCTCGAGTGTCTGTATGCACCTCGTGGTCAGAATAATCGAACTCTTGCATCGGTCCACTTCCTCTCGTCGAAGATGTTGGCAAACACATAAAGCGCATTGGTGCTGCAGCCTCGTTCCGCACACGGGCGATTTATCGCCAAGTAAACCTCTCTCTTCTCTCCATTCTTCATTCTATCGACAAATCAGGTACAGCGGAACGTTTATTCTCTTCGTTTCTTAAGGGGGAATATATACCTTTGTGAGGGAAAAATCAAGGGTCATTTTTGACTATTTATTTAAGAAAAACAAAACGATATTTTACATTCGGTTTTTTATACATGTTAGTCCAAGTCTTAAGTAGAAGAATTTTTTTTAAATTATCTTGAATCAAAGTGGCGGCGCAGTAGTCGATGAAAGAAAACTCCTTTTTCCCATAGTCCTCTACGGGCGTATTCGCACAGGTCACAATTTTCAAGCTAGAACAAAAAACGAACAATATTTTGAAAGTGGATATAACAAACTAGTCCAGTACGTAGGGGTTTTTCAAAATATTGATGTAAAAAAATGGCGTCGATATGAAAAAAAAAATATGTAATATTTTGTTCGACGACAATGAAAACGCAGCGATAAAAATTTTTTTAATGAGTTTTCGTTGCATTCCAACGATGCAAACTTCAATCAGCGTGCCTTTTCGGGATCGTGAAAAATGGAAAAATCGACTACTTCGGCAGATTAATTGTTGAAAACGTATATTTTCCGCTTTTTTTACGTGAATAAATAATCATTATTCACATTATTTTTCCAATTTTTACAACGCCTTGACCGTGGGCGATATTAAAAGAAAAGTCAGATTCAAATTTCGAGAAAATTTGTTTTTTTTTCTCACAAATTAATTTTTTATAATTAAAAAATCATTTCATCACTTTTTCATATTGTAATCAATTTTTCCCAGTTGAAAGTAAATATAATAACTACATTAAGGAATTTGAGAAAATTTGTCATGAAACACGCCGTACATATACCCGCGCTCGGCTTTTGCTTTTCTGGGTTTGCTCTTACGGTGTATATATGTATATATTATGTATTGTGTTGGGTAAAAAAAGGGTATAACCCTTTCTGCCGCGTCGTGAACTCGGCAAACCGTGCGCAATGCTGATAAAAAGAGGTGCACACTTTTCTATATAGATATACAGCATTTATATACCTCGCACACGCATTTTGTATATATGCATCCATACGTGGGCATTCGGCAACCAGCCCGGGTCTGGCCGCTCTTATCAACTCGTTGTGACTATACCGGACGATCCTCCTTACACATACATGTTTTTCAGTGGATTGACAAAGTATTTTCACCTCGCTTTTCTGAAATAACTCTTTGAAAACAGAAGTATATTTCTGCAGATTGTTTTATTCGATACTCTTCGTTATTTATTCGACGGTATTTGTTTTTGGAAAATAAATTAAAGTATGAATATAAATGATGTATGCAAACGGAAATTTCGAGAAAACCTTCAGAAGCAATCTCGGGGTGCAAATACTTTTCTTTTATTCTGTGTGTGTGTGTGTGTATCTGGAACAAGGTCGGATTCGTGTCATTCGTATGGAAAAATGTAGAAAAAAAATAAGCGATGGCTGTCCTTTCGTACCCTGTACACGTTAACAATATTTGTCGTGCACTCGCATCCGGTACGATAAATTGTCGAGGATACGCGACGAGTCAAGCGAAACTTACAATACGCGAGAAAATTAAAATAAATTCCAGGACTATGCTTACCTATGGAAAAATCTATAGTGAAATTCAACGAAATCCTTAAAAGAAGAAAAATGCATACGTTTTGCGACCTTTGCGGCTTTTGCCGGAGCTCAGCAATAATAAATTTGCGTAATGCAAAAAAAACGCCAATATCCTTGAGGAAGAGAATCCGCCGAAACCGTACATTTTTACAACTGTACCAAAAAATATTAACTCGAAAAATAACGAGTGTCCTTCTTCAGAGAATTGCCAAATATTTGCGTAATTTGCGTTTTTCCATGCTATCGTTAGGATTTATTTGATTACGGTTTGAGCTCTCCGACGAAATAAATTTCCGGTAATTCCCATATCAGGAGTATTGAGAGGAAAAAAGGATAGCAATTGAGCTCCGAGAGTATTTTATCCGCGTGTGCGTATTTTTGTGCATATACGTAACGCTTTCTTCGATGAGATTTCGTAAAGCCACTGGCGAAGTGTATGCAACCGACAGACGTCAACATAATAAGAGAGAGGTGCAGCGGTTTAAAAGTGCATTGCTATATGCATATATATATATAGCGAATTGGATAATGCATGAACGATCTTTTTCTATCTCTCTCTTTCTATATATATATATATATATATATATATATATATATATATATATACGTTCGTTTATATATATATATTACAAGATGTATTTTTTCTCTCACGTTTCTTATCTGAGCTGGCTGTCTTAATAAAATGTGCGGACGAGCATTAATTGTAGCGCCCGAAGGTTTCGAGAAAGCGATCTCTCATTTTCGCAATTCTGCAGGTTCAGGCGGGTGCGAAAATGCTCGGCAGCAAAAAATCGCCTGATTCATAATCTTACATGTACTATGTTACCAGTAGGTAGATACATGCGGTACGTAATTTCACAAGAATTTCAACATTTGGGGTGACAACAGGCACGAGAAACACAAGACACAAGCGCACACTCGTGGAGGAGAAAAAATACAATTGCCCATAATTTTCTTTTTTTTTTTACATATATACATAATTGGTATATGATATCAATTGTCAATTCTTCACAGTACATGTTTCCTCATTATCCTTGATATTCCAACGCTTTGATTTCGCCAAGAAATCAAACGAATTAGCTATAGTGGTAGTTTATATATCGGTAGCCTATTCATCGAACGATCACGATACTCGGCTCAAGGATTTCCATTCTGGGTGACGGCATTGTACTCTGTTAAAGCAAACAACGAAGGTCGAGAAAAATCGCTAATGAGAGTTTCAGCAAAAGAAAGAAAAAAAAATGCATCGCGATTGGCGTCTCAGTTGGTTGTTAAGTAGGTACGAGTATCGCGAGTTTTATCACTAAATATATACTTCTGAGCCCAGGGAGAGTCGAAGGTGAGAGAAGAAGGAGCTTTCTCGTTGTACTTGAAGAAGTATCAAACAACATGTCGTACATGGTAGTCATTTGTACGATACTTGTTGTTGTTACAGCGAATATATAGTTCATTCTCTAACAAACTGTCATAACTGTCATCCTCTAAAAAACTGTCATAGTATCTATAACCCGCAAAAAGGTTGATAAATTTCACAGTAACTAAAATCATTTCATGCTAAATTAGATAAATATTGACGTTACATTGGCCTCACGAATGTGAAGAAAAAAATAAAACTGCATTTTTCTCAAAACAGCATCTTTTGTGTTGTGACAGTTTTTTAGTGGATGGGTAATATGGGTTCGATCTATGTCAGAGAATTTCTTTTTATGAAAAGTTACTTACCAAGGTTATGAACTGTCTAGGAATTTTCTATTTAATTAATGAAAAAATCATCCGTTTTCTACATACTTACTTTCACGATCAACGCTACATCACCAGAAAAGAAAATATAACGATTTATGTCGGATAATAATAATAGTTGAAGCTAGAGAAAGTGTTCTAAATTGAGTATTCAATTAGGCTTCCTCAAAAATATTGAAGGATATCACATGCCACTGTCCCCTTGAAAAGAAAATCCCGTTTCCTCAAGCTCCACCTGAACGAATGATATTGAAGATTGTTCCATTGGAGCGCAACGAACATTACTTTTTTTTAAGTGCACACGTTTTATTTGGCCGATTTATGCTTCGAAAATCACTCGGACGTTTTTACGTATTCTTATTAGAGATTTACGACCTCAATTAAAAAAAAAGGCTTTGAATAACGATAAAAATAAAGAAATGAAAAATGAAAAAATAGCGTTGCATCCCAACCATACAAATTTCAACATCGCTGAAACGCGACGAAAATATATATTTTTTCGTATTGTCGTATTTTTTTTGCAGATTGCGATGACGAAAATCTCTTCGACATTATTGAGGATCCTCAGCAGAAATTTATAAAAAAAAAAAAAGATTTCACATAATAATAAAACTAAAGAAACGAAGAAAATCATAAAGAATTTTCGTTGCATTCCAATGATGCGAACTTCAACACCATTCTAAAAGATCGAGACGAACCAAAGCGTGGGTAAATTTTGGAAGCCTTCATTTTTAAATACTAAAACTACAAAAATTGCTTTATTCGCTTTCGCGAAAATTTCGTTCGATACCCTAGACATAGAAAAATCCAAAAAAAATGACAGACATCGTTTCAGCTTTGTATTTCGACGCAACCAGCTTAACTATAGCCTGAAACACTGGAATTACCGACAGGTACCATAATTTTATAATATTATCAAGATATACATGAGATGGCGGTTTACGAAGTCGAATATCCGTGTGCGCTGCGATGATGCCTTCGCGCACATATACCGATGTCAAAAAAGCCGAAAGAGATGACGCTTCACATTTCGTCGTGCAGTAACCCTCTTACCTCGCGAATTGTTTTCTTTTATACGGGCGGGCATACCTTCATTTTTTGGTTGGTATTTTCGAGGGCTCCAAACGCTGCAGACCAAAGCCACCTCTAAGGATTCAACCGCGTCCAAAGTCAATGTCTGTCTGAGTGCGGCATTCTTCTTGGCCGTGCTCTTTCACCTTATACGGTCCGGAATTCACCGAATGTTGATTGAAGCAAAAAACGTGTGCGCCCTTCGTAAGGTTGACTGGCATATAATGGCCTTCCAAGTTACGTGGAAGGGACATCGATGCACGACAATAGCTTTTTACATCGCCAGAGAAAGTTTCTCAAATCTTCCCACGACGGAGACGAAAAATCCATGAATTTTAATTTGTATCCTTGGTAGGCAAACGGCGAAATGAGCGTGCGAGGCCGCGGCTGTGACGGTAGTGTAGCGGGAAAAGAAATAATTAGCGGTCATTTCAGTGATGCTAACCTGACATTTCTTCCGCGTTAACGAGATTCTCTCGTTGTTTCCGTCACGCGACCATTGCGAATAGTTTCGCAATTCATCGCGAAGGAGCTAGCGAAATTGCGAGTGAACTCTCGTACCCCGGGCGAGCATCGTTTTCAGTTGACATCGTTTTTCTTTACGGAAGAATTTATCAGGTGGATGCTTTCAACGGAGGATTCACGAGGCCCGTCCAAAGTGCTCCGTCGGCTGTACGTTCGTGTCTAATTCCACCGATGTTGGTAGTCGTTAAGGGTGCAGATGTGACAAAACCAGCCCACTGAGGCCCACATTTTTCGGCTGATAATCGTGGCCCGTTTTGGCCACATTGCCGCGAGATTGGCGACGGTCGAGCAAGTCGTTGGTGTACAGTCCAGATTAAAAGGTTTGCGGAGTTGAAAAGATTCCTTTGGGCTGGTGCGCACACACACGCGATGTTTTCGTAGCGAATTCTCGGCGCAAGGATGCGGCGATTCTTCGTGCCGAATAAATATATCTTCGGTGCATGCTCGTTGGACCGTTGGCGTGTGTGATACTCGTTTCACGGTGCATCCTGCCCCTTCTCTCTATGCACCGTCTTCGACTTCGTCGTTCTCGTTTTCTACCTCGTCTTCTTCTACTTTCACTCTTGAAATTCTCTTATTTCTTTGTCCGTGCCACGGTTAATTATCGTATATTCTTCGAGAGAGAGAGAGAGAGAGAGAGAGAGAGAGAGAGAGGGAGGTGTGTGTACGTGTGTAGGTACAAAAGGGCCTGGAATGAGCGAAGCGCTAGCGGGCGCTTCTTATCGGCAATGTCACGGCCACAACGAGTCGTCTGGATCGTGGTCGCGTATAAAAACCGTATCCTTGATCCGCGAGATATGCACTCGTACTTACAGACGAGAGCGACTAATCAAGATGGGCATTATCTCGTTTTGGCTCGTTCGCTCCCTTAACCCCGAATTACACACATTGCCGCCGGTGAAGAAATGCATGGAAGACATGGGGAACATCATTGAAAAATGGGGTGAACGGACTGACGTGAATATTTTCACAGCCTGTGCAGAAATTGTCGTAGAGATCCAATTGGATTGTGATACTTGACCCTAGTTCCTGATTGGGATCCAATGGGTCATCGCACTGGATCCCTATACTTAAACGTACACGAATCCAACGTGCGAATCCTATTTGAATCCTAAATGATTGACAGGTCATCGAACAGAATCCGATACGATTAATGATGGACCTCCTCGCACTCTGTACGCTGAATTTTTGACAGAAAATATGTAGATTTACGAAATGAGTGAATCTTGAAAGAGGATTAATCTTATCTTGAAAAGTATGAGTCGCTTGAGGGAGGTGTCAACTTTGATGGGCCGAAAAAATGTTCGATTTTTCACCAATTTTTTATGCGTAGAATATTGAACATAGAATGTTGAAATTTGGTATGGTAACTAGGCGGTCTTTGTTGAAGGAGATAATATTTTTTAGTTTGGCAAAAAATGATACTGGAAGTGAGAGGAACCACGAATGTCAGTGCGTCGGTGATGACATTCTCCGCTTGTGGAAGTCCTCAGTCCTGGACAGATGATGTGAAGCAAAAAATTAAACATGTTTTTACTTTGTATAATGGTGTGAATAAGTCGAACTAGAGTGGAGGCAAAATAAAAAAAAAATAGGCAACGATTGAAGGGGAAGTTTAGTTTTTTACCAACATTTTTTCCAGTTTTTCAAATCTTTAATAAAGACGTCGGTGCACAGGATCACGAAAGGAATTTTTTTTTGGGAGATCCAACAAATTCCGGTTGAGAATTCAAAACAAAAAATTGTCCATTTGGATTCCAACGTGGACTATCTACGTGCGGTGTTCCTATCAAATCCCTAAAGTTACAGGGTAAGATCTGGGAACTCCCCAACAAATTTCTGCACGGGAATGGACTCTTAAGGACTCGGCACAGTGTAACGGGTTGAAGAACTGATTTTCGCGATTTTTTTTTTCGATTCTTAAAATACGCTCATCAGTCTGATTTTTTTATAACAAATCAAAGCACTCATGGAGAACAGAAAATACATTTTTAAACATTCATTTTTAATTTTTTTCCTTTTTTAACGGATGCAAAGGTTTTCGAAAAAAGGCGTCCTCACGGTTGTGGCCGTAAATATTATCTGAAACAAAATTGGTAAAAAGATTATTAATCACTATGACAGCCGCTACCTTGCTATGGAGGTTTAAAAAAAATAATAACTGACAAAATGGCGACGGTTTAAAAAAGTATCAAATTCAGCCTATTTTTTCAACAGTTTTTCGTTGAGAAATATATGAAGATTAGAAAAAAGCTTCCATAGCAAGATCAAGAATGGCGTGACGAATGTTGTGACAAAATTTAAGATGGATAGCTTGAAAACCCTTTCTTTGCGAGTGTACACCGTTTCGAAAAACGACATTTTGAGAAAAAACGCGTTTAAAGATTCGAATATGGAATTTTCATATAAATTGTCTACTTACGATCAATCGGCGATGCCAGGTCGTTTACACCTGTTTATAATATCGGATAATGCAAAAAATCGATTCTTTGAAAATGTCACACTGTGATAATTCCTCAATTGCTAAAGGAACATGGTACACCATCTTGATATTGGTGACCTTGAAAGAAAAATTGAAATTTCGCGCACCACGAAAGAATATAATAAGAGTAGGTTAAAAGATGATCTTTTGATTGAGCTAGTCGCAAATCGGAAAGAGGGAGCTCTCGGTCATACTAGAAACGGACATTTTGATACTTGTACCATTGCATGGGAAAAATGGCTGAGCAGCTCTTGATACGCTTGACTCCAAATTGTTAAGACTCGAGGAGCCACGAGCGATCCTTGACCCAACACGTGTTTTCACGGTTAGGAGACAAAATATGTGCAAGTGGCACTGTGTTGGTGACCATATGACGTTACACCTAACAGAGCGTAATCGCTGGTATCCGAGAGAGCGAACGGCGCCAGTAGACGAGACACACTAGATCGCTCACACGTGTTGCATTCACGGTTTGAACACACCTCACGTATATTCCTCTCATGTACAAGCACAACGCGCTCCGATGTACTGCTATAGTGGACAGCAGATCTCAATAATTCACCCACCTGTGTCCTGCGTTTGAAAGCAAAATGCATAACGTTACATTCACACAACCGTGAGCAACTGATTGTTGCTGCTAGTGGAATATGACATCCAACAACCATCGCACCTGCACTGCTTGAAGATAAACACTGTTTTTCCAATAATCAATCTTTCATGTTTGTTCTCATGATTTCGGATATCTTAAAGATTAGATTTTTGAAGATTTTTCACTTTAAAGATTACTTTTAAAGATAATAGAGATTACTTCAAAGATCGGATATTGAAAAATTGCTTTAAATTCATGATTTCGACGTTTGCATCGTTGCAACGCAACGAAAATTAATTTATCTCTTATTGCTCACCATTTTGTTTGCCCATTTAGGTCACGAAAATCAGCGAGACGGTTTTTTTCATCCTCATTAGATACACGACATTAATGGATAAAAAATGATGATTTCTAATAAAAATAAATAAATGAAAACACACAAAAAGGAACGTCGGGTGCATCCCAACATTGCAAACTTCAAGGCCATTCGAAGTCTAGATATTTAAAGATTTTTTAAAGCTAGTATCAATATTTCGTTATTTCAATGGTTAGATATCTTTCGGTTTTTTTTTTTAAGTTAGTGAGATGTCTTGTTCTTACAGTTTTTTTTAATTTCATGAATGTTTATTGTTCCGTGTGGTTTCTTCATTTGTTTCTGGCACGTGGGATAAATATTGTGTGTGGAAAATTGTTAACAAAGAAGTAGTTTATTCAGATACTTCGATTACTACTATTTTTCGTATATTTTCTCAGCCGAAAGTCACTGTCTCAGGCTTTGATACAATTGAATATACAACGGGATACGTCATCAAGACCATATTGCATAAATAACGCAAAAAAAATGAACTCGGAATTTCCGGAATATTCTCGGCTTGGAAAATAGCACTGGGTTCGGAGATCACGCCTGCTTTTTGACGTTTCTTTCGAGATTTATCGCGCTTCTACCGAATTGCTACTCTGGCGATGAAAAATCAGTGTCTTTATACTTGGTTTGTTCCAAGTCCTCAAGAAAAATTTGCGATCGATCGGCGAATGGGTTAAAAAATTACTACACCTTTAATTTGCAGAATTTATTTCGTGGGGATGTGTTAAAAATTCTCAGATATGATAAAAAAGCATTATGAAAAAATTGTACAGAATGTTTGCGATTTGTTCTGTGGATAATTTATGTATGGACGAAACCTGTTGAAAAACTTCACTATCGTTCACTAGCTAATTGCAGTGTAATCAATTGTAACGTACTGAAATTTGCTCAACTAAGACCAGTCGAGACACTCGAACATTGCGGCAGTCTTAGGCGTGGCCTAGAGGCGCTCTCAAAAGTGTAGCTTGAATTTCACCCCAAAGAAGTTAAATATTGACAAATACAGGTGAAACGATCATTTAAAAAAACCATTTTTAGCTGGGAATTTAAAGTTCGACCTACATATTGCGCCACTTACGATCGATTGCCCTTCATACCTTCGATAATATTGAAGTACATTGAAGTTAGCCGATGTTTCGCCATGTGACAACACAATTTTTAAGAATCCATCCAATGTCCCATATCACTGACCTCTTGTCCCAAAAAAGTCGAGCCTTGTTGCATTAAGCCTACTAAATGACATTTTTGTTCCAGTTTATCGTTGAGTATAATAATGGTCTGCGTCTAGTTTTCATTAAGCGCCACTGTAATTGACCAATGATTCAAAAGGGCCCTCCTCATGCCCCCACAAAATACGGCCCTCCGCGAAAGGAATATCTTAAATCGCGGAGCGTGAAATAATTCACCATCAGATCACCATCATGCATTGAGTTTGCAGCACGTATGGGGCGTTCCATCCCAAGTACAAGTGTATTTGGGATGGAACGCCCCATACGTGCGGCAAAATCAATGCACACTGCTGCATCTACGTGCACCTGTTGTACATAATGTACACGCGTCTATGTAAAACTGCACGTAAATGTAAATGACAGCTGAAACTTCAAACATCGCCAGACCAGACGTCGACGATGACGGTCGCGAGACAGAGTGCACGGTATAGGAAAAAGTGAGCTTCAAACGTCACACACGAGAGCCCGTCGACCTGTAAAGACAAGGCGAAACGTACGTACCAACTCTGCGATTTCAAGAACGAAGACCGAAACGAGCGCAGCTCGAAACTCCTACACTACGATTTATCAAAGTCTATGCATTTTTTCGTCCTGTAGTCAGGTCCATATGCTTGCAGTCGACACATTTCCCTTGACCACACACCAAAGACGAAATAAACAACAAAAACAAGATTGAAAAACGAGCGACAATCTTTTAAAAAGCAAAAAAATACAAATAAACTTGCAAAATAATATTTTGAATTTTTTAATCAACGTGCAACATATACAGTTCGATTTGAAAATTGAGAAAGATAAATATGATTATTTTTTACAAGCAATACGAGAAAAACAATTCATCAGTTGTCAATCATTTGTATACAAGAAAATTTATTTTCAATTATATAAAAAAGATTTCCCTAGCATCCACAAAAAAAATTGCCAACCATTCATCTTTTTTTTTTTTTCAAATTCCATCAAACACTTTCCCCGGATCTACGATTTCTTTCGCGTCCTGTCAAGACGATCAAGACCAGAAGCGGGAAAAACCTCATTGTCGCGTGGTTATTTTGTATTTTCACATAATTCCGTCGGATCGAGAGGATTTTCTCCCGCGACAGAAGATAGTCGCATAATAACTCAGGCGCTTTTGAATTTTCGTTCACGGGTATGCAAAGACGTTGGAAAAATGCGCCCTTTCGAGAACCAACCGTCTGGAGTAAAACGATCGCGATAGAAGATCGCACATGTATAATCCAAAAATAGAGAGTAAGACCGGATTCCAACAGGGGCAGCGAAGTTAAAGGGAAGCGAAAAGGGAAAAAGAGATGAAAAAGGAAACTAAAGGAAAGCGTCGACGGAGGAAACGAATGAATGGAGGGGGATGGAGAGAAAAAGAAAGAGAGTGAGAGACGGAGAAGGGGAGTTCTGACGTTTAATGGTGCGAGCCTCCAGAATTACTCCCGACCGGATGTTGCGTCGAAGGTACACGATCTTGCATATATATATATATATATATATATATATCTATATATATATATATATATATATATATATAGGTATATATGTGTGTGTGTTTCGAGATTCTATATTTATTGTTAGAAGTAACTTGGCGTACGTTTGTGCCACTTTGAAAGCGATCCACAAGTCAGTATTCAGGTCCCGATTCTTCCGGAAGTGCTAAATTCGCCGTCACAAATATTTATCATTTATCAAAGGGTTAGAATAGAACTGAAAGTTTTTAATGGTGTTTCGGCTGCTTGCGTACTTAGTTAGAAAAAAAATGAAACAATGTTAACACGGTTATTTTTGGGTTTTGAGGAGCCGGCATGGGCATCAGCGGTTTAGAAACGGAAATAAAAAATTAAGGGGCTCCATCTACCTAGAGGCCCAAAATAAATGACCGAATTCCAATTTTGTGTTCTAGGAAACGGTTAGTAAAGAAAAAACATATGTTGAGAGATTGAAAAAGAAAACACTCAAAAATACAGAAAAAGAACAAAAACATGGCTGCCGGCAGATAACGAAATTTTTGTCGCGAATTTTGGCGGTGGACATCCTCCAGCTTAAATGGTCCGCTTGAAATATGAAAACCAAACGAGTTATTCAAGTTAGTAATAAATACGAGTCGTTGACGATCGTCGATTTTTTAAATAATTTTTTCTAATAACGTGGAGGAGAATTGAAACTCGAGCATGAAACGTGTATGAAAGAGAGTCGGCATTTTTACGTGAGTATTAAAAAATGAGGATCGATTTTCAAAAGTGAGATCGTCAACGACCTTTAAATGTTGCTCGTCGCATCTCCTGTAAATTTGGAAACATTCCATTAAGTGGTTCTTGAGATATCACGTCCACCGACTTTGACAATATTATCATCTGCCGGCAGCCAAGTTTTTGTTGTTTTTCTGTTTTTTTTTTTGTTTTTTTTAAGGCTCTCGAAATATGTACATTAGTGTTAAAAAAATGCGTTTCTTTTTCACCAACCGCTTCCCAGAAAGAAAAATCGGAATTTGGCCATTTTTTTCGGGCCGCTAGGTAATTGTAGCCTCTTAAGTCGATTGTCAATTGCGTTCACTTCTTCGTTTATTCATTTTGTAGATTTACTTTTCCACACATTTCGAATCTTGTACATGCAAATCCTACTTCTTTATTTTTATGCCACCATCAATTTTTTTACTTCTATTTCATTGGTTTAGTCACCATTCATACGATATGGAGAATCGGAACCTCCCTTCTAATTCCATTCTTTTCTTTTGTTCAAATAGTCACTTTGTCTATTCGATAATGATGTTTTTTTATGGATTTGATTTTTTTTTTCAATTTTTAAAAACTTGTAGCCAAGTATTCCCTTTGTTCGAGTACATTCGCCTACGATGTAGATCATCACGTTATCATTGTTGAAATTCGCAAATTTCATTTTGCGTGCCCTCTGGATGTAATCCCGTTACATCGATATTCCATTTGCACTCCCTCATTTATCTCAACAGATACATTGATTCACACGTCGGGAATTAAATGCGATCGGTCTCACAATGCCTCTATTGTTTGCAATTATGAACAACCGCGGTTTGCTCTTTGCCTGCGCGTGTAAAGCGATTTATTATGAATAGCGAATAAAAGTCCATCATATTGATGATTATTGGAGGAAATAACGTGTTCCGAGATCATTCAGACGACGTTGAAGTTTGCATTATGAGAACGCAACGATTTTTTTTCGTTATGTTTCGTTTACTTATTTTTATTATTATCTAAAGCCTTTTTTGAGAATTAAGGCAATGAATACTCTATTAAAAAAGGCACAAAGGTTTGAGAGATTTTCACCGTGTGTATCGGCCAAAAAAATTGAGCAATAAAAAATAATGCATTTTCGTTATAATGCAATGGGGCAAACTGCAACGTCATAGTTTAGTTTATTTCGATTGCGCATTTACTTCCCGACGTATTTCACTCGTGTGCAGATGTGAAATATGCAAGTGTATGCTGATAAAATAATGCATAACAATTATTAACGAATTATGTTTATAACGTTTTCTAATAATGTTGGATAATCCGATTTTTTAAATACAAAGTGCTGTTTTTGAATAATAATTCCATCTTGAGACTGTTGCTAGTATTAATCTCCAAATGTTGACCCTTTTCTCACTTCATCTTCCATTCTAGAAATTCGTACTTGATTTTAATTTAAAGTAAATGATCATATTCTGTAAATTGCACTTCTCCTAGAATTATTCGGGTAGGATGAAGTTTTTTTCCATATGTGCATCAGTAAGGCAGGCTGAACAATACCTTGATGGGATCTTTTTCTTCCTTATTTGGAAATAATACATCCTTCGGTGGAAATAATACATCCTTCCTTTGGAAATAATACATCCTTCGGTGGTTATTTTTTTTCCATTAACAGGACATTCTAGTCTAGAGGCCTAATTTTCTGCCGTTCTTTCGGGCTCGATGAAAAAAAAAAAACAAAACATATCGTTATCATCCATTTTTGTACAGTCCTTTTATCAATATTTCAAGAACTTACAAAAAAGTTTGTGCAAAAAAAAATGAAAATTGGAAAAGTTCTGGGCCTTTAAATATAGCCCTAAAAAGTGTTGAGGCTGTTGGCATGATTCCATTTCTCCCATTCATCTGAAACAGCAATGAAAACCATTTTATTGATCAATAAGAATGTCATTATGACAGATCTCAAAGCAAATGGTTTTTTCTTCAATGACGCCTATATGAAAAAAGTTGATTTTTCGTCCAATTTGTTTTAGAGTTTGAATTTTTTTAAATAGTAATAATCACAATTTCGCAATTTCCGAGGCAGGGGGAAAAGAGGGATATATACTGAAGATCCATTCCAAATTTTGTAGTCAATCAGTTGAATAAATCCCCAGATTTGATGTCAACCAAGTTAAAAAAAGTAGTTTCCAGAAAAAGGCGTTTATTGTTTTGAGTACAATTTCAGACGACCGCAATTACTAAGTCATATAATGGCATGTTATACTTACCTTATATTAATCGACCATTCCTACCTCGTAAAGTGTGCCTTCTTCGACTTCGAATTGATGATTACACGAAGCTCGTTCTTCTCTGCGAGTCGTGCTAGCTTCTTCAGAAGCTTCTGCAATTCGTAGCTCCGACCGGTCGATCCTATTCTGGTCTTGGTTATTGGTGTAAATATTGTGAACTTCAAAATTTCCTTTTGAGCACATATTCTTACACGAAACATCACTTTGGTGTCCTCCTCCGAGTTTGTCGAAACTTTTTTATGTGGAAGAGTATCAAAAACTAAGACACGTATTTTTTTTGTATCGGCGGAAAAACCGTTTTAAGGGGTTAAACGCACCCTCAAAAATAAGGATGTTTTTCGTTTTTCGTCGATAACGTCATCGTTCTCATCTCCAATGTATAGTAAACGAAAAAACGAACATTGTTGAAATTTCAATTTTTAAAATCTCGTACCCTTAAAACGTTATCGACGAAAAACGAAAAACATGTCCATTTTTGAGGATGCGTTTCACTCCTTAAAACCCTTTTTCCGCCGATAAAAAAAAAATACGTGTTTCTTAATTTTTTATATTCTTCCACATGAAAAAGTTTCAACAAAATCGCAGGAGGACACCAAAGTGATGTTCCTTGTTAGAGTCCATACCTACGTTGAGAAAATGCCAAAAAAATTGTTTTCTTTAAATTTTTAGACTAGAATACCGCCTTAATCGTCATTGCAATGGACCACGTCTCTTTATCTCCTGTACCTAGTACCTCTTTTAAGGCGGGATATACATTTGAACGAGAAAAAATTAAGCAATTTCGAGAGAATTATCAAACATAAAATGTATCCTGCTGAAATTGCCATTAATTTCACAATACGTCTTTCTTTGGGATATTATTTTGGCGCAAAAAATGCTTTTAGCTGGGAACCGAAGTACTCAACGATTTTCCAATTGCGACCATTAAATTCTAGACCCTTCCCCTTTTCTTCAGACCAGAGGCAACGGCAATGGTTAGGAAAGCCTATCCTAACGTCTTTTGAATTATTTATAATAAACATACAGCCACATTTCTAGCCCCTCCCTCTCGCCCCTCGTATTTTATTTGATCTTTGCAAATTCTACTACGCTAATGAGTCTCCGTCGGCGTCATCGCTTATGCGTGCTTGCACAGCTTACATGTTACACTGTCATGTAAATCAAATGTGTCTCATTTATCACGCGAATGGAGAAGTCGGCAAGCCTGCATCCGAGAAACTTACGAAATCCATTGACGCGCGCGCGTGGTGGAAAGAATAATCATTTGTAAAAGGATTTGCAAAACTGTAGCAGCCGTATATGATTTTTTTCTCGCGAAAGCGGATCACGTGACCGCATTGTCGGTCGATGAAAGACGTACAAAGTAAGAAGAGTGTACAGAAACGTGCATGGCCGCGGCACTTTATTTCTATCTTTTATCTCTGCCTTTTTCCGCGTTAGTTCCCCCCCCCCCCGCCCCGCTCCTCTCGCTCTCCACCCCCCCTCGCTCTCTCTCACTTTATTTCGTTCTTGTTCGTCGTCTTATCTCGTTTATCATCTCGCGTTCCATTGTACTCGTTGACGTTTCACGCATCAAAAAATTAAATCTGCTAGGAGCTTAACGGCGGAGTAATGATTCTGGGAACGCATTTCGTAATGCCCGCTCGACCATGGATTTAAGGCGTTACCCCCACTTGTAGCGCAAAAAAGGCCTTTTTCATGAATTTTTTAAAAGAAAACTACAAAATTTTTTTAATCGATCAATATACCATCTTAAAGAACAGATCTTGAAGAACTTTCACTAATTTTTTTATTGAAAAATATTACATTGTTCAGTGGCAAATGGCCGTCAATGAAGTAATGTTTTTATATACACGGTTTGCGGTGACCAACATTGCGGCGAAGTGGATCATCTGAAAAAAAAATGCGGATGGATTTAGTCAAATATAAGTATAAACTAGTCTTTAATCGAAGGATTTTAAAAAATATTCATTTTTCACACAATGGCGGACAGTCAAAGTTAATGGTTCGATTTTAACGAAAAAAAGCGGCCGTTTTTTGGCTATAAAACGGCCAATTTTTTCGAAAAAAAAAAATCGAACGATTAAAGACTACATTTTTATGTATTAAATGAGCCTGCAAAATTTCAAGAAGATCGGTTCATTAGTGTTCGAGTAATCTTGGTCACCGACTTCAGAAATGCCATTTTGAGAAAAACGCGTTTAAAGTTTCAATTTCAGTTCTTCAATTCACGGATTCTTCTCTTTCAGCGCTCATATCTCAGTCAATTTTGGTTGGATCGACTTGAAATTTTCAGGACATATTCTCAGATACTTATACGTCAAAAAAATGCAATAAAAAAAATCGATTTTTTCAAAATCGCTAGTGGGGGTAACCCCTTAACGGGGTATCCCTCTCTGAAAGCCCGATTTGAAGGGTCAGAATGATGAATTTTTTTCTAGTAACACATTGGTTGGAATAAATCAATCTTTCCCCAGCATGTTGTACACATGTTTGTGGTTACAGTGTAATTTTTTCGGAAGAAAATCTTTCATAGTGTTCGTGGTGCTGCAGTTGGCGTTGCAGTCCTCCAGCGGCGAGGCCTGAAACGGCGGGATCTCTACCAGGCTGAAATGTCATCTGAAACAAAAACAATTTTTTTCTTCAAATATATCCAGCTCGCTACGGGTTCACGATCCACTTTTCGAAATTTCGAAAAATACGAAAAATGACAGCTCCGAAGAAAACCTCAACTTTCTCTTGAAAAACAGCATGCTGAAGTCATTGTTGTTAACAAATGGTTGATCCAGTTGAAAAGTGCGATCGTGAACCGAAAATGACTAGTGTTTGAACGCTAACTGCGCAAATTCGAGCCAATAGTGTGAAAGTTACTCAAGATATTAATGCCGCCGTGTCAAGATATGTAGTTTCGATCACGTTTAAAGTTTTGGTACATTCGGGCCTCTTTTGAGTGTTCTTGTGCTTTGATGTCCGCTTTCGTTACACGCGTATCATCGTTAACTTTACACACTGTTCCAATAAAAGAGGTGTAACTTCGTCAATTTTTTGAATATCAGGGTTCGGTTGGTCTTAAAGTATTCTTGAAAGTCCACACTATAACAATATGCAAAAAATGATTTTTATAAGATTCCATAGAGGGCGATACCTTTAAGGAGGCCGATACCCCTTAAGGAGGGCTATACCTTTAGGCGAGAAAAATTGCTGATTTTCATGATTTTTTTAGAACAAAAAAATTCGTCGCCATTTTTGAGACTTGAGGTTTGTTTTATTATTACTTTTCATTACTACTTTTGGCTGTTACATGGGATTTTTTCATTTATTAATCTTTAAAAAGGGCGGAGGTATGGCGCGGTGTTCTAAGCGGTTTATGGCAGATGTTGTCAGACGGCGTGACATGTAGGGTCGGTGGGATTAATCTGAAAAAAAACCAACCAAGATTTTTCTTTTATTAACACCCATACGCAGAATGTGGACCAATAAAAAGTGAGAAATGTCGGAAATCGATAAAATGGTACGCATTCAAATAAAAAGATTGAATTTTCCGAAAAAGGGCTACGTTTCGCAGTAAAAAATACCCTTTTAAAATTGTGAAAACATTTAGGCCCGTATTTTAGACCATGAAGTTAGAAAGAATTATACCAAATTTCATTAGAATTGGTCGATTAGTATTTTAGCTATATGTCAGTTTTGAAAATGGAGTTTAGAAGACCGTACCAAACTTCCGCCATTTTTAAAGATTAATAAACAAATCATATATAACAACTAAAACCAGCAATATACCTCAAGCCTCAAAAATAGTGAGGAAATATTTCCTTTTAAAAAGAAATTATGAAAATCAACAAATTTATTCCTCGCCTAAAAGTATCTCCCTCCTTAAGCTTTTCACACGTTGAAACGTATGCGGATCGGATATCTTGTTGGAATCGGCAGTCCTTGAATCTCATCTTCAAACGATGTCGAAGCTTGCATCGTTGGAATGCGACGGAAATTCTTTGTTATCATCTGAATTCTTCATTCCCCTTATCGTCCGAAATCTTATCTTGAAAATTTATACTGTAGATCTTTGATATGGGCCATTAGAACCGTTCGAGCGATCTTCTTGGCACAAATTTGTCGAAAATGAAAATTCGGCTCCGAAATCTTCGTTGCGTTCCATTGATGCAAACTGCAGTATTATATCTTCTAACGATTTGGTCAAAGTTTTCACTTATCTTTCGCTTTCCACAATTTTTCATCGTTTTTTAAGGGCATACACAAAGTCAACATAACCTCACAAATTTTTGAACGAATTTTTTTCATAGATGGTTAATTTTTTTAGGAAAAACAAGGTGTTAGGCCCTGTGGAATTCCCTGATCCAGAGCTTGACAATCTTCTTTTGCCCTAAATATCATGAATCTCTGAGTAATATCGGTTCGAAAATTTCAACTATCACTCTCGTACTCGTATGTAGTACAGCCCCTACTTTGCCTTGAATAAAACAACGAAAAGTATTTTTTGTTTTAAATCTACAACCTGCAAATCGTTGCTCAAACACAACAACATTTTTTCACAATATTTGATTCACGAATTTCGCTGGGTGTTGCCCATTTTTCAAAACTCATGATATATTATTTCTTATCATTTTCGAACCTATTACAAAATATCTCGGAAAAAAACATACGCCTGGAATTGCAACATCAACGGAACAAAAAAACTGTCGACCGAATAAGAAAGGTTTTCTCTCGATTATTCCATAGAAATTCATTGTTGATTTTTTTTATAACGGGTGATATAAATTGACGAAGCTTTCTTCAAGAAAGCTTCTAACGAATTTAATTACAACAGAATGACGAAAAATTCCATGCAATTGTCTCTATCGGACGCGTACTATCTTTCTCGGAAAAAAACAGCGGATTTGCAGACTCATGAGATTCACGACAACATACATTTTTTCACTCATCGTTACATATGTACATAAACCTTGGTATACTTTTGAAAAACCGCGATTACGCCGATTCAGCGACTACTTCCGCGTTTTTTCTTTTTTTTTCGAAGAATGTATGGCAGTCACGGGCAATTGACTGAACTCGACTGTGTTATATACTCCAGGGTGGCAATAAGAGTTAACGAAACTTGCCATCTTGGGTACTCACAAAGAATATCATTCATGACATTTTCTCGAGCTCCGCGGGGCTGCTTATATATATATAGAAAGAGAGAGAGAGAGAGAGAGAGAGTGTGTGTGTGTGTGTGTATTTATGTGTCTCCATCTTATCCTTGTGGGGGAAAGATTAACGTATATATTTTACTACCGTGTACGTCAGAGTTCTCCATTCAAGGATTCCATGGTCAAGTGCAAGCTTTTCGTTCAAATTCCTGGCACACTGCCACTGGATTACGGCTGAGCGGGGCGTACAGAATTTTTTCAATCGATACAGAGGAAAGGGAAAATGATGAATTTATAATTGATTATTTAAATTAATACCCAATTAATTATTACACTATGTTCCTGGCAACGCCTGTGAATTTGTGATTGTTTAAAAAAATAATTATTGTATTTGTCAGATCCTGAATATTCATTGACAAATTTATCAGTCAATATTGAAAATTATTTTTGTATCGGAGCGAAATGTTTCGGTGAAAAGAAATAAATTCACAATTCGATCGATTTTTAATGGTTAGGCACAGAGCCTAACGAGCATGGGGCATAGACATTTTTTTGCTGGAGACAGAGAAAAGACAAAATAATGAATTTATCATTGATTAATTAATTTAATACAGAATTAATTGTTACATCACGTTCCAAGCAACGCGTGTACATTTATCTCTGTTTCTTTTCAAATAATGATTGTATTTATTAGATACTGAATGTGTATCGATAAATTTATCTACGAATATCAAAAACCATTATTTCATCGGAGCGAAATGTTGTGGTGAAAGTAAATAAATTGACGAAATTGTTGTTTTCAAATTGTTAGGTTCTGTGAGGGCAAAAATATTCCAATAAATCGAAATAGTTTGCGTGCACTCGTTATTGTGATTTTTTTCTCACTCACTCTCCCTCCATCGAAAAATTACCCCCTCTATTGTGCGAAGCATTTCGTGAAAAAGTGAAGATTATAATTGAACATTTATAATTTATAATTTGTCATTTTTTTAGACAGGCTTGTGCTGCACTGTTAGAAAAATAAACAAAAATGGTTTTTTAAAAATTCTTCGCTTGTTAATTCAAAAACTTCCTTTACTTTGCTTCGTAGTGCTGTTAAAAAATTGACTCCGGTAAGTAACGATTTGAACTATCAATCGTAATAGAAGAGTGATGCAGGAAGAACGAAGGAAAAAAATATATTCAGTATTTATTTTTGGCCAGCGTCGTTAATAAAAACAAAATAAAAATGATGAAAAGAGAGGAGAGAACGGGAATTTCAGACGCAAACATACATCTCGCGCGCGTAGGCGACAAAAAATGTATAGCATCGGGTGGGCGTATGGAAGCCCGGTGCCACGATACAAATCGCATTTATGTGCGAGTATAATCGCAAAAGTCTCCGCATATTATATGTATTTCACGCATGAATCACGAATAACCGATTCATGGGTCTATACAGGCTGTTCTCTGCTGATCTCTTGTTCGCGTTATTTTCCTCTCGCGTGTACGATTATCGTTATTCATCGACTGAGGTCAGTGCGAGGGAGGAAAACACATATTCTTCTTTGTACCGCACCCTTTTCTTAAATCGATATAAGAAATTAGTCTAGGAATAAATATACGACGTTATGAGGGAAAAGGGAAAAAAACGGTTTTCTTTGTTGGTAGAGATCGATACTGCGAACGAAGATTCGTCATTCGGCAGAACTGTCGTTCTCTTCATCGACGCCACGTTCATATGATTTCGAAAAACAATATTGATTTATCTTCGACCATATTCTTGTCATTTGCTGAATTATACTAAGCGACTACACAAATCGTTCATTTTAATCAAGCTCAATACACATTGATCAATATCTATAAACCACGTATAAATAAACTTAAGGGACAGTGCAATGGGTCGAAAAATAGCTGATTTGCGCGATTTTTTGTTTGTTTATTAAAATACGCTAATTAGTCGGATTTTGTCATGCCAAATGCACTCGTGAAGAACAGAAAATAATTTTTTTAACGTTTATTTTTTATTTCTTCTTACATTTTTTTAACGGTTGAAAATGTCTTTAAAAAAGGAGCCCTCACGGTGTACACGGTTGTGGCCGTAAATATTATCTGAAAGAAAATTTGTAAAAAGATTATTAATCAGTATACTAAAGCCGCTATCTTGCTACGGAGGTTTTTTAAAAATCAAAATTGACAATATGGCGGCAGGTTGAAAAAAAAAGTATCGAATTTAGGCTACGTTTTCGACAGCTTTTTTTTAAAAAATATGAAGATTTCGAAAAAAAAAAAAAACGTTTATATAGTAAGATAAAGAGTGTCGTGAAGAATGTTCTATCGAAATTTGAGACGGATAGCTCGAAAAGTCTTCCTTTGAGAGTGTACACCGTTTTGAAAAACGACATTTCGAGAAAAAACGCGTTTGAAGTTTCGAGTGCGGAATTTTAATATAAATTGTCTACTGACGATCAATCGGCAATACCAGGTCCATCTTTATCACCGTCTATACAATCGGATATCGCACAAAAAAATCGATCGTTTTGAAATTTTTACACTGTGATGATCCCTTAAAATAAATTAAGTTAAACAATTAAAAATTAGACAAAGCCAAAAGTTCGCAACACAACGAAATGATTCTTCAGCTCGGTTTTTTTACGCGAAAAACAATGAATTCGAAGACTTTCAATCTGTTCCTAACGATGATTGACATGAAACGCAAGCGGATCTACTTTTTGTATTTTCACTGCACACTTTCTTATAGATTCGATTGGACAGAAGAACAAATTATAAGAGAACAAGGCGCAGCATTCACGTCGGAGAAGTGATGTGTAGAGTGTTACAAGTGTGCCTTCGATCGAGCTGATAGGTCTTGTTACGAGGGGAGATAAAAAAAAACGATATGTACAAGTACACGCAAATTGTGCCGTCAAAATTGAGGGGATGAGGTCGATGTTCGTGAACTCGTGTTTTTGTACAGCTTGCGTCGGGAAGCTGTTTAACACGAAGCGACGAATAAACACATTTTTGCAGAATCATACTCATGTGTATATATATATAGGGTATCCTATTATCAATGGATAATCCTGCAACCGTCGATAGGTCGAATCATGTCCTACTATATGCTAGAATTTCAGTTCAGTAAAAGTCCCACAATTTTCGAGATATTGGGCTTTATGTTATTTTTTTGAAAAAAGAATCATCTGCTTTTGGTTTTTGGCATGCCCATTCTACAAATGATATAAATCGACAATAACTAAGCAACTTGTTAAAGTAATTGGCACGATATGCGTGATCCATTTTATTTACACCGCAGACTCTCAAAATCAGATGCTCGAATTGGTTTGTATGAAAATTCTGCATAAGATACTTTTTCGTCAAGTTTCCTTAACATTTAAGCTTCAAAAGAAGACTTTTTCAGATAAAAAAAATAACCAAGAGTATTTTTTTTAACCGGATAAAAGAGTTATCATTTGTAGAAATGGCATACAAAAAACCAAAAGCAGATAATTTTTATTTCGAAAACCGTGGGGCTTTTATAAAACTTTAACTAAAACCGTTCATAACGGGACACCCAGTCTGCATACGTACAAATATATATTACATGTTTTTCGCAGCGGAGACACTGAAATGCATATAAAAAGTGGCGGGGGGGGGGGGGGTGTTGCAGCATAAGATAATCGTCACATTTTTCCACGGCACTGTAGGCACAGGGTGGTAACAGAGGAGAAAATATAGAATCAGGAAAATGGAAAGATAGAAACAGAGAGAGAGAGAGAGAGAGAGAGAGAGAGAGAGAGAGGGGTGGGAGGGAGAGGAAGAAGAGAAAGAGATCTTGTCGGGATGGCGCCTGTCCGGCACATCCACATGTGCTCGCCAAAAAGATAAATGAAAACTGCATTGATATGTATGTACGAGAATGCTACTATGGCTCGCATGCACATTGATATGGCTGTAAGGAATGCGAATAAATAATTTCACAGCCCGCGATGGCAATCTTCAACCGGGAAAAACATTCATCAAATAAAAGGCACTTTTTCTTATCACAACGGTCGTTTTTGATCACTTACTCCCTTGTGCTTGCGAACTAAAGGATATAAGGCATATTTTATGAAGAAGTTTTTGGCACGTTTGAGTATTAGTATGTAGATTATAATATAGTTTTATGGGGAATTTAGTAAAATTAGGCTTTCGGAATTTTTTTTTCGCTGTCATACAAGACTCGAAATAGTTTTAGATTTTTCGGTTGCTTTCGCCGTTACGACGATGCTTTCTTGTATTTTTTTCGAAATTGTTTATGGTCAGACAAAATTTTGAAATCTTTTTGCTGAATTTTAAATCGTATTTCTGGTTCCTGTCCAATGAAATGTTGAAGAGACTCGAAGATATCTTTGAGACGAGTCGCGATTTTTTTTTCCGGAAGGGGCACACGGCGCGGAATATTGAATTGAGAAATATTCGACGTTGGAGTCCCAATAATTTAAAGGGAGGACGCTGCTGTGACGGGCCGAAAAGTTTTGTCTTTTCCGATATTTTTTTGTCTACTAAACTATTTATTTAGAATTTGAAAAAGCTATATTACTAAGCATACGTTGAACTTATTGCGAGTAAATTCTAATTTTCAAAAATAAAAAATTAACAACGTTACTGAGGTATAATAAAGCCTCTGTACGAAAAATGTGGCCCAACGGCCGGAACGATAACTTGAGAGTGGTTGGTCTAAAAAATAATAATAATTTTTTTTACAATTTGTATAATTGTAATGCTGGTCGTACGTACCCGTTTTTCAAAACATACACTTTTCACGAAATCGCGTATGTTAAAAACTGTAATTATGGCGAAATTTTCACTTATATTCGGGGGCTTAAAAAATACTAAATTTCAAAGAACAAAAAAACGACTTCCTACAACAATAGCTACGGGAACTAGGAAAAATTTCGTTTTATCAATTGCAAATCGAACAACTTCACCTACACTTTATCTAAAAACGCGATTCAAAATTTTCGCATACGTTGCCTACCCGTTGTCTTTAAATGGCCCGATTTTTGGCCTTTCTCAAAGTTTATTCAAGAATATATGTGAAAAAATGTAATTTTTTATTTTATTTATTTATTTTTACAAAGTTGTTCAACAATTTATTTATTTTACTTGATAAATTAATTTATTACAAAGTTATTTAAGAATATGTGAAAAAATGTCAACTTGAATTCTTTTTCACATATTTTTGAATAACTTTGTAATAAACAAATTTCAACACGAATTTTTTTCACATGTTCTTGAATAACTTTATAATAAATAAATTGATCAAGTAAAATAAATAAATTCTTGAATAACTTTGTAAAAATAAATAACTAAAATAAAAAAATACATTTTTTTCACACATTCTTAAATAAACTTTGAGAAAGACGAAAAATCGATTTTTTTACCCGTCACAGCGGTGTCCCTTCAGCTGACGCTCGTGCTTTAGAAGTCTGGCTTATGCTGGAAAAATTGAAACGGGTTGTTGATTATTCGGAGCATCAACGTGCTGCATTAACTTTCCTCAGGCTCGCGCGTACACTTCGCGTATACATCGCAATGTGATTTTTCGAGGCGGAAAAGTCGGCGCCTCCCGACGGTGACTCAGAATTTATCTGCGATAGTTTTGCCAGTGTAATTCTTATCACGACTAGGAGGGACCGAGAAAAAGAGACGGAGACTCTATTTTCCCTCGCGTTCGTTAAGGAGAGCATAATGAAGCGGGATGAGGGACGTAGCGCCTGTCATGAATCACAAAATAACGCATCGAAGCTCCGCGAAGATTTTTCCGCCTACTTGTAATGCGCGACTATTCGCGGCTTCTGCATATGCACGCACACTTTTTCACTGCTCGTGTTGCACACTACAAATGACTTGACTAATAATATGCTCGAGGCTGCGGAAGATTACACGTAATTTCGTTTTATCGAGAGAGACGAGCGGCATCTCGACACCGCGTACATTCATATATTATTAAGGGATCATCACAGTGTAACGGGTCAAAAAATAGATGATTTTCACGATTTTTTTGTCGACGGTTAAAATACGCTAATCAGTCTGATTTATTTAGCTCAAATCAAAGCACTCGTGAAGAACAGAAAATACATTTTTACACGTTTATTTCAATTTGTTAAACTTTTTTTTAACGCTTGAAAATGTCTTCGAAAAAAAGGAGTCCTCCACTAAATTTGTAAAATGATTATTAATTAGTACGAAAGCCGCTATTTTGCCATGGAGGCTTTTTTAAAATCAGAATTGAAAAAATGGCGGGGGTTTGAAAAAAAGTGTCGAATTTAGCTTACTTTTTCGACAATTTTTCGTTAAAAAAAAATATGAAGATTTGAAGAAAAAAAGCTTGCATAGCGAGATAAATAATGGCGTGAAGGATGTTGTGTGAAAATTTGAGACGGATAGCTTGAAAACTTCTTCCTTTGAGAGTATACACCGTTTTGAAAAACGACATTTCGAGAAAAACACGTTTAAAGTTTCGAGTGCGGAATTTTCATATAATTTGTCTATTTACGTTTATGTATATGAACAGCATGTTTATAACTATACTATTGGATAATGCAACAAAAAAAAATCCATTTTTTTTGCACACTTTACTTTGTGATGATCCCCTTAACAAAGTGCATACTGCAGTGTCGAGACCTCATCGTACTCGTGCCAATTTTTGTCTTATGCACAACGGGACGCACGACTAATGACGTCTGATAAATATTACAAATGATCGACGGGTTGAGAGCCCTCGGTTCCTTTACGTTTTATCACCGACTGATGCAAAACTTTGTTTCTCATGTGTCAATTAATTCGAATGTGTATACGTGTGTGTAAAATACATTAGTTACTGGCGCCGTCGGCATCATCAATTGTTCGTTCATTTTTCCACCCATGCCCTCCTGATAAAGCAATCATTTGGTGTATTGTTATTCTTATTTAATTGGCGTATTAATTGTATGTCTATTTTATTATTGGCGGCGCGACGCATCTTGTGTTTATCGCTTCCGGTCCGATGATATTTAATTAAAAATACAGAGATTTTTAAATGGACAAATATATTCCTAAATAAAAACATTAATGAGTCATTGATTTTTAAGACGCGAGACACTGTAAGATTCAGAAAAAATTAATTTTTTGGCACATTCTCAAAATATTCATATTCAAGAATATGTGAAAAAAGTTTTAAGTTGAAATATTGAATATTGACCAAGGTATAGACGATTTAGTGAGGCAGCAAAGATATATGTGTACGAAAACTTTTAATCGTGTTTTTCTCAAAACGAATTATCTCCATCTGGCCGGAATCGTAAGCTCAGCGACAATTGACCGATTTTTAACTTATAAAAAATCAAAATTTCCGTAATTGCAGTAGCTATCATTGCAGGTAGACGTTATTTTTCAAATTTACCACTGTTCAAGCCCCCGAATATTCGGGAAAATTTCGCCAAAATTACCCGTCTTTTTAACACCCGCTATTTAGTGAAATTTGCGGTTATTCAAAAAACGGCTACGTACCACGAGAAGTACATTTATATAGATTATAAAACTTTCATTTTTCAGCCAACCATTGACAAGTTATCGATCCTGCTGATTTCCCACATTTTTTATAACCTTGTTGGTCTTCAATTTTTGTTTGTGAAAATTGACACGATATAAGTTCAATGTATGCTTAATCACATACATTTTTTTCTTCAAATATCAAATAAATAATCTAGTCAACAATAAAATGGAAAAAAGGACCTTTTATCGGCCCCGCACAGTGGTGGTACCCTAAACTGGCTTCCCACCCTTAAGGTGGGAAACCAGTTTAAGAGGATGTTTCTTAAGTTTTCTCATGGATTATATTAGAAAGAATAAATTATTAGAATTTATTCAAACTTTGGGAATACTTAATACATATTTTCAAACACATATTTAACATTTTTCGAAGCATATCCCCTCACAATATGGAATATATAATCGAAGGTCGCTATCAGTCTTTGCTGGTTGTGTATACTCTGGAGGCCACAGTATTCATAGGGAATGAATACGGTTTGAAGTTTATTGTAAGAATATGTTTTCTTTCTATATGAACCTAACTCTGACCAAAAAGATTCAAAATTGCATTTTTTTTGGAATTCAAACAAAAGGGTATATTTTTTGCCATTATTTTATAACGTTTTTTGCTATACAAATATACTTTGAATAATGATATTCTAAATGCTAAAACTCTAAATTTAGATTCATCTAGAGCGTAATTATATAAAGAAACTAACTACCACTTCATAAAATTATAGGTTAGAAACTTTGTGAGCCACAGTGTACATAAATTGAAAAAAAGTCAGTTTCAGAAAAACGCGTTTAAAAAAAAAATTACCGAAACAAAAAATTCAAGACAGTAATGAATGATTTATACTACTTTGGTAACATATTCTCGAATAGCTTTACTAATAATTTATGGAATTTAAAAAATATCGAAACTGGTCTTATTCCCGTCTTAAGTTTATGTCGAAAGCAATTGCTGTATATTTATTATTCCTTTTTTTAATGACGAATATACGTGTTAAGTGCCAAATATGCCCCAGTGGTATTTGAACGGATTAATTCATAGGTAAATATTTCGAAGTATTCTTAGATCGGAGTAAAATCATTGGAAAAAATAAAATTCAGGAAAGGATCGAGTTGAAATAATTGGGCGCCTCCAGAGCAAGGATATTCCAATATATTGCCATAATTAGGTCCTCTTATCTTTTTTTTAAATTTTCTAAGGCTTCAGGGATTGAAGATTTCTTACATTTATGAAATCCACGAGTTCATTGTTGGCGCCATTTGCATGATCGATTGTTCGTTAATTCTTGGTTCTACGCAATTGCGATAAAGTTATCACTTGGCTGCTTCTTAATTTTCTTCGAATGTCGTATCAATCGCAAGTCTAGTTTATTCTCGGTGTCGGAACGCTCCCTTTATGTTTTATTGCTTCCGGTCCGATGCGAACTAAATAGTGTCCTCTTTGTACATCACTTCAAGTTTCTCGTGCCCCAGCTCTCCCTTCCCTCTCTTTCTTTTTGTCTGGCGCCGAAGCGATTGTGCAGAGTACATCTGTATGTTGTATATCGAGATATATCCGTACCAATAGAGAAGGATGGAGAGATACACCGTACTGCGGGAATTGACTACTAAACTTTTTATTCCGCCTCCTTTCAACTCTCACACGTTTTACGTTCGTGACGATTTTTTTCCCCGCGGCGTTTCACCATCCCGTCATTTTTTTTCGATTACGGAGGTTCGAGCGGACCAGTTGGGTCAAACGACGGCTTATGATTTTTTTTCTCAGAGAATCTCAAAAAAATGCTTACGAGGTATAGATTTATTCCGTAGATGCCGACTTTCCATAAAATATTTAATTAAAGAGCAGATTTCTGCATTTTTATATCTTTATCGCGTAAATAAGAAAAACTTGTGTGTCACTAACAACTTGAAACGACTGCGTCAGCAAATGTTTCATACAACCCAGAATGAAATTTTCAGTCATTTGTAATTTGTAATTTGTAATACCTGGTTTTATTTATGTTGCGAGATTATTTATTATTACCATTAATTGATATTGGGTGTTGCCAAAATACGGTAATTTCGTGTGCTCTGCGTCCTAATTTTTTTCCAGTACAAGTAGTTCAATCTCAATCCAAGCCTAGCCGATTTTTTCGAAGCGTTTCGGGCCTAAGCGAACATAGCACAAGCCCAAGCAAAACCACTTGCAATTGTTGTCGGTTTATTCGATTAATTTTTGCAGAGGTTCTGCAATACTTAAAAAAGTGCATTGAGCCATCAACTCGAACCAAAAAAAAAGGAAATTGATGCGGCTGATGCCAATTTTCATACTCTTGCAGTTGAGAATATTATTTCCATTCATAAAGCGATGCGATTCTCGTCTTTTAGAGACGTCCCTCTTTCTCTTAACACATACACATCCACGTGTAATCAACGTCACGTGTCAGGAAAAAAAGAATGCAGCTGGCTGCCCAAATTGCTTCGGCATTAATATTCGACGGACGTATTGAACGCACGGTTCGTCTGAATGGGACCGACGGAGCACTGACCCAAATTTACATTGATTTTTCAAATGGAACACCTCATATGATACGATAATTATGAGAGCTCACTGCGAGGTGAGTATTGTAGCAGCATTTCCTTGTACCGAGCGACTAGACGTCATTGCACGGCTATAGACTAGAAATGTATTGTTCCATTTTTTGAAACATGTATAATAATAATAATAACAATAATAATAATAATAATCCTTTTATTCTATTTTATTTATTTATTTTATTTATTATAACGACTTATTATTATTTTTATTATTATCAGGAATCGTTGAAACACAAAAAAAAAATTGTTTGTGTTCCAACGAATACCCTCGCGGGTTTTTACACATTATCCTTCCCAATGAAACCCTAATCTATCACTTTTTACTCGACCTGTGTGCTGATCTAACCTCACTTCCGTTGCCTCCACAGCAGACTTGTTGACATGTATCACACTCTCTCCGACCTCATCGAAATTGTAAACCCCAATTTCGAGCAAATGATACTATCAAATGAGGTGAAACTTATTGTGTACATGCGATATTTTTGCAGAAAAAACCTGACGGTCGACATTTTTCAAAATTTTGAAAAAAACCTTCAAAGATTCTGTAGTTACCATACGTATAGTAGTATACCATTACTAACTGATGCATCGAATTTATGCACATTTCAAGACCGTTAGGCCCTCGCCAGTAAAAAAAACACGCTTTGAGCGTTGTTTCAACTGATTTTGTGAAAAAAATGACGAAGAAATTGGGGTTCTTGGCTGTAGTGTGAGCAGCGGATGGTTGCTGCGACATCTGGCGGTACTTTTCAGCGGCTCGCACGCAAAAACTACGATTTCTGCAATACCATCGTGACTGGGTTGAAATTTCACAGCATGCAATACATGACCTTAAAGGATGATATTTGCACGAGAAAAAAATGGCTGATCATCATGATTTTTTAAAAAGAAAGGCTTCCTCCACCGATGTTGAGACTTAGAGTATGTTTTATTACTACTTTTGGCTGTTACATGGTACTTTTTAATTGATTAATCTTTAAAAGAGGCGGAGGTGGGGCAGGGTCTTCTAAACCGGTTGCGCCGGATGTTGTCAGACGGCGTGACACGTAGCGTCGGCGGGATTAATTTGAAAAAAATCGATCAAGATTTCTTTAATTAACACTCATACGCAGAATACGAACTATGAAACAGTAAGGAATTTTGAAAATCGATAAAATGATAAGCTTTGATATAAATAGATCGAATTATTCGAAAAAAAATTGCTACATTTTCCAATTAAACAATACTTATTTCTTTTAAATGTTCAAAAACATTTAGGATCATCTTTTAGACAATAAGGTTAGAAAAATTAATACCAAATTACATCAGAATCCAATTTCGAAAATACAGTTTAGAAGACGGTGTCATACCACCGCCGTAAGAGCTAAAAGTAGTAACATACTTTAAGTCTCCAAAAGTCTCTAAAAGTGAAATCTCTAAAAGTAAAGTTTCTAAAAGTAATAACATACTCTAAGTCTCAAAAGTGGTGAAGAAATCTTTCCTTTAAAAATAAATTATGCAAATCAACAACTTTTTCCCAGCCTAAAAATATCGCCCACCCCTTAACCCACACTATACCCGTTTGTCGAGGGTACGGGGAAAGTGTAGTAAACCCGTATCGGTAGAGACGGCCCAATATTTTTCTGATTCTCTCGCGATCATACTTTTTACTGAAGTATCTACACCAAGATCTCAGAAGTATTCCGCTCACTGGTTGATGCGCCAGCCAGTATACGGCTAAGCGGTCACCGCTCCGAGTATCGGCCATGCATAGCGCGCCTCAATTCGAAGTACCGTCAAGCTAAAGCCCGACTACCCATCCACCAATGACGGTTCAAACAAGATAAAAATTTGAAGCAAACTTATTCTTATCCTATCAGAATGTTGAGCGCATGATCATCACGAATGGCAATTTATACCAAATGTATCGTATAACTTTTTAATCGAATGGTTTCATCGAATTCTATCCCAGGATTGCGATATCTCTGTATACGATCCGTGTCTTTTCAATTCTATCAGCGATACCTGATGACCATTTCTTTTCTTCACATCTCAAAGACTTGAAGTTTGGATTAGAAAGTAACCGCAGCATGTGCTCAACGGTCAGAGATCTATTTCCGGGACTATAGACGCAAAAATAACGATAAATTTCACGTCGAAGTTAGCTTTTGATATTCCGAAACGAGTACACGCGAATTATATGCGTAGGTGGCACAAATACGACCCATCACACGTTCGAGTATAAATCAATCGAGTGATATTGATACATCGCGATCTACAGCATCGTTCCTGTAACTCGCGTACTGCATTCAGTGCATCGATAATTGTCAATAAATGCTTATCTCAACAAGCTGTAGATTAAGATAAGACGGAAAAAGTACAAGTCGAACAAACGGAGAGATCGGTATTCCGATATAAATATGTACGCGGTGTGTATATTTCGACGTATTCTCGCGCCTTCACGAGGAATTGATTAACAACCGTGTGCCCGATGGCCCACGACACGAGACCGTACGTCTATGGTAATATCAAAGTGTAGGAGGAGACACATTTCGTTCGCCTCTAATAAGCACATCACTATGCGGAAGCTGTCGAAAAAATTGTGTTTAGAGAAATATCGCTTTTTCGATGGCAGCGTAAAAAGACATTGACAGAAGGGTAAAATGAACTCTTACTTTCAAACGGATGTCTAAGCTACTTGGATACGAGAAGAATATCAAATTGGAGGAAAAATCAATAGTTATTCTAACTCGAAGAAGTTCATCTTCTAATCTATCAAGAAACGAACGTCTAAGGAATATGAGAAAATTTTCAAATTGGAAAAAAGTCAAAAGTTATGCGACTCAAAGAATTTAATCTTCTAGTCTATCAAGAAAAATGGATAATCTCTGAATGCAGTTCGTGAGGTTCAAGCTTTCGTATTGTGTTAATATATACAAATAAATGGCATATTATTTATCATTTTGGGTGCGTGTCTTACAGCTATTGACGTTATTTCCAATTTTTTTATTGTTCGCCATTCTGGTTCTTCACGATCCCATGTTCTTACACTTTTCCTCCACTCTTGTCACTGTTACAATTTTCGGTTCCTCAGAGGCCCCAGAGTGTGTTGTCCGCGGCCGTTCATTCCTAATGCACTACACTGAATCGCATTTCCGAGAGGGCACAGTGAAACTGTGAAAAACTTGTACCGATACAGCCGGCTATATTCGACTGAACTTAGTACCCATCGAAGACTCGCAGTCAGTGAAACTGCCTTCCACCTAGAAGCTGGCGCGCAAGCCAGTACCCGGCTAAGCGGTCACCCGTCTGGGTATTGGCCCATTTCAACGCTAATTTCAGCGAGAGATCATCGAGGCCGCACACCGAGCGTGCGTCCACTGCAGTCGCTGCCTTACGTCGAATTAATGTGATTTTATTGGTTGACAGACTTTATTTCGGATACTTGTAGAAAACTAAGAGATACTCTCCTTGATGCACCAAATTCAGTCCGTTTTTTACCGTTTTCGATCTAACTCGAAATAAATGGAATCACATCGATACTGACGTTCTCCCTTTCATCCTCTCATCCTCTTGTCACTTTCCCCATCCTGTATCAGGCTGCCTGTCCACCAAGCAGAGAGAAAAGAAGCACAGCAGCGTTATGACAAAATCAACCAACAGATTCAGCAAATCAGCAGTAGAAACCAATGGATTCAGCGGTTGATTAGTTGATTTCCTAGCTCCTCTTCACTTTCGTAGACAGGCACCCTTAGATTGTGCAAAGCTCTTGAAAAATCGCAGATTTCTCTCTGCCAAGTCTCTCATTTGAGAAGCCATCTCGTTTCCTATCATCCATTTGACTATCAGCTTCATTTACAACTTTTCACTTGAAGTCTGCAGAATCCTTTGTCTCCTCGGTTATTCAATATTGCGCGGTGGATTTCTCGTGTATTATTCTCCATGAACTTTTTCCATAGCTTGACGATCTTCACTACTTTCCCACTCGAATTTGTCCCTCAAATATGTCAAAACCATCTACTCGAAGCTTGACTCTTCTCTCCCAAATCCACCTGAGCGCCTCGTTCTTTTTCTGCTCATTTTCCAACAGCCACCTCACCGCATCTTTCCACTAATCTCACATGAATATGGACGAGATAGTTTTCTGTAGGATCCTGAAAACCTCTGATGTTCCCACAGCAGTTCCAAGTTGCATTGCCCAAATGGAGGAACTTCTGTTAGCGTTTGAGGGACATTTCGTTGTTGGTGTTCATGCGTACAAGGACCTGGAGATCCTTCATGTAAATACCGCTCAATCGTTTTTCTTTGTCGAGTTGCGCGTACTGCTTGTATGTACTGTGAAACAGGATAAACACTATAATGTACCGTAGTACGGTAGCTTGTCAAAGGTACGTTGAGAGGCCATTATTACTTTGCATTGCCAAGGGCAACGTCGGTTTATCGAGCGACTCCTTTGCCAAGTACCTAACTCGTTTCACCATCTCTCTTTTTGTTCCCTTCTCTCTTACACTCGTTTGTTCCTTTGCACATGGCCCAGGCTCGTTCTTCGTTGGGTACTCCCTTCTACCCCATTCCTTCTCTTTCCTCTTTGTGTCCGTGATGTGGTGTGTGTGTGTGTGTGTGTGTGTGCGTGTGTGTGTGTGTGTGTGTGTGTGTGTGTGTGTTTTAACGTTTCTCGGGGTGGTTTCAACACACCCACATCCACCTCGTTCGTTGCCCAACAGAGATTTTCCTCACTCACACACTCCATCTCCCGCGGATATCCGGGTGCAGCCATTCGGGAAAGAGCCACGGGATAAAACTTTTCGGATTCATAAGCCACCGCGACTTCTCATCATAAATTTCTCTTTGCATCCGGCAGCCTTCTCTCAATCCCAAGATGCAATTACGAGATTGCGCGACGAACCGTAAAATAGTGACGATTTTCTCAATCAAGCAATCATAGGATAACGGAACTTGTCGTCGAGTGGGTGTGGAAACACCAATGGGAGGCAGGCTATCGTTTCAATCGGGATAAATTCATTTGACTTTATCGTCTCATCGTAATAACGATGTTCCATCAATTCTGCACAGTTGTGCTTTACGGAGGCCCTTTTATACGAATGTGGTCAAATTTATTGCGCGTCATTGCTGTGGTAAAAATGATTTAAAAAAGTAGTCCGATGGGGACGTGACATTCAGTTTTTTGTCCCCTTCAAACCTCGTAGAATATTTTATTCAAGATCTCCTTTAGCTAATTTCACCCACTTATTTTTTTTTGTCAGTAAAGGTGGTTTGTCTTTCGCCAAATCTAATCAGAGAAACACACGATTTACTTGCCCCCTTGCCGGTCGCTTGCGAGACCAGGAATAGGGGGGGAGAAAAATCAGAGAAGGGTGTGCTGGAGAGTGATTGCTCGCTGGAGGAAACTTCGACGTGACTCACGAGCCAACTGTATATAGCGCAGTATCCTGGATTTCTTGGATCTGAAGGTGATGCTGCAAGAGGGAGAAAAGGACAGAAAGAGAGAGAGAGAGAGAGAGAGAGAGAGAGCGAGAGAGAGACTGGTGGAAAGAACTGAGGGTACAAGGTTTCTCGAGTTTTATGTACATTCGATGTGCGTGTAGGTACACACATCACCAAGTTTGGAGGAGTTTGTGAGTTCAAAGAGTAACACTGAAAGCGTAAGAAAGAGAGAGGGAGAGATTTCGGTACGATTAATTTCCTCCATCCATCTACACGACTGAGCGTGTTTCTATTGCACCATTGGGATTATTCCGATCCCAGCCTTGGGGTAAGCAACCCTATCAAAAGCTAGGTTGACTTTTCCGTGATAGATACAGATGTAACAGAACTTTGATTACATCGAACTTGTGCGAGCAAGGAGAATATAAACGTTTATTGCTGCAGCGAGCCTTCCTTTATGCACTCATATACCCATTTGATCTAATGGACAACTTTAAATCCAAAGCATGACAGGAGCACGTTTGTTGAACTTACATTATGAAAATTGCATCTACTGGCGTCGAGAATCCGATGGTAGGGTTCTTGATGAAATAGCAGGTATATATAAATAAGCCTCCAAAAGATATACTGATCACGTCATTTGTGGAGATGTTAATATGCGATCTATTGTACGACCTTCATGCAAAACCCGTTGATTTATCTCTCATCCTCAAAATCATTGTTGACATTGAATCATAGAAAAAATTGATTTATCGATGTTGAAAGTCATTGTTGACATTAAATCATAGAAAAAATTGATTTATCGATGTTGAAAATAATTGTTGATGTCAAATCATAGAAAAAATTGATTTGTCGATGTTGAAAATCATTTTTGACGTCATCATTGTTGACATGCACGAATACTCATAGATGTCGATTTTGTTTGGCTTATTCATCCATCAACGGGTTATGTCTAGTCGTAACCGTCGAAAACAGCCCATTTTTGGGATTTTTCAACTAGGAAATCGCGATGATAAATTCCTACAAAAATGAGGTATTTGAAAAAGTATAATCTGAAGAGCACCCTGTAAGTTTCGTGTGTAAAAGCGAATGTTTATAAGATGAAATAGTGCCAAAATGTATTGGTTTCAAAAAAGGGATTTTTCGACTTTTACAAGTAGGCATTTAAACCACTCTAAACTACCCCTTCGAAACAAATTTTGCTGCAAACTCATTGATGATGACTTTTCGAGAAATTCGATGTAAAAACGGGTTTTCGTTTATCCAGCCGCAAGGCCGGAATTGGAATGGGATGCGGAATATTTATCCCTTTTGTTGGATTTTCTTTTTTTTTTTTAATGGGACAGGGCAAGGTAAATGAAGGGTTCTCGAGCGAAAGATAACCCCGAGAGGAGTTACACTCGGACGTAAATGGGTAAAAAAGAAAAGACACGTCTAGTGCACTACCGCTGACTGTATATAGTGATACGATAAAAGAGGCATGCGAGAGAAGACGAGGATCGATCGAATCGGGGCGTTGCTGCGGTTAGAAAGTATAGAGAGCAACGCGAAAGAGGGTGCAAAGGGTGCAATCCCCCCTCCACCGGAAGCTCATACTCCAATATGTATATGTATATAGCTGTTGGAATGCGCTCTGTCAGACCTGCATCTTCCACGCTTTTATATCCTCGAGAAGGGCTGGACGAGAAAAACCGATATTATCCCTTGTCGAGACGATGATATATAACGCTTCATAAAGACATTTTCTTCTGTGCCACTGGCCGCAGTAATTATCGATAATGAGGATCTGACGTAAATCGTTGCATGAAAAATTACTCTTAATGACTCGTCAAGTTCTAATTTCCGAGTTTTTGTCAATATAATACACTTATCAAGGAAGGGCTGACTCTTATATTAGCCCACGGAATTAATTTTTATCTCGTCAAACCCTTTCGTGCGTGTACGCTCGAATTTGCGAAAATATTCGCAAATTCGTTCAAGTCTGTCGTTGGCAATATTTTTTCCATTGTTGCGTTCCTTTACATTCATTTGTGGAAAAAAAGCACCGCATTACTTGTGAATCTTGATAACTCGACATTAAGCAAATCGAAGATTTCATGAACCAGAATATTTAAAAAAAAATGTATTTATTATTTTTTAATTAATTTTTAACATTATCTTCACTTACCGATTTGCAAAGTTTCTTCATATCGTTATGATCGCGAAAATATTGAAATCATTGCATTGAAGGATGGAAATATATTCCTATTTGTTTAACGACGTTTTACAGGTTTTTCAACTATCGGAAGATAGTTGAGAGTACTTTCAGTCAATTACTTGATTGCTTTCAATTAATATATTATCTTCTGAAACTTTTAATTATTTTTATGAAATTCGTTTTGACCCCTATAAGATTACCCGTTTTTCTAAGAAAGTTTGAAATATTTTAATTTTCTATTTTGCCTTTTTCCCAAAGAACTCTGAATTTGTATTTAAATGTTGTCCTCTGGGAGGAAGGGAATAGGGGATGAACTATAGTGTTACCGCGGGAATTGGCAGAAATATGGTCGTATAACTGTAATCTGTGGCTCATGGGCATTATGCTTTAAGTCACTTATCGATATCGGATCTCCGAATGATGCAGAGGCAATATCCTCCCTACGTATACGAAAGTAAACAGAAGTAGGCCCTTGTGCACATACACGTGTACAAATATTTCTGAATGCAACGGAGAATTTAATTCCTTCGAGTTGCCAAGTCCATCGAATCACAGATATCTGGATATCAATATATCTATAATATATCCGATCTCATACGCGAACGAAGTATTCATAAAAATAGAGAGTCGCTCATGTTCAGGATGTTAAAGCTTAAATCGTTGGAACGCAACAATATTTTTATTTTTGTTTCGATCCGAAGGCTTTTTTTGCAAATTGAGGTCATGAATTCTAATAAGAATATGTGAGCAATTTTCACAGCCTAAATCGAGCAAAACATTGGAGTTACTAAAAAGAATTAATTTTCGTTGCATTCCAACGATGGAAACTTCAACGTCATTCAATTTCTTCCATAGGTACAAGAATACCCAGCAAAAAGGGAATGAGAACTGCCAAAATGTATAAAGGGTGTCTCAAGATGACCTGACATTTTAAATTGCGCGCCATTTTTTTTTTGTTGCGAACAGAGGGTACTAATCTTTGGCAACTGGCATCGGGAAGTATAGAGGTTTAGTCGTGGAGAATTACACGATCGAGCAACGCATAGAAATAGTGAAAATGCACAAAAACGAAAAAAAAATTCTTCAAATTTATCCAACTGGCTATGGGTTCACGATCCACTTTTCGAAATTTCGAAAAATACGAAAAATGACAGCTTTTCCAAAAAAAACTCATTTTTGTCTTGAAAAACAGCCTTGTCATTGATATTAACAAATAGTTCACCCAATTAAAAAATGCGATCGTGAACCGAAATTGAGTACCGTTTGAACGCTAACTGTGCAAATTTAAGTCAATAGTGTGAAACTTACTCAAGATATCAATCCCGCCGTGTCAAGCTATGTAGTTTCAAGATAATCGCGTTCAAACTCGATGGATCGCGATAAACCCGACGCACGCCGTTCTACTAAAATAGGTGGAACTTCGTCAATTTCTAGAATTTCAGGGTCCAGTTTGTTTAAAAATATTCTTGAAAGTTCACACAATAACTATATGCAAAAAAAAGATTTTTCAACAGTTTTCAGAGAGGGATACCCTTTAATGAAATTAGTCCGCGATTATGTCAGAATGTTGTTGAAAATTTCATCAAAAGAGTGAACATTTGGAAATAGGGACGAGGCGGCCATTTATCAAAACCATTATATTAAATTATATTAAAACATTTATTATTTTATTATATTAAAACAAAAATATTCGTAGATTTTAACTAAATAATCCGTTTTATTGATAAATTAAATTGTCGGAGTAAAAGCCGGATATCTTTTGTTTATATTTATTTTATACGACAATCTTAAAAATAGGATATAAATTTGGTATATACATCCTGTCCATGTACATGGACTAGCTGATGCACACCCAGCCAACATTGAGCTGCATCGAAATAAATGTGCATTTGTTTGCACAGGAATACACCTGCATTGCAACTTGCATACTGGAAGAGCAGCCACCAACTACTATTAGCAAATAACAATTTGACAATTTGGCAAAAACATAAGAAAATTTGACCGCAGTGAATGAAAACAGTTTTAGAGTTCGTATTATTGACCCAACGAACATTTCTCCAGGTAACAGGCCTGAGGAGTTTTGTAGCGTGTCCAGCACCTATTAATAGGAAGAATTCGGGGTTGAAATTAACTGTTCGCTGTTGCGAGACGCGGATCGTGAAATGAGGGGAAATCAAGGTGTTTTAGGCGGTAGTTTTGTAGTTAAAGGTGAATGAAAAAGTCGAAAACGAACGTAAAATACGGATCGATCGATCAAGCCGAAAACTTTTATCATTTTCGTTACTCACACAAGAATATGATGCTCTTTTTATTGTAAACTAGTCGGTGTTTTCAATGTCGATTTGGAATCCAAAATCTTCGACGATATTGATGTTTGCAACGTTTCAATGCAACGAAAATGATTTTCTCGTTATTTCCCAAATTTCCTTTGGCACCTTTGAGCTACGAAAATAAAGCAAATTTTTTTCACGATTCTCATTCAGTAATCTACAACCTAAATCTGCAAAATATCACGTTGGATAATAACAAAAATAACAAATTGAAAAGAGTTTACGCTGCATTCCAACGATGCGAACTTCAACTGCATAATATTGGTCTTTTGTCCCTTTATTCTCGAGGCAAAGCAATCACGACCTTCAACCACACCAGGATTACCTTATCGGTTATTTTGAACCGAAATTTTCACTTCTAGGTTCATAATGTTCAAAAATCTTGACTTTGTAATGTAAGTAATGATTCTTGTAATTGTTTCTTGAAGTTGTAATTCTAATGTCGATTGACAACAATTTCGGTTTTTTGTTCTACGCCGCGGAGCGCCTAAAAAAGATAACAAAAGAAAATATTAGTAGTCGGCCATTTTAAACATCGAAAAAAAAAATGTTAACAGCTTGATATTCATACTAAATAGACGTGTAATTAATTTTATGAGTGGATCACTTTTCATACGAAAAAAATGGTTAAATTCGCACATCATTTTATACCCGTTACTGTGGCCTAAGGCCTTAAGGGAGTTCAGATTTGACGCGTGCCTCAACCAGAATATCCAGGAGTAAAGATTTTGAAAAATGTGGACCTAGCAGGTGGAGGAGAAAATTTGGGTTGTAAAACAATGGATAAGCTGGTGCTGACATGGTTCGGGTTCTTAATTACTTTCATAATTAAACAGCGTAATTGCTCCATAATTAAAATGGCGGCACAATATTGTACTATTCAATATTTTTATGGAATAAATTAATCCCATGGTCGAAATACATTGCTGTGGATTTTAGCGTCGAGAAAATAGCTCGACGACTGGGCGGTGATCGATATCGCAGCTCAACCCCCCAAATTCCGTCGTACACACGTTCTATCGTAATTTTTCTCCGCCCTCCACCCTCCTCGCATTGATGCATATGGTGGTACACTTGCACGCGAGCTTTCACTATTTACAGTGGAATCGCGCGTCCGGCACACGCGGCCAAATTTACATGCGCATGCGTGTAACGTTCTGCGTTACTTGTGAATTTCGTGCAGGGGAGATTTCAAAATAAATCATTAATATGCAACACGAAAACGGCCGTGTTTTCCTGGGGCTCGCCACCCCAACGAAATTTCACAAGGATATCGTAACAAGTGGTTTTTCCATGGTTCGTATTGCCATGTCCCAATAAAACATTTATTCGTAATTGCATTCTGCTTTGGCACGTGTTTCTCCCAAACGCTACAAATTTTAGTTCATTATTCAAGGATCATTGTTTCGTTACTCGAAATAACACAAAAAGATTGATCTCGGTAATGGCTATCGTGAACGACCCCCCTTAGTGGATTTCTAGACCCCGCAGTTTTTTAATTTCGTTTTTGTTGGTCATTTTTACGTTTTAATCGCTTCTATTTTATATTCTTATTAAGGTAGGCTTATCCTGGCAAACATTAAATAAAAACGTGATAGATTAAAATAATGATATTACCCTTTAATTAAAATAAAAACATTACTATTACCAAAAAACAGTATTATTTCGGCATAGAAGAATATACATTTTCTGCGTAAATGTTTATAAAAAAGCTCATTTCTATTCAAAGTGTCCAGGATTAATTCCACTTGTGTATGTATTATATTTGATTTATAAAATAATGAATGGTAGAAACGAAGTATAAGAGAAAATAAAATGAAACATTTGATTGAAAATAAAATAATGAAAACTAACAAAAACAATGGGAATATGTCTATTCCGGAAGTATATGTAAAATTATATCATTTTTGAAAGTAAATATTATGTTCATTGTCAATATGTAAATTAAATGTAAATTAAATGTCTTATGGCCGAAAGATTCGAAGATATTGGGGATGTGAGCTTTTTTAGAAAATGACCGCAAATAGCCTTCTTTGTTTGGGTTTGTATGGTTTAGATGCTACCATTTAATAATGGATTCCTACCAGTTTCTTCACTGATAATCCATTTTTGATTTATCAGACGTAATTGTGGTCTAGCAAAAAAACCCGTTCTCACCAGTTTATTCACTGATAATCCAGTTTTTATTAACCAGACATAATTATCTTCCTTGTCAATGTTGAAAGTGTATACCTTTCGCATACAAATTTTGGCAATAGGGTGTAATAGGCTCTAATAGATTGATCAATGAATTGATTAACGGCTTCCGCGAGGTTGACATTTTCGAAAATATCGATTCATGGTTGGCGACGGTTCTCGAATATAACATTTCAAATATGTTCTCCGAAAATGTCAAGTCAAACCGTTTGAAATTAAGGGAGTTATGGGCGTTTATAGATAGGTTCCACGAACCGGCGAACTTCAAACCCTCTTTTCTCAAAATTACTTTTTTAAGATAGATGACTACGACATCTAAAAAAATCACTGCACTGGTCAACGTCAAGTTCTACATGCTTTCTTTACATATCAAAAAGCAATGTTTGAAAGAAGGCGTTTTTTCGTTGCACATTTTTTTTCTATTCACGAAAGTCAAGCGTTTTTTTTCACCGAAAATCGATACCTTCATATCGAAATGCCGCTATTTTTTTCAATAATCAATATTTTATTACATCCATCGTCCTAGCACTAGATAATTTCATGCAAAAGCTAAATGTGTTTAACTTTTCTATTTCTAATGCTTTGTTTCTGAACAGTAGTCGTCACCGTGAAGGACGTTTTTAAAGTAGTGGTTTGCACAAACCATTGGATCTACCATACTTATAAATATTTTTTAACATACAAATTCTACGAGATATTTAGAACCATACTCTTTAAAGTAAAAACATTCAACGTGTGCATGTTTTCCCGGGATAAATTCGCGAAAATTCCACTTTTTTCTGGCCAAACAGAGCCGAAAATTAAAAACTACCTGCCAAATTCATGCCGAAAGTATTCTCAAGCAGTTATGTTTGACCATCCAATTCACGACACAATAATTGTTCAGTTTTGCGGTTACACAACTTTGGCCACTGCTTCGCAATATCAGCTAATATTTTTTTTCTTCAAATTACCGAAAATACAATATCTAAAAAGATGACAGGTATGGTGCGATAGAGCACGCGAAACCATGAATACGTCCATAAAAAAAAATCTCGGTCGTGAGCTTTATCGAAGTTGTGAAATTTGGGATTTTCTTGGGTCGTAAAATTCGTGGAAACGGCACTCGAGATACCGAGAGTATTACGCCACCCGGCTTGATATCGGCCTTATAAATGTCACGATGCTCGAACGGTGTCCTACGCATCGCAGTATAGTCACAGGGAGACCGTGGGGTCTCCTCTCTTACCTGGCAGTGTTAGGCTCGTTGCATTATTAATCCGCCAGATCGATATTCCGGTCTCTGCAGCTCTTCGTCCTGAAGCACAGTCCACGTGTATTTATATACATGCATCCTTGCGAGCTAAGGGTTGCCAAGAGCTCACACTATCATACCTACTATCTTAGCAAATCGGCTGACGAGGAACATCACCGAACAAGGAACATCCCTCAGGTGACACCCTTCGATTTTGTTGAAATTTGGATATGTTATAAAGTACCGAAAAGTAAGCGATACGTATTTTTTTTATCGGCGGAAAAACGGGATTAAGGGGTGAAACCACCCTCGAAAATAGGGGTACTTTTCGTTTTTCCTCGATAACGTTATCGTTCTCATATCCAATGTATAGTACACGAAAAAATTAACATTGTTGCAATGTGAAATTTTTTAATATCTCGTACCGTTAAAACGTTATCGACGAAAAACGAAAAACATCCGCATTTTTGAGGGTGCGTTTCACCGCTCAAAACCGTTTTTTCGCCGATAAAAAAAAATACGTATCGCTTACTTTTCGTTGTTTTATAACATATCCAAATTCCAACAAAATCGAAGGGTATCGCCTGAGGGATGTTCCTTGTAAGTGTCTGCCTTCGATTTTGTTTAAACTCATATACGTAATAAAGCATTGAAAACTATTACACTACTTTTTATCGGTGGAAAAGGGTTTTTAAGGGGGGAACCCACCCCTTGAAGAAAGTCGGGTCGAGGGGTGATTTTGCAGTTTCAACCACGAGCAGTCCACCGATCTGAATAAAACAAAAACCAAAATTCTCCTAATGTAAAGCGATGCAAAATTCATTGTAGAAGTACTGAAAGAAGGTTAATTGAGGGGTGACACGCTTTTCTTTGAGAGGTCGTTTCCATATATTATTTTTAATACTTTTTTTTTCATTAATTTTTAAGCAACCTGCAAAGTAAATGATTTTGAGCAGGACGAAAACGACCCAGGTTCACGGATTGAGGGTTAAGTGATGTTCCTTGTGAGCAGGCACAGTCCATCGTTTCCACAAAAATGCTATCATTGTTGTATCTTTGACCATATGTACATTTTTGCGGTAGGGAATTATTTGGAACGACACTACAAGGATTAATAACGGATAAATGTTGTGAAATCATGAAAGGTGAATTTTTTGTTCTTAACGAATGCGTAGAATCAGACTGAGCGACCTTGTCCTTACAATGAGTTACTTGCTAACTTTCTACCCATACAATGAGTCCTCACTTCATTTTCTGAACAATTGTACACCTACAGCTTTCCTTTGCATTCATGATGCAGAAATTTGCATTCTTGAAATCAACGATTTTTTCGTCATTTTTATCACTATCAAAAACCTGATTTTTTTCAATTTGTGGTCGTAAATCTCTATTAACAATACGTAAAAGTATTCCAGTGACGTTCATAGCCAGAATCAGCGAAAAATAAATTTTATCAATCGAACGGAATTATTTTTCGTTGCGTTGCAAGGATGCAAACTTCAAGATAATTCGATCTGTCTATTTTGGGTCATTCTGTCGGGCGGGGAAATTTCAAGGCCAGGGGGTTAGTTCAAAATATGTGAACAATTATTAAAACATATGAAAAGTAAAGAGTTGTTGCTGTGATTACTCGAAAAAGGTGATTGTCCATCAAGTCTACTAATATAGTATTTCGGCAATTCACCGAATTTGAGTAAAGTTTGATAATAAATTTGAAAAATGTAGATGTTTAATCAAAATTGAAAAATGCAATACGCAGTAGTAACACATTATTACACATGGTACTTTCGCAATACACCAAATTCGAGTAAATTTTCATAATAATCAGTCATTTTATTTATAGTTTCGAAATAAAAAAGGAAACTTCATAAGCAGAAGTACTATGGATTATTACGCATGGTATTTCCGCAATTATTATTAAAAATTGATAAATAATTTTTATTTGTTCTATTTATAAAATCATTATAAATAGAATTATTATTGTTAAATCATTAAAAAATGTTAGTCAATTATTTTTATTCAGTTTACTGAACGATGTAATGAAGGATCTTAATTCATTAAAATTTGGGTCCGTAATTCACAAGCAATGCAAAATTTACCGAGTTCGGATGCAGTAGAATAATAATGTTGAAATTAATATCGTTTCTCAATCAAAATTAAAAGTCAAATGTACCAAACAATAGTTCCACATATTATATTATTACGTGTGGTATTTCTGCTACTCACCAAATTCATAATAATTAATCACTATAATACCGAAATTGCAAAAATTTGGGTAAAATTTACGAACCCCACTATCGTATGGAGGCTTCAAATAAGAACAAGGTGAAACTTACGATAAACAAATATTTTAATCGACTCCTGCACTACAAATTAACACATCGCCGACTATAAATATCCAAAAACCAGGACGAATTTTCGATAGATTCGCGAATAAGTTTTCTCGCTTTGTAGTACCCGATATCGTATATCTCGTCGATATCTCAGCGGGTTCATCGCTCGTGATTCGTTCGGAGCAGCCCGGGTTGATTCTCTTCCGCCTGTCTCGGATCTCTCATTGCATGGTGCAACTCTCTCTCTCTCTTTCTCTCTCTCTCTCTCTCTCTCTCTCTCTCTCTCTCTCTCTCTCCCCTCTCTCTCTCTCTCTCTCTCTCTCTCTCTCTCTCTCTCTCTCTCTCTCTCTCTCTCTCTCTCTCTCTCTCTCTCTCTCTCAGCTTGTGCCGCTAAACCGATTCGTCTCGTCCACGAGAGAAATTCTCTCAGGTTGAAACTCTCGCTCGATTTCGCGCGAACACTATAGGGTATATCGCACGATTGTTCGCTAAACTCTCCATACGCCTCTCTCTCTCTCTCTCTCTCTCGTGATCAAGCCCCACGGCGTAAAACCGTTATTGCATCGCACATTGTTCCTCCCTCGCTCCCCTTCCTCTCCATCGTTTCAACCTGCACTCATGCACATTTTCCAAAAACTTTGAGTTTTTTTGGCAATGCCGAAAAATTTAAATTCCGGCAAATACAAAGGTCAGAAAATGTTCGGAAAATAATGATAGCGCAAACGAACAATAAATAATCCAACAATAAGTAGTATTTTCGAAAATGACATCATAACTCCATGACAGATCGCTTTTTATTCCAGTGTAGAGCTGCAATATCGTTCTTGCGAAGATCCGTGGTTTAGCGAACTTTTTTCGTCTTTACGAAGGACGCGCGAAAATATATATGCGATTAATGCAATTTGAAATAATGTTGACACGTGAAATCGTTGCACAAAGAATCTACAGATATTGCACAAAGTACAACTGTTTCATGGCCTTGGAAATGTGATGAGACTTTTCAGGTAATAAAAAACAGCTACGTGTAAATAATATGAGTTTGTTTTTATTATTTTTCAAAAAAACATTGATGCGTTGAAGTATATAATTGGGTTTGTTTGGATTTGGTTTGAGTTTGTTTGGGTTTGCTTGTATAATAGTGGTTATATCATTTCTGTAAAATAATTTTTCAATTAATAATAAGATTAGCATTGGGCGCGCGGAGAGGGCATTTTTCAACCAATGACAGGCTTTTAGAATATCGTCGCCCCCTCCCCCCTTCTACTACAACACAGCGGCAGTGGAGTGGGGATATCGTTAGTTTCATGCGACATCCAGTTACCTCAGACCCCTGTACTCAGCCTGCCTCAACGAACATATACAGTTTAAAAAATATTTTCAATGCTAAAACTGCAGCGTCCAAATAGACGATGGTCTGCATTGGACTTATCAACGATTGTAGCTAACAAAGCATGAAGTTGCGCAGAGAGACGCGGGAATGCGAATTTCTTCGATAGGATGCCAGAGAAAAAAAATAAGCATCGTTATCGCCCTCGCGTTCTATGCGTGCGACAAAATGCCAGTGGAATCCCAATGTCTCCTCGCCAGTGCGCATAAATTGATGCAGCATCGCGAGTTGGTGGAAAAGACTGCTACGTCAGGATAATTACGAATCGCCCTGCGAGCTGGCGACGAAACGAGAGTACGCGTAACTCGCGCGTCGTTAGCAATTTTATTGACTATGATCGCGGAAGCTCGAGGTCTCTCGTGAATCATCGTGTTGTGATTGATCAAGGAAAGAATTCAAATAATATATTCAATATGTGCATACTTGGTAGATCGTATTAGCGACCGCATTGTTAGGTACGGAAAACGATTGGAAATACATTAAACGCAACAGTGACGTAAATTAAATGGGACAAAAATTAATAAAATAAAATTTATGAAAAAAATTAAATTGACCTTCGTGTATGGAAAATAATCAATGGAAACGCGTTATTCTTTTTTTTGGCACTTGAGAAAAATACTCCACCGGAAAATCGCTAGGACCCGGGCGGAAATTTGCTGGGGAGTTTTCAGATACTATACAAACCCAAACAAACCCAAACCAAACAAACTTAACCCGAACAAACCCAACCCAAGTAAACCCAAACAACCCAGACCCAAGCCCAAACAAACTTAACCCAAGCAAAACCCAAACAACCTAAACCGAAATCCAAACAAAGCCTACCCAAGTTAATGCAAACAACCTAAACCCAAACAAACTCAAAGAGCCCAACCGATTTATTTGAAATTCTCAACAGGAATTTGTTGGATTTGCAAAAAGAAAATCCATTCGTGATCTTGTGCACAATTTTGTTAGCGGGTCCCAAGATGCATTCACATCTCTATACACGGAGAGAATTAAATGTTAAAAATTACCGTGCAGTAACGGTAACCAGATGACAACCCTGAAACTTCGCTTATTATTGTTGGGTAGAACACAGATTTTCACGAAAATAAAATAAAATTTCTTCTTCAGATAGAAAATTTTACCAGATTTTCTAGTAAATTTCGATGTGTAACAAAATACGCAAAACTTAAATTTGAAAAATATATAATATCAGCGAAATTTTACTGTGCATTTTAGTATTTTATGCCTTTCAGAAATGTCTATAAAAAAGTATCGTCTTTATAAAAGTTATTTTAAGATTCATTATAAAATTTAATGAATGTTATAGGAAAATGTATTGTGCTCTCGGTAAAAATTATCGTGCGCGCTTGGTTAAAATTATCGTGCGGTACGGTACGGGAATTTTGAGGCACTGCATTGTAAAAATTTCCCTTCATTCCTTCCACTTCAGAATGGTATGGTGATGGGGGTAAGTAGGGGAGCGCGATTTCTTTATGGCACGATGGGACTTCCCAAAAAAATTTCGTCTAAACTGCGTACATCGCCGGTTCAGTTTAGCCTGAAGCCTCAGTCGCATGCAGTGTCTCCTTGCGAGAAAGTGAAACGTAGCGATCGTGTTAAATGATGACGAAGTAATATGTGCGCAAATTAGTCACATCACTCGAGCCTACGATGCTACAAAATGTATTATAAATAAATGTTAGTATTAAACGAAAAATAAATTCTAATGATTAAATTTGTCTCCTTAACCGTTTGTTGACTATACCAATTTATATGGAAGAAAAAGATGTTCCCAACAAAAAACAAACAGCATTCATTTCTACCAATTTTTCAATAGTAAATAATATTCATTATTATTATTATTATGGTTATTGTTATTTCGGTTATTATTATGATTATTATAGCACCAGTTTTTGAAGAAAAAATAAATTTTACTAAGGATTTTTTCAATCGAAGAATTTAAATTTTACCAGCCTTGTAGGGAATTGTTTTTGAGGATTCGGCTTCGATGCGGCCAGTGAAGGTTATTCCAAAGTCAACAGTGGAATTAGAAGATGTTTACGTTTCGGCCCTCCGGTTCGGGTCCTCTTCAGAAATTTTATTTTTCTGTATATAATATGATACACATTTTGTCATAATAATGTTTTTACATTATTATGACAAAACAAACATTATTATGACAAAATGTGTATCATATTATATACAGAAAAATAACATTTCTGAAGAGGACCCGAACCAGAGGGCCGAAACGTAAACATCTAATTCCACTGTTGACTTTGGAATAACCTTCACTGGCCGGATCGAAGCCGAATCCTCAAAGCTATCTTGTCATCTACACGGCCGCACACATCTCTGACTCACTTATAGCGAATTTTTCTTCCGAGGTTGACGCAAGTAAATTTTACTGTGCAGCACCGTAAATATAACGTACGGCGCGGTTGGTAATTTTTAACCGACAGTAGGTAAATTTTCGAACATACATACTAAATTTTACTGTCTCCAATTTTTACCCTTCTTGTATAGTAAAATTTGAACTACGTATTTGAAATTTTCTGTAACGTGAGTGAAAAAAACTTGACGCATACGAATTATTATGTTTTTCTCACTTGTCACCACATTGAAATATATCACGGTAATTTTTACCGTGAAATTCACCACAAAAATTACTTTTTAATTCTCTCCGTGTAGAGATTCGTTCTCGACACCGCACATAGGGAGTCCTCATTGGGATCTAATTGCACTGTTAACAGCGTTTTTTTAACACCGTTTAACACCGTTTAGGAATTTTTACCACGTTCGAATCGAAAATATGTGAAAGTCACGGGTAAAAACGCGGCGTGTTGAAGCATAATCTGTACGCTTCGCGAGCGTGATTTTCGGTGATGTTATTGAAATCGAATTTCAAGATATAGTTATTCATTTTGGGAATAAGGTTTATACTTTTTTAAGATATTTTTTTTGGTCTAATAAAAGAAATGGCAATTCTTTTTAGAGAGATTATCTCGCATATATTTAAGTGTAGACAATTTTTATTATTATTAGTTTTGTACAAAATGGGGGCGAAAGAGGCAATCTTCGAAATGATAGTTTTTAAAAAACACCTCTAGTAGCAGACTAATTTCTCGTGAAATATAAGATCAGGAATAAAAAACCAAAAAAGATGTAATCTATATACTATTGGCTATAGAAGTACGTAGGGATTTTTTTATTTAATCAAATTTTGTAAAAATGGCACACTTTTGACCGAAAACTTCGATTTTTTCTTAAAAAAGTAAACATTACATTGGAGGTAAAATAAAAAGTTTACATTGAATCGAAAACGCCCCACGAATATAAAACGTTCTATCAAAGAGGTAATTGTGAAGCTACTGTCACAATTTCAAACTGAATCATGCAATCGTAGTGTTCGCTAAGATTTAAAAAAGTAGTTTCGAGAAAAACGCGTTTTATGATGTTTAAGCATTGTTCAAGTAATTATTTTAAAAAACCATTTTTTCAAAATCCTAGCGTGGCGTCACTTCTTGAATCAAATGGTAATATTTTGTCGATTGTCCCGAAACTCCGTAAAGAGCGAGTACTCGCATCGTTCGATTTTATTATGCGTCATTGGAACTAATTTTGTTGTTCTAATTTTTTTTTACAAAGAAACGTTCAAGCCTTTTATTTATTAATGACACGCGTATTCATAACTGCTGGGGAACCCAAACCCAAACAATCCCAACCCAAGTAGACGCAAACAACCTAAACCCAAACCAACCTAACTCAAAGAACCCAACCAAGAAACCATCATTCGGATGTTTTATTTATTTTTACGAATAAACGTTCAAATCTCTTATTTATTAATTACACGCGTATCCATAACTGCTGGGAAAAGCACGCGAGGACTTGTAGACATTATGCATAACGAATTGCTCGAAAGCGGTGCAACGTCAGTTACGAATGTTCTTATCGCGTGCGGGTTACATGAACGACGCTGTAAACTCGCCAGAATGGACGAAGCAACGTTGAATAGCGATAAAGGGGTCGCGGCAAGGATATAGTATATAGCCACATTATAAAAGGGATGGTGAACGGCACAAAACACGGTGTACTTTGGTTCACGGGTAATCCGAACCTCGTGTGTAATAAAATATGCGCCAATGGACGCGTGTCCGTGACGAGGATTTTCTTAATGGTAAATAGCAACGAGAGCGACGCTCCACACGGAGTTCGCGAACGGGCGAAGGAAGTGTAGGAAAACTCGTTTTAGAGTTGCTTTTCGGAGCAATAGCCAAAAAAGAACTGAAGATTTTGCTTGACCAAGTAAATGGGAAAGCTAGTGTTGAAGGTAATACTGTACGGGTATTTTTATCGTATCTGTGATCTGTGATATACGATAATGTACGATACAGAATATACAGGGTGGTCCGAAAAGTGACGTGACGATTTTTTAATACTTAAGGTCTTAGGCCACAGTAACATGTATACAACCATTTGCGAATTTAACAATTTTTTTTCGTATTAAAAATTGATTCACTCATAAAATTAATTACATATTTATTCAGTATAAATATCAAGCTGTTAGAAATTTTTTTTTCGCTGTACAAAAGTGGCGACTACTCGAAACTTCTCGAAACAGCTTTTTTCCAATTGGCGTGACAAATAACTTCAACAATTTTCACTTGATTTACTTCATATTTAAAAGTTATGTTCCTAATTGCATTTCGCAGAGAAATTTACAGAAAAATTTAGTGTAATTTTTAGGGTTAAATAGGGCTAGAAAGATTTATACCAAATTTTTCGAAACGGTCGATTAGTTTTTCAAATATTCGTCACGTCGGTTTGAAAAATATAGTTTAGAAGACCGTGCCATGCCACCACTTTTTTTTACAGATTAATAAAAAATACCATATAACTGCCAAGAGTAGTAATAAAAGATACCCTAAGTCACAAAAATGGTGAAGAAATCTTTGCTGTTAAAAAACATGAAAATCCTCAAATTTGTTCCGGTCTGTGAATAAAGCAGTACATGCTACTTTGTGTACGACAGTTTAATAAATTTCGTCCACATTTGGCAACGTATCCGATGCTCGATCTTATCAATCGTTTTCATCTCAAGTTCCTTATCCCGAGTGGCTTAAAACAGTTTGGACCAATCACCTGCACGAGTTACTCGGATGTTCAGAAGTATCAGTCATCTGCATCAATTATTATGTCCGTGTATATTCATATGCATGTATCTAAAGTGCGACAAGGTGGTGCGGGGGCCGGTTGGAGGATCCAACTTTCTCGTCACCTACAACTTTTCAAGATACTTGTACGTACGTCTCAAGACGGAAATTCGAAACCGTTCTATATGTACAGTGTACGTAGGATGTGTACGAGGTATTCCAACAAACTGGAACCAATGTCGACTCCACCTTGGCTGTAGTTTTAAAAATTCTGAGCCCTGTCTGCCCGTAGACTGCCTACCTAAAATCGAGTTTCTTCAATCATGCTCAGCTCGTCGCTTTCTTTACACATCCCCAAAATTATCGTCCTTCTTTCAATGTTATATAACACTTTACGACGTTAACGTTTGCATCGTTGGAATGCAGCGAAAACTCTTTTATTTTCACATTTACATTATCATTTAAAATATTTCCTTATGTATGTAGACTAAAGGTCTCTAATAAGAATCTTGAAAAATGTAAAACGAAACTTTTACAATTAGTTCAAGGCTTCTAGTTTAAAAGCGATTACATTTTTTTTGGTCAAATTGTAATTTCTCCATATAACGTTCTCTATAGAAAAAGGACCATCAAACACACGTTCATTTTTAATTAACTGTAAAAGAGCTATAGAATTAAAAATTTCCCAATATATATATATGCGTGTGTGTATGTATTTATGTAAATAAAATTGTTAAGGGAGGTTTTTGCTTTGTTGGGGCAAAAAATGTTCGATTTTTCACGAATTCTTTATGCAAAAAAATATAAAATTTAGTATATTGAAATTTGCATGTTTACTCAGCGGTCTTTGTTGAACATAATAGTAGATTTTTTTGAGTAATTACATTTTTTTTACTCCACAAAGTAGAAACCTCACTTTTTTCATTTCAGGATCTCGGTTCATAGGTAACAAATTTTACATTTGCTTTACAAAAATAAGAAAAAAATGAGAGTTTGAACGAAATATTGAAGTTCGTACATGTAGGTAATATCTCGAAGGCACCTACAAATCGAAATGAGACACTTCGTTTTTCTCGAGCTCGTGATATGTACTTCAGACGAGAATGTACACTTCAACATGCAGACACGACGAAAAGGTTTTTGTCGAGCTCATGACAACCCACTTTAGAATTGGCTGTATGCTCTAAAGTACATACACGATGGAAAAGGTTTTCGCGAGCTCGTAGCACGAACTTTGGACTCGGGTGTATACTTGATACGCGAGACACCGGGGAAAAGTTTTTCCGAATGATCAGACACTGCAGGTTCTCGCTGGGCAAGCCTGGTGGTGTCAGACGCAGGTACGATTTTACCGCGGCATGCAAAAACCGCGTCGTCTCTATAAATTGGGAAGTGTACGTGTAACGAGCGCATATATTTTTCACGGTCGTCGCGCCTGCAATTTAACGTACGAATGCGCCGGTGGTGCCAGGAAACTTTTCACAAATGAACCCGATACTCACCGACTCGTTTATTCATGGACATTAGAGTGGTCCAATTTCGAGATCTATCTTTTTCCTTTTTCTCACCATCCAATTAACTTCTTAAAAGAAAAAAAATAGTCCCGAAAGCTATGAGCCATAAAAAAATACTTAGAGGTCGTTCAGCCTCCCAAAAATGCAAATTTTGATTAAAAATTATTATTTTTTTTTCGTCCACTTCTCACCCATGAATTTAATGCTCTCACCCAATAATTTTTTAAATAACCTCGCGAGAGCTCTAGTCAGCTAATGAATATTTAGTGGTTGCTGAAGAGCTTCAAAATTTCTAATTTTTGCAAATTATTTTTCATTCTTCGCACTCATAAATTTGACGCTTTGTAATGTTTTCAAAACAATTGAACCTTTTTTCTTCAGAAATGGATTTTTCAAATTTACCTTACACTTCAATCCCAATAAAATGACCTATAATTTTGTTCACGAACAAGAGCTGTAAATAATTATTTTCTGAGAACAAAGATTATAAGTATTTGGGTTAAAAGTGTGAGGTAAATTTGAAAAATCTGGTCCTAAAGAAAAAAGGATTAATTGTTTTGAAAAATTTTCAAAGCGTCAAATTTATGAGTGAAAAGAGTAAAAAAGTAGGCGAAGTGTGGACATTTCGAAGCTCTTGATCGACCACTAAATATTCATTCGCCGGCTAGAGCTTTCACAAGGTTAATTTTATAATTATAAAGCGTACAATTCATAGGTGAGAAATGGACGAAAAAAAGATCGTTTTTTTAGAATGAAAATTTGAATTTTTGGCTTGCGCTACCTCTAAATATTTTTTGATCGCTCGCAGCTTTCACGACTTTTTTTTCTTTTCTTTAAATAAGATAATAGGATGGTGAGAAGAATGAAAAAAAATAAACTGAACATTGTGCCACCCTATTGGACATATTCGTAGTATCGGGCACTCGATACAAAAAACCTGTTGAAATCAATTTCTATTCGCAGCCATGGGCATCATTGTCGGACTTTATAAAAAATAGTTTTATGAATTTATGAGACGTTAGGTTAGACTTGCCTAAATCATATCGATCTGAAGCTGGCATCGTTCACTTTGCTGCAATGTTTTCGTTCGGGAATCACACCGAACGAGAAATAAATAGTAATTGATGAAAAATTGGGTGTGTTGCATTGCGCCCTTCGTATCACCCGTCGTATCCAAATGGTCGGTAAGCAAATAATTCAGGAACCGCCTTACACCGAAAATGTGTGAGCCTAGGGTTGGGTAAAGTTAAGGGCTCACACCTAGTCGAATTTTTCGAAAATATCGATTTTTTGTTTTCGACGGATTCCCAAACTATAACGTTTCAAAAATATTCTCTGAAAATTTCAAGACGTTCAAAATTGCGGGAGCTAGAGCGATTACAGGTAGATTCTGCGAATCAGTGAAATTTAAACGCGCTTTTCTCAAAATTTCTCTTGCTAAATTGATGACCACGATATCTCAAAAATCACTTCGTCGATCAACTCGGAATTTTACAGGCTTCTTTCACATTTCAATCAGCAGTACCTGAACGAAGCGATTTTTTTTCGACACCTAGTTTTTTTTTATATCAACTCCAATCCATACTTTCACTGTAGACTGCGGCAATTTTTTAAAAAATATCATTATTTCATCAAATCCTTCATCAAAGCACTAGATAATTGCATGCAAACTCCAAATGCGTTTGATTTGTTTAATTTCGGATAATTTATTTCCGAGCAGCAGTGGTCACCGCAAAGTAAGTTGTCGAATCGCGCTCTGCCAAACCATTGTGTCTATCACATTTATAAATATTGCTCAATACAACAATCGTAAAAGATACTCGAAACCATACTCTCTAATGTAAAAATAAAAAAAGTCGATTCACATGGACAAGTTTACCGAAAAAATAATTTCAAAATTCCTCTTTTTTGCGGCCAAAAGCTAGGTGTAACCCGTTAATGAGCGATCAAACGCCCGATCACTTTCCGCACAAAGTGAGACAGAGATGCCCCGATCAATTTCCGCTTCGCATTTAACCATAATTTCCGTTTCCTACCCTTACTTCTGCCTCCTTCCTTCGCCCCCTGGTCACCCCTACCGTGACTATCAGACTCATTGAGAGCACCCTCTCGCTCTTTGCCGACTTCTGGACGGTTGGAAGTTATCACGGCCCCGCATCTTCATTGACGAAGTATCGAATACAGATACCGCGTAGCGATATTGAGTCGTCATTCGATTGCCAATAGGAGAATCAATTAACGGGGAACCCTCTCTGGAAGGCCAATTTAAAATGGTCCATCCAAATAAAAAATGCGATGGTGAACCGAAAACGACTACTGTTTGAACACTAACTGTGCAAATTCAAGTCAATAGTATGAAAGTAACTCAAGACATCAATCTCCCCGTGTCAAGATATGTAGTTTCGAGATAATCGCGTTCAAAGTTTTGGTACATATTTTACACGATCTTGTGGAATATTGTCGTCCTACCGCTAGTCAGCGATTCCGGCACCATATAAGTTTCCGACTCCACTAAAATAAGTGCAACATCGTCAATTTTTAGCATTGCAGGGTCCGGTGGGTCTTAAAATATTCTTGGAAGTTCACACTGTAACAATATGCAAAAAAAAACGGTTTTTTATTAGTTCCCATAGAGGGAATCCCCCCTTAACCGAATTCACCAAATATACTTGCGAAAACCAGCCACACATTAGATCGTAGACTCGGCGCGTACTCGGCATCTGGTAGTAAAGCTCTTGTCGCAACGTCTGAGAATAACCCGATAGAAACGGTCGACCAAGTCTCCACCCTGCTAAAGCTCGAACAGGGCAAATCCCCGCCCGTTATTTACGGGTCCCGAAAGGACTTTATCGACAGATCGGATCAGGATTCGCAGCCGAGAATGGTCTGCTTTGGTACGGGATGATCTCCTCGGGAATAAATTCTGGAACGTACGGAGGGCGCTCGTGTCGACGTAAGCCAAGTATAGTAGTCGGCAGAGTCATTAAGCTTAAGAACTGTTCGGGGCACGTAAGCACGCTACGGATGAGTAGAACAAGGCTCGGTAGCCGAAGCCGAACATCTTTGCGGTATACACATGGATTTGCATTCATACACAGACAGACGTGTGCGTGTGAATAGGTGTGCAGCCATACACACAGGTACGTAGATTTTTGTCTTGTCTTCGACATGGCAGACTCACCTGATGCGGTGTCTCATGAAGGGGTGCCCTGGCAACTACTCTTCACCGACCTGCCACTCGACACCAGACTCACCTGGGCCGACAGGCCTTCGTGCTCATTCGGTCCTACCAAAACACACACACACACACCCTGTCGACTATGCTCGCTACTTGGTTGCTTCATGCATCACTCGTGCTGCACTTAAAGACCTCCCGCTAATGCAACCCACGATCCCTGTTTACTCCAACATATATATGTCATATGCACAGGAGTATATGTATGTTGACGACGCGTACATCGCTATTTTGCCATCCTCGCGTACATATAAATTGCGGTCCGCGCGCCGTTGCATGACTTCCATTATTCGCTCGGGCGAATCCGCCAATCTCGGGCAGGTTCATTAACGCGAACTTGACTAGGTGCTCGCACGATCTTGCAATGTGTATAGGGTGCCCCAAAATGACCTGACATTTTTATGTATTAATAAAACGTGTTATTTATTTGAAAAGTACGAATATTTTTGTTTCAATATAAGGGACAACCATGGAGGTTATGGGTGGAACACAATATCCGATAAATGGCCGCCTCGTCGATGTTTGCAAACGTTCACTCTTTTGAGGAAATTTTCAATAACATTTTGGCATAATTGCGGACCAATTTCATTAATGGTGGGTTCAATTGCTTCCTTGAGCTGCGGAATGGTCGGTGGATGATTGGCGTACACTTTTCCTTTCAGAAAACTCCAAAGAAAGAAGTCCAGTGGCGTCAAATGGCACGATCTTGGTCGCCAATTGACATTGCCGCGATGCAAGATAACACGACCATGAAACTTCGTCTGCTATAACTGTATCGGTTCGCTCGCAGTGTGGCAGGTTGCGCCATCCTGTTGAAAGAAGTCTTCCAAGTCCATGCCGTTGCTGCCATTTATCGGATGTTGTGTACCGCACATAACCTCCATGCTTGTACCTTATATAGTATTAAGAGAAAAATAGTCGTACTTTTCGAATAAATAATACATTTCATTGATAAATAAAAATGTCAGGTAATTTTGAGACACCCTTTATATATATATATACAGGGTGTTAGGAAGGTCACATCTAATCTAGGTTATCTGAGTCCAAGGTCTAAGGATTTCGAGTTATCAGGGTAAGTATTAGGTGTAGTAAAAAGAACTCCATTATTTTGCCTTCAATTTCATGCAAAAATAATGGATGTCGTTTTTGGAAAATTTCCCAAAATTAAGTACTAACTCGTTCATAATGTTCAAATACACAGTAATTGGTAACTAAAATCTTATTTGCGTCTTAGCTCAATATGTATTCAATCGACAAACACCAATACAATCATCAGTATCAACACAACTAAATGGAACGTGTTAAATAATTTAAAAATTGTCAAAAAATAAAAATACCTCTTATGGTCATGCTATTTAAAAAAAAGCATTAACGTAAGAAGTTAACGAGTTAGTACCTAATTTTGGGAAATTTTTCAAAAATCATACTTACCATGATAACTCGAAATCCTCAGAATTTGGAGTCAGGTAATCTAGGTTAGATATGTTCCTAACGAGGTTACCTATCACCCCCTTTAGGCTTTGCATAGACCTTCCCAACACCCTGTATGTATTCAAAATGTGAATATTCATGGGTGTACGTTTAAAATCATTCTTGAAATTTAAGCATCGTTAACGTATTCCTTCCACGAACCCGAATATTTAAAAATTAACTGAGCGTCCTGGCTCCGGCAACATTATATTGCTAATTCTCCACTGATAGACTGGACACTTTGTGGATAAACTTGTAATAATGTTTCACCTAAAGGTACGCACCTATATCGTTTTTGACATTAAGAAAAATGAAAATAAAACGGTACGAAAAAACAGTTTCCGAACAAAATTATTTTCGACGATCAATTTTTACCGGAAACAATTTTTTTGTTTCCGAACATGTCCAATTTGATTAAAAATCGATATTTTTCCTACATTCCTACGTATTTCCAAGACGAATCTTATGAAGAACTTAAAGTGATTTAAAATCCTCCTGGTAAAAAAATTGGAGGAGAATCCTTGCTGGCTGCAGCACACTATCAAACAGCGGACATAGTGTTTTTTTGTGGAAAAAATTGTGAAGATACTGGACGATAAGTGGAATAAATACCACTAAAAGGAATTTCCATTTCATCAACTGGCTATCCATAAAAAACTGTCAAAATTCATCTTT
>OX632359.1:33993972-34040584 GCA_951751655.1 Ophion costatus | reverse complement strand
CAACGAAACGGATCCTGAGCAGCTTCTCAACGAGTGGCTTGGCGAGCTCGACAGTCTCACAGTGGTAAGTCCATAAGTCCATTTTGCTTTTCACAATCTCGAGACTCTTTTCCATTTTCAATCACGAACGTTCGTAATTCTCTCGATTGCGCAAGAGACCTCTTCGTATCAGCGAGTGGGAAGCTTTACTCGCGTTAATCTTAATATGTTACGATATGAAAAAATCTCCGAGGAAGATGTTCAGATGAATATTTTTATTGCGTAAACTGATGTGAGGCAAAGAGTGAACGTGAACCACTGATGTGTAAATTTCAACGATAATTAATTTTATAATCCAGAACCATATGCATATTTCATGATCTCAGGATTTAAAAAATTTGGTACATAATTTTGTGTCCTCTTGTCCCTAAAGTTGTATGGACCAACGAGGAACATCACTTGAGTGTCCGCCTTCGATTCCGTTGAAACTCATACATGTGATAAAGCATTGAAAACTATTAGTTACGTATTTTTTTTTATCGGCGGTAAAACGGTTTTAAGGGGGTAAAGAACTGAGAGAGAATCTGGCAGGCCTCAAAGAAAGGCCCATTGCTCCTTTAACTTTTTTTTTCAATACTTCTATAGTGGAATTTTCATCGCTTGTGGGTGAATCTGTAAAATAACGATACGACGCGTCTTTTTTTGAAGAGTGGCTTCCTCCCTTCAAACGACTTTTCCGCAGATAAAACAAATTACTGGGCAAATAGTTTTCAATGCTTTATGACATCTATGAGTTTCATCGAAATCGAAGGCGGACTCTTAAGGCCTTCAGCCACAGTAACGGGTATAAAATCATGTGCGAATTTAACAATTTTTTTCGTATGAAAAAGTGATTCACTCATAAAATGTCATTACACATCTATTCAGTATAAATATCAAACTGTTAGAAATTTTTTTTTTTCGATGTACAAAACGGCCGACTACTAATATTTTCTTTTGTCATCTTTTTTTAGGCGCTCCGTGGTGTGACATTTAGCATCCACAAATTTTGACCTAGAACAAAAAACGAAAATTCTCGTCAATCTACAGTAAAATGCCTAGAGAAGTACGTACGGAATTTAAAAAATATTGTGTTATTCAAGAGTTGTAGGTATTTGAACTTAAGAAATTAATTTTCAGTGAAAAATGTCGTTATAACTGCTCGTAAACCGCTCATAAAATGAAAAGTTTTCGATTAATCAGAAATTCCGTACATACATCTCTGCGAAATGCAATTAGTAATATAACTTTTACATTTGAAGTAAATCGAGTCAAAATTGTTGAAGTAATTTGTCACGCCAATTGGAAAAAAGCTGTTTCGAGAAGTTTCGAGTGGTCGGTCATTTTGTACATCGAAAAAAAATATATATTTTCTAGCAGCTTGATATTCATACTAAATAGATGTGTAATTCATTTCGTGAGTGACTCACTTTTTCATACGAAAGAAAATTATTACATTCGCACATGTTTTTATACCCGTTACTGTGGCCTAAGGCCTTAAGGAGTTTCGGGACTGTTGACGATATATTACCATGTGACACAAATTTATACAGTACATTTTTTGTCATCTATTGAATGCATCCTTCGAATGCCAAATAGATCGTCTACATCGTTTCTATAAAATTTACAATTGAAGAAACACTTTTTAACATAGGGACGAGCCTACGCTCATCGCTGAGGGGTCGTTTTATGTACGATGATGCATGTGTAATAAAAATATATATTATGAAAAAGTGTCAAATTACTCGGTACATTATTTCGTCATTTCGTACACAATTTCGTCTTTCTTTACATTACGACAACTAGGCTCCTCCCTATGTTAAAAATTGTTTCTGCAATTGTAAATTTCATAGAAATGGGGTAGATGATCGATTTAAAACTTAGAGGGTGCATTCAGTATATGACATGTACTGTATACATTTGAATCAAAGGTAACACATCGTCAATTGTCCCGAAAGTTCCCAAGTGACGTTCTTTGAATCGCTGTTAAATTTAATCCTACATGACACTTTGATATATTCATTCATTATCCTCATTACTGCAAATAGGAAAGCATTTCGATGCAAATCCAAACCATTGAGCAGACAATGTTGATGACGTCTTTGAGTGTGTGTGTATATATATGTATATATATATATATATATATATATATATATATATATATATATATATATATGGGCATGGTACGTACAATCAATCCCGCGTTCATGTCGTTCACCAATTGGTGTCAATTGATGCGCGCACACGGTACAAATAGTTTGCTCGTTCATACGAGACTGTCCGAGTCGAGACCACGCGGGACCTGGGTTTCTCGTACTCGAGATTTATTTATTTCTCCTTTCGATTGCGCAGTCCCAAATGTACTGATTTAGAAAAACACAGTCCATATTGATTTTTCCGATCAGGTCAAGAGAACAAAAAAATTTTCCAAAGCCGTACCATTTTTATGTATCATAAAAATTCGTTAAAAAAAATCGTTAAAAATATCACGTTCCAGAAAGCGCTGTACGTCTCTGTACCCATTCACTGTAAGAAATAGCGCGAATCACATGTTTCGCTGAACGCTTTTATTAGATAGAAACGGTGCGCATTGGCGAATCGCATGCTGGAGTTTCGACGTCGGTAACTCTGATTGTGAATGTGGCGCTTTTGGAATTGGGCTATATCGATATCAGTCAGTAGTCAAATATTCTGCATGGGCTCCGAAACATTCGAGCGTGAAACATCGTTATTTAAATAAAAAATGAAAAATGAAGGGAGAAACGCAGCCAGGTGCAATGCAATCTATGAGAGAAAAAGTTTGATTCTGAATAACTTTGTGGGTATACATGCAATTGTTGGGCGATGACAGAGGTGTGGTCAGGCGGGCCGACAGAGGGAGAGGAGAGCAAGGTTCGGATGGGCAAGCATTTCGATGGAACTGCCCATGATGGCCTTCTCAACAGTATTAGTATACATATATAGAGGGCAATCACAGCCATGATATATATGAGGTATTCCACCTGAATCCGGTAGACTTTTTCCCTGACCCCCGTCAAATCGATTACTTTTTTTAATATCTGATTCCATTGATTCTAAAAGACATCCTTTTTTTTTACATTTTTCGAAACAACCCTTAGTAAAAAAAAAAATCTCCGAAACAAACCCCCCTATTTAAAAATCTGAAAAAATTCCCAAAAGTGCGTGATTATATGTACAAATTTTCAAGCTATCACCTGCACTGGAAGTATAATTTTTTCTGTGCTTTCCGAGCGATTAACGTTGAAAAAAAACCGAAAAATTCAAGAACCCCTTACTTCGGGCGGATACTTAAATATTTTGATACCCACAATGAATTTTTTTGGACCATTTTTAAATGACCAAATCACGAGCATGGACCTTGAACAGTTAGCAGTCATAAAGTTCTGGTATTAATATCAATTGAAGTCATCTTCAGCACAGAAAAAATCATCTTCCACTGCGGGTGATAGCTTGAAAATGTTTACACATAATCACGCATTGTTGTGGTTTTTGTCAGATTTTTAAATCGGGGCGTTTTTAAAAAATTTTTTTTGACAGCTTTGTTTCGAAAAATGTTTAAAAAATCAAGGTGTCGTTTAGAGTCAACGGAATCAGATTAAAAAAAAAAAACAAATCGAATGGGCAGGGGTCAGGGAAAAAGTCCACCGGATTCACGTGGAATACCTCATATATATATATATATATATATATATAATAAATTCGTGAGGGGAAATACTTCGATACAGGGCTTTCCTGGCGAAATGGGTCCGGTGTAGAGCATGGATACCGGTTTATCGATAGTATCGAAATTTCGGACCAACAATCCGATATCTAAAAACCGATATTGGACTCGAATAATATCGATATTGTGATATTAGAGTTGAAAACTCTAAAATATCATCATAATTGTTATTATTTACATTTAAGTTACTTTTACTTGTTTTTTAACTACGTTTAACAGCCTTAATATTATTATCTACATCGAATATTTCCGAAGTGTCAACTATCCTTATCCACGAGTGTGAAATCAGAAAGGGCTTTTCCTTACGCGAATGGCACCTGCAAGGTGGCCTCTGAAAGACGACACTTCAGATGCCCTCTGTTTTTGCGGCAATTTTTTCGACAATCTCAATTTCCTCAATTGAAGTGGCCATTGAGGCAGGCTGTTGCCTGCCTACCACAAGATATGCCATATGCTTGCAATCTGGTAGCTACTACTGCGCTGATTTTCATAAAACTTCCTAATTTCAATTTGGCTTACTCACTACTTTTTTGTTTGCATAAAAGTTCTTGTTTTTTATTATTTATTTATTTATTTTATTTTGCATTGAATATATTTAAGAATATAGCAGCCTATGTTTAAAAATATATAATAAGTGAAGATCCCAATAAAATACTGCGATTTTTAAGAAATACTGGGGTTTGTCTGACAAGAAACATCACTTAATTGTCGCCTGCGATTTTCTTGAAACTCATATACGTGATAAAGCATTAAAAACTATTAGACAGGTATTTTTTTTATATGCGGAAAAACGGTTTTAAGGGGGGAACCACCCCTCAAAGAAAGGCGTGTCGAGGGGTGGTTTTGCAGTTTCACCCACAAGAAGTCCACCGACGTAAATGAAATAAAAACCAAAATTCTTCTAATGCAAAGCGATGAAAAATCCACTAGAGAAGCACTGAAAAATCTAAATTAAGAGGTGACACGATTTTCTTTGGAAGATCGTTTCCCCCCTTAAAACCGTTTTCCCCCATACAAAAAAATACGTGTCTGATAGTTTCCAATGCTTCATCACATATATAAATTTCAACAAAAACGGAGGCTTATTTTTACAACTTCCATCCGCACTTTCAAGCTTCTAACGTTTATGATCAAGATTTCCCATAAATATTGAAAAATATCGAAAAACCGGTATTCCGATATTACAAATCGGTAATTTTTAAATAATACCGGTGATAGAAAAAACTCTGCTAGTCCAAGCTCTAGTCTGGCTGCGCAAGTCTCCTATTTTTAATCTTCGAAAAGAGCTTTCGCGAAATAGAAACGAAAAACTATCACCCGAAGTGTTTTCCAAAATGATTTTTTGTATTATTTCACCAGGCGTGTTATTTTCAACATTTTTCTAGAAAAAACTTCATTAGTCAGCGAAATAACGTAGCTGATTGATGAATAAAAATAAAAAAGTATTAGGGCGAATGATCCAAAAAGGGAGCGAGATCGTCCAAGTGTTGAAAGCGTTCCATGTCCCTCGCTCCCACCTACTTGCATAGCCCCGGTAATATCGCTACACATACGCAATGGCAAAGTGGACGGGCCAAGTGTTTGATCGGTGACTCTTCTGAAGAACTTTGTGTGCTCGGAAGCATTGCACTGTACACATAGACGAAATGGAATGCGAATTATTGTATATCGCCGGGAATTGTCGAATAAAGCTCGAGCAAGCTTAAATATACGAGATGTGCAACAATTTGAAGCTATGGTTAGCCTACGGGTCTCCCCCGTCTCGTAGAATTTAAACGTTTTTGCAGATATGCCGAGTAACCACGAACAATGCTTCGTTATACACAATGTACGCGATTATTTCACCGAGCCTCAACGAGCACGTCAAGTGCGCTAATGTACATATATGCATTGTGTGCGTGTAGTTGCAGTACCTACACAGGCAGCTTCGACGAACAATGCCGTGAGGTCAGGAACCCGGTGATTTTCGCCGTTTGATTTGTTTCGAAATTGATCGCGATTGAAACTTTGTTTTCCTCTACCGATCTCTCGACCGATACCATACGATTGCTGTGCATCGTTATCGTGACGTTAATAAGTGGAATGTGATGCAATTGTTCTCCCAAAATTATCGCGATTATTTTGTCCACTTGATTTTTTTCTCGGCTGACGACAACGAAGATAACTGAACGGCAATAGTCCCAATATGGAGCATTTTTCTATATTTCTATTTGCAAACATTCGGTCTCAAAATGACATTTTAATTTATTAATAAGAAGTATTATTTATCTGAAAAGTATGAATATTTTAGTTTTATTATTATTAATAGTACTATTTATAAACTTTTCCTTTCGGAAAACCCCAAACGAAGCAGGCCAATGGCATCGAATTGCACGATCTTGGTGGTCAATTGACAGTGCCGTGGTGCGAGATAACACGACTATGAAACTTCGTCTGCTATAACTATGCAGCAACAAGTGAATAACCATTTGTATGCATTGCTCGATCGTGTAATTCTCCACGACTAAACGTGAATACTTCTTGATGCCAGTTGTCAAAGATTAGTACTCTATGTTCGCCGAAAAAAATGGTGCACAAGTTAAATGTCAGGTCATTTTGAGACACCCTTTACTTACGCTTGGATCCCTTGTAGAAATTGTCATAGGGCTCCAATGTGATGCCCATATTTGTCCATACTGTCTGATAGGGTTTTAATGGGACATCGCATTGGATCCCTATACTAAAACTTTACGCTCGTACATTGTATTCTAATCGTAATTCTCCATTGGAGTCCAACGTCTATATCCAATTTGAATTCTTTTCCCACATTGTCGAGCAGACTCCAACACAATTCTCGTTGGATCCCATCGCATTTTCGACGTTGAATTTTCTAAATGAAATATATAGATACACAATATAAGCGAATCTTAAAAAAGTATAAATCTTATCTTAAACAGGTATCAACCGCTTGAAAAAGTATATCTGAAAAATCATCATTCTCATCATCATCATCACATTCATACACCCTCACGAAGCGTGCAGGTTATGTTTCATCACGCGGAGTTTTTGCACGTGACTTTCCACACATTTTCGATTCCAACATGGTAAGAATTCTCAAGCGGTGTTCATCAGTATTCAGTGCAGAATCCAATTGGATCCCAATGGAGGACTCCCCACATGCAGTGTCTTCAACAAATCCTTAAAGAAATGTAGATGCGTTTTGGGACTCCCCAACGCCTTTGTGCACGCGGATTTTTTGGGAGTTCCTACAAATTCCGGCTGAGAATTCAGAATACAAAATTCTCAAACGTTCTCAACCAGGGAATATCGCGAAATCCACTTGAATTTCAATGTTGACTCTCTACGTGCGGCGCCCCCATCAAATCCCCATAGAGTGAGGTAGGATCTAGGTACGCCCCAACAAACTTCTACACGGGTATCAACGCAAAAAATGAATCCATAAATATACACCTATACGTTGGTACACGACGAACCAGCGCAGCTTTCGTGTTTTGGATGGAGCATCACACGGAACGGATTACACTGCATCCACCCGCATATATATGTGTATACATGTGGGTGTGTGCGAGTGTGGATCAGCTAGAGAAAGTGGTTCTATTTACGGATCAACGAAAGTCTGCAATTGAATTCGGGGTCCCTACGGTTTCGCGTCTCGGGTCGCGGATTTGCAGGTTCGTTGGGGGGTTATAGTGAAAGAGCCCTTGCACTTGGACTTGGTGAGCTCGCCTGCGGAGGTCGGTCAAGGCGGCTCTGCAGATCGATAACCTGGCAACGCGGAACGGATAATGCTCCCGTCGCTGTTTCCACGTTTCCATAGCTGTACTACGTTATACATGTATCCACATGCACACAGGGCCATATACATGTATATGCATATAAATGGATAGTACTCGTACTATTGCTACTGGTCGCTGACCTCTCTCCCGCGAGTTACCGAGGCTGTATTCGCGCCCCGCCACAGTACTATACTATAGCTTTCGAATCTCGTTGTTCATATACTATAGGTATATAGACTTGCAGCTGTCGTACAGTTATACACTCAAATTCCAATTCTGTCCTACCGCAGGTCCGCTCGATAGCGTAAACCAAAGCTGCCAGAAACCCCCGGCTATTAGGACGGTAATGCTATCAATAGACTAAAGAATATCGACCCCGAGAACCGACAACATTTCAATCTTGAAAGAATGAACGATGATTGATCGAATGGACTTCCATACAATGAAGGTTCATAGGAGCAGCGTATAATTGATTGAAAGTAGCTTTGAAAATGTCAACGTCTTCGGGTTGAAAGGGGAGATTGATTGGTTTGATCTATATATACAGGGTGTCCAGTTATGAATGGATGATCCTGCAACTGACGATAGGCCGGATCATATGTCCTACTATATGCTGGAATTTCAGTTTAGTAAAGGTCCCACAGTTTTCAAGATAAAAATGTATATATATATATAAGCAACGATATTTCTTTTTGATTTTTGATTTCTTTATTTACATTTTCTACTATTCTATTCAAGTTTGTACAATTCATATGGTTACCATTGACGCTTGTCGAGTACAATTTCGTAGAAGACCTTATGAAAAGAGACTACTCGAAAAAAATGATAATAATGTTTACTTATAGCGAAGACGTAAATCATCTGCAGTTGGAATAACCGTGGCTTAATTAGTTTTAAAGACTACGGGTGTCTCACAAACTGTTGCACAGTATGTTTGTTGCGTTGCAAAAATAGGATATCAGTTCAACACTTCATCTTGTAGTTCGTCTTCTGTTCTTGCAGGATACACGTTACTATGCATATAGCAGGTTGTATCGTATAATATGGTACAAATCACTATAAACATCGTCGCAATTCACAAGCAACATTCGGATCTTAGGAGAGTACATTTTTTATAGTGTCAAGGAATATCCATTTTACGAAGACTTATGCTTGTGCGATTATTGGCACACAATTATTCGCACTTTAAGGACCATCGTGTAGGTAGGAGAGAAACGTTGATAATAATTGGTGGGTTGCCACAATAAGGTCACTTTACCCTACTTTCGATTTGATGAACGAAAAATGCCCATTCTTTGTACAGAAAAATCCATTTTTACTTCGAACACGCGCAATTTTCTCAAATTTGATATTTCGGAAATTCCTTCCATCAATCGCAGGATGAACTAACGTACTACCGAAATCTGGTTGATTTTCTTATATTAGGTGACCTGGTTCAGATAGGCATTGCTCGCCGCAAAAGACGTTTTCGAGAGGTACTTCCCGGACATCGGTTATCAATCGATTATAATTAAATATTTTCGCACTAAAAAATTACACACTGTTTGTTTGTGTTTGCATCTCCAGAAGATACTCTTCCGAATACCTAATTTTCGTCGCAAGTTATCATGACGATTTTTTTTAACCCCAAAAATGAGCTGCTTTCGACTTTTACAACTAGGCATAACCCGTTAAACGAGCGGAAAACATTGAGAATCTCCAGCGTGTACGGAAGTTCTCTCAAAATCTGCACGGTCGCAGTACCCTCGTTTACAGCCGTTCGTTCCCCTTTCATCGCGTGTAGGTATCGTGTGCAATTAACGTGATCAACGGTCTTATGCCCCCTTATGCTCTGTGATGTCTGGAACGTAACGTTAGCCTATCGAAACGAAAAAATAAACATTAAACGCATTGGGCAATGAGAAGCGTTGAATCGAGTGCGCGCACGGTGGAGAAAAGTGCAATATAAACGTATCAAAGTACCGAGTCTCGGATGTTCATCTCCCATTACAACGGGGTTTCGGTATCGGCTTTATAATGGTATAGGTGTGTATCTCTCGTGGCCTGAACCGTCGCCAAGGAGATTCCATGAGGACTCACACTTCGTGGTGCAGTCATCAACGAGAGAAAAAAGAGAGGGAGAGAGAGAGAGAGAGAGAGAGAGAGAGAGAGAGAGAGAGAGAGAGAGAGAGAGAGAGAGAGAGAGAGAGAAGAGAGACTGTTGCGTGGAGATGGTACTGCGGTTCCCTGGGGGCTCTCGTGGTCGCGAGAGAGGCCTAAGTGCAAATAAATTTTGCGTTTGCATTCGGAGAAGGGAAGGCGTCAAGAGTTACGCAACTCAGCACCAGACTTTGTTAATCTCACGGGTGCTCGAGCACGCACACAATTCTCAGCCTTCTTAGCGTCTATATATATATATATATACATTTAAACTGCGTACACACTCGACACCACGGGTTAGGTATGTTCCAGCACGACTCGCTCTGCGAAGAGTCCATTGAGGTTTGGAGTTCCTTCGAGTTCCAAACTACTCTTTAGCAGACACGACAATGAACTATCGAGATGGTGTCAAAATTTGCAGCATTGGAACGCAACGAAAACTTTTTTGAAATTATTTTTATCCCATCGTTTTAATAATTCCACAAAATCTTAATTTGCGGATGAAGACCGTGGAGCTCTAAACAAGCGACTGGAAAAAGGGTTGCGGAATTTTCGTAGATTAGATTTGTGGAGAGAAATTTGAAAAAGAGATCATTTCCATTGCATTCCAACAATGCAATCTCATGTATCGAGTTCCGGGAACCTGGATCGGATAATTCACTTCGGGGCTCCTCGGAGCCCTCCATAATACAGCTCGTGATCGTACAGCCGCAACGCAAGGATGCGATGCATCGCTGCGTTACGGCTGTCCGTCATCCAAAAACATAGAATACGCTGTGAGAATGTATGGTGTTTTCAACCATATTAGAACTATTTTTTATATTTGACTTAGGAGACAATAATATTTTATAGCCAGGTTAACATATGGGCATAAATTGTGCACATATGTTAACCGCCACTGTCAATCTTATAGTGCCGAAAATTGGATCCTTGAAGTGCCACTTATTGGGCCCTTAAAGTGCCAATAACTGGGCCCTCAGATTGCCAATAATTGGTCCCTTAAAGTGCCAAAAAGTTCGCTCTCAAAGCGCCAATAACTAAACACCTTACCCTATACATCGGAAAAAAATCCTTCGATCAAATACTATATTTTTACATCTAGAAAAAGCCCGAACAATTTTAGAAAGATCGATTCAGAAGTTTTTGCGTTATTTTGCTTACCGATTTTGAAAACGTGCCGTCGAGAAATGAGAGTTCGAAGTTTCGAACGTCACTCCAAGCGTTCCGACGGGCGTCAACGTAGCAGCTCAACAGTCAACAAATTTGTCAATTTTGATCCGATCACCTTGAAATGCTTAGGAAACATTTACAAGATGATATGCCGTCAAAATAAACTAGTTTTGAAAAAAGTAATTTTTTCACCTTCCCAACTAGGCTTAATCCTCTAACCGTATATTCGGGGATCTCGATTGGATCGTTTGGATGTCTGTCAAATGCAGATGATGCCAATCGATGAGTAATTAAGATACGATCGTGCGGCTTGTCAATAACCGTGTCAGTTTTTTCGATCTTCTCAAGCTGTCACATCTCATTTCACAAAAGAACTGTCAATATCGGATATCGCAAGATAAGTGGAGACTAGCTGTTCCTTGCTACGAACAATTGGATTATCGGAATTGCCATTCGGCGAATCAGGATTGTCGATAAGGTGATTCCGGTAGTTCAACTTTCATAACGCACGTTCCCAGCGATTTTTCAGACTCGTCGAATTGAAAGATATACTAGTTTTTCTCGAAGATGATGTTGATTTTGAAAATCGCGTAAATAATTACGTACACCGCGAGGTTTACGCCTAGAGACCGTGACATCATTATGCAGATGAGGCAAAATGTGTCTAGCCTCGTCACGGGGAAGGTGAGGTCAACGAAAGTAAGCAAGCGACATTGTCCGTCAAAAGTGGACTCAGTACAGTTCAGTCTTTTCCATCTACAAATGGCCTGCTGATGGTAAGCGACCTTCGGACGATTCAACCGTATCGACTGATGGTACGGTATCGGCTTTTGCGACTGCCGCTGTACGCTTCGAGCCTGCAGAATCCTACTTCACGCTTGTCGGCTATTCAGAGACCTCAGTGGTCGCTATGTGGCATGCCATTTGGGTCGCCGGGGTTCGCAGACTTGTCGTTTGGGAAATAGCAACTGGCGACAAGGCAGATAAAGTCAGTGATCTTATTCGCCGGGATTGTGGCATTTTTGACATCCGATGCTAACAACTTCACATCATCTTACTATTAGGCTGCAATCTGTACACTTTCGTTGCCCATTTTTCGCCTGCAAATTGTTTTTAAAAATCATAATTGAACCGTTAGGCTATTAGATTCATCAAAATCATATAAAATCGTTGTTGATAATAAAATGATGTCTTCGAAAAATGGCGATTCTCAGGTTTTCTCTCAAATTGATTCGTCCTCATCAAAATCGATCGTGAATATACATTTTGCAATGAACAAGTAGCTAGGGGGTTGCGATGATTTTTGATAAATTACAACGAAACGCAATTCACGAAAGACGATCAATGCATTTTTATGTTAAACGGCAGAAAATTTGGCAAAAACGACGCAACCGCATGTGCATCGTGAAACAAAAGTTAGGCCATTCCTTCAATCGAGATGAGGAGCGAGAAAACACGGGCACGGGGTAGGCGACTTTGGTCGGAGTTTCCGGTCGTGAGATTATTATGCGGGCCTCGTTGTATCCGCATCCGCGCGAACGCAAGACCCGCAACGTGACAGGGACTGACAACTTCTTTCTCTAGTCCGGTGGCAGTCTGCTTTGTTCCGCAATTATTAGATTTCCGCTTCTCGTCGAAGCTCGACGCGTACTCGAAAACTTCTTTGAATTCGTTTGGATGATGTACTTGATCGGCGTGTACCAGGATCAAAATATTCTGGGCAGGCAATGAAAAATAAATTGACGACTACAGCAGGGTGAACCGGAAGCCATTTGGAGACGGTGACAATTGCTGTGTGGGCTTTGGCGAACGTGCGGTGAGGCTGCTGTCGTTGAGCCAACTCTACTGAAGATCGATATAAAATGTGTCAGGTGAAATCCCGTGTACTGAAATAAAGGACTCGAGGCATTTTTCAACAGAAGGCGCTGGAATACCAGCCATCATTGATTAAACGCCTGACGTGTGAGTGCGGCTCGAAAGGGGACCGAAAATGGTCAACCTTCGTGTGGAACATAAATCTGCCCCGCGACAATATAATTTACCCGGCCGTTCGGATCGACGGGTTGTAAATGGACTCGTTTGAAACGCCATCATTATAGTTTGCTATAGAAAAACGTTGAAGGGTTATAAAGACACCGTGTGTTCGTGTGTGAGATAGGGAGGCAGAACGAGGAAAAGAAAACCAGAGAGGTCGAGGGTAATGGAGAAAGAAACGTTGCATTCGAGAGCTCCGCCTTTCATGATGGCCAATACACGCGAGCAAATACCATCGAATGAACCAAAAAACAGAGGAAAGCTGGTGAGTCGAGCGTTCGCGTGCCATCACTCGTTTAGATCCAATTTACACGCCCGTGGTACACAATAGATCCATTCATCACAATCCGGAGCTTCGTTTTATCACCCTCTACGTCATAGGACCCTCCAATTTTTATCCTCCATTCCCCTGTATTTATTTGCAATTTTCGATAATCGATCCTGATCCAGTTCTTCAATGATGCGGTCGAAAGTTTCCATCAGATTGTCAGTTAGGTTGCTTTATTGAATAGTTCAACTTCCGTCATACTTGGAGTAGAAATAGCTCATGGTATTCCCCAAACCTATGGTTAACATTCAATTTGACGACATTTTTGGATGCGAGAGTTTCTTACACGCGATCTTATTTCCCTTTTTCGTTGGCAATCATTTTTTTTGTTCTCTTTTCCTTCGTCTTGGCTATTCTTTTTTCCATCGCTCGAGGGCTTAGTCTTCAGTTACGGCACGATGTACGTATATGTGTACATAGTAGATATGTGATAATAGAAGCAGCACGTGCGATCTACCGGATGCACGCTATAGCCATCGCTCTAGACACATGCACCTACACCCACATCCACACCCACACACACACACGCACGCGCGCGCGCACACGCACACGCACACACACGCACACACACACACACACACACACACACACACACACACACACACACACACACACACACACACACACACACACACACACACACACACACACACACACACACACACACACACACACACACACACACACACACACACACACACACACACACACACACACACACACACACACACACACACACACACACACACAAAGGCGCGCGCGCACATGCTTCAAATGCTTCTACCTCTTTTGATGCGTTCTCTCTGGCAAAGAATAGGCTGCCCTGTTACAGAGAGAAGATGGGCCTGCCTATTTACTGGTCTAGATGCGGAACTTTGGAAACTCGAGCAGTCTCGGAACAAAAAGAAAAGACGATCTCTTGAGAAGCGAAGAAAAGGGAAGGAAGAAGGAGCAGGAGAGAAAAGAGGACAGAGTAAGAGGAAGAAGAAGTAAGTGGTAGAGGAGAGGTAGCCTGGTGGGGTTTACTTATGATGCACACACGTGCCTGCGTCTTCGCTGGCGGACAGCTGCACAATTTTTGGTCTTAGCCAAAACCTGGCCAATGATATATATATATATATATATATTCTTTTTCCTGCCTGTTATATATTGGCGACTAACCCTCGTAAAGCGATACCCATTGCGCTTCCACGTTGGGATATCGAGAACCCATCGATACTGTCTGCGATTATACATTGAGCCTTCATTACTTTTTTTATCCACTACACTCAATTGAGGTTATCCGATGTCCGGAGTTTTTTTCATTCTCCCAGTCAAGTGGAATTTTGTCCAATGTGAAAGGCACGGTACCGGTGACAGAAGGATGTTTTATTCGTAGTTGCAAAAATTCGGGAATGAAGATCTGTGGAAGTGTGGAAGAAGCTCATTTGTGATGAAGAAAAGAAGAAATCTGTTGGACACGTGGATTTCTCTCAGTATTTTAGGCGTGTGTTCAGTAGGTACTGATTTGTGAGTGAGGCATTAATTTAATTTCAATTTAACGCAGTATTATAGTAATTTACAATTTCGTTGTGAATACCAAACACGAGTAATTTCGTTTTGTAATGAATGTGATCAACGAAAGGAGCCATTCGCCGAATGTACGTCTGGTGATCTCTTCATCGATCGCTATCGTAATTATATGAGGTTGATGGACTTTCCACATCAACCAATCGATCATTCAATTATCGTTTGTTAATTTACTTTCATCAAAATTATATAAAGTTGTTGAATACTCGCTGTTATTCCGGAAACTTTCTTCCTTTCCACGTTCACTCTATGGATATATCATGTCGAAAAATCTATCCATTGAACCTGAAGATAAGTGTCGTTGACGAGGGTATGTGCCGAAGATGCTGTATAACGAGTATCGTAGGATCAGCCACGCGTTCTACCTACCATCTGTTGCTGAACCCACTTTTGAACCTATCTCAGCCGCACAAACACACACATATGGTGTGTATGCTTGTATATACGAAAGATTCATCGTTTCCTGGATGTTTCCCAATCAGGCATAATTCAGGATTTCTCTCGCGTTTTCGACCCTACGTATTTTCCAACTGCACGCAGTTTCACATGCAGAACGTTCTATCGATCTTGCACCTGTGCGAAATGCGTGGTAAGATTTCCATCAATGTCCCCGGTAAGGGGCTACCGAGCGGCCAGAAAGACATTGCCAAATTCCGAGTTTTTTTTCTGGGCAACGGTTGGTGAAACAGAAACGTATTTTTTTTTAACGCAAAGATGCCGAGCAAATATTGCGAGCCTAAAAAATCGCCCAAAAGTACTGAAATACAACAAAAACATGGCCGCCCGCAGATGATGAAATTTGTCTCGCCACTGGTTGCAGTGGACATTCTCCAGCATGAACGAACCATCTGAAATCTCAAAACCAAATGATTTATTCAAGTTAACAATAAATACGAGTCGTTGACGATCGTTGATTTTTCAAATAACGTTTTTTTAACAACGTAGCGACGAATTGAAACTCAAGCATACAAAATCTATGAAAAAAGTCGTCATTTTACTTAATTGTTCAAAAATAAAGATCGATTTAAAAGAAGCGAGATCGTCAACGACCTTCAAATTCTTCTCGTCGTATCTCCTGTAAATTTGGAAGCAATCCTTCATGTGGTTCTCGAGATATCATGTCCACAAACTTAGAAAAGAGTGTTTCGAGAAAATCGCTCCCCGACGGTTCTCCCAACCGACTGCGGTAGCCGTTGTAGCTTATTCAATTTTGGGAATATTCAATGACAATTTCCGGTAATATAGCTAAATGGTGATACTATCAAATAAAAATATTTTTGTAAAGTGCAATTTCTTTGCTCACTTAGGTACGCTCCCCCTCCTTATCACTGATTGTTCCGAGACGTAATGATTTCTTCATAGACGTGGAAATTATTAACCTGCATGACTTGGATTCAATCAGAAGGAGTATGTCTCCATTTTTACGGGTCTTCATGTACAGTGATTGGATTTTTTTTTTACCAATTTGCTCGAGCACGAGTTTTTGAGGCGCTTGTTGAAAAAAAACGCTGTCCTCATAATTTTCAATGAAAAGAGACTGCGACGAGTAAAAGCTGTCCTTGCTCGTATACATTTATATGTATGCATATATATATGCATATATATATGAACAGGGGTCTGTGCTTGATACTCGCGTGAAAAAAGGACCATGCAGCCCTGTGCGAGGAGCAGCTGCCCTTCTGGTCCTGGGTTCTGCGACAGTAGCCAGGGCCCGCCATAGTCCAGAACAGGCGCACGTGTTCTTCAGGATGCAGAGAGGCAGGTGGTTGCCGAGTCGTTAAGCAATCGGCGGGACTCCCACTCGTGCCTGAAAAGCTGAGATTACTGAGGCCGAGCAGGCCGCCGATGTATTCAAAAACGTACAGAAAGAAACGAGAAAATAGAGGCAAACGGGTTTCAAAAAGACGATGAAAATTATCTCTATAACAGAAGCACGAACCAGCAAGATCAATGAACAAAAGATTTCGATTTTTTGGTTCCAGGGGAAGAATGAAAATGGGGAATTAAACTTGCTACGCAAAAATCGGACATTGAGGCGTTGTGCCGTGAAAATAAATTTTTCCTCTGATGCCGTTCATAATATTCGGACCAACCAATATTTAAATTAACAATACCAGGTAATAATAGTCATAATTTAATTCAATAATAAAAGAGTATTCGAAGTCAAATTCGGAGGGTTTCTCAAAAGTGACCAAAAGACAAAAAAGGAGAAAATTGTATTCGAAAGTAAAAATCATTTGAATCGTTAGTTTCCATTAGCAATTTTCGAAAATATTCTGTCACTGCACAAAAATTGTAAACTCAGAGTGCATGTGGTGCCCAACTCTGAAGCAATGAAAATAAGGAACTCCATGAATATGACGAGGAAATAAAAAATGATTTAATCAAAATTACTAGCAGCCCAAAATCAACGCTTCTTTTTTTTTTATTACTAATTCGAAGCACAGCACGATCATTTTTCTGATGTATGCGTGACGATGAATTACTCGAGCTCTGTACCTTGGGCGATCGCGAAAGGTACACATGTCCTTATCGCATAATCTGTCGAAGTATTCCCGCGTACTGGCAAGCCACTCGAATAAATCGTACGGTGGGAGCCTGTAATTTTTTGTTCTCTTCCTTTTGTGCAACGTCGAACGAAGACAAAACTATGAGTTGGAGGAGCAGGTGATGGCTGTGGCCGGTTTTCATGAGCGGGAACCCGCGATGTGTATCCCCGGTTAATAAGCCGTAATGAGAAGGCAGTCAACGAAATAAAGGAATACGGAGGGTAGAGCAAGAGCGAAACAGCGGGAGAGAGAAAAAAGAGCGAGAAAAGACGAAAAAAACAAAAAAGAAATTGCTTTCGTTTCGAGGGTCGGACGATAAATCTCGTGCTCGAAATACTATACAAAATTGCGATACGGTTGTAGCGAGATGTACAACGAAGGACGAGACCGGGACATCGCCACCGGTCCCGAGCAGGTGCAGCACGAGCCCTGCTTGCTATAATATTCCGCTTTATTTTACATCACTCGCACATACACACGTCCTCATCACATATACAGGATGGTGTTTTTGAAGACCTTCGTCTTCCAGATCTGTCCCATCTCCGAAGTGGACGAAACTTAGGAAAAATGCCAGCTTCGTCCTCAAAATAACCAGACGTGTTGAAAATTACAAAGATACAACCGGCCCAAAATAATGTTTTCATATATAGGAATAGTAGGGACAAAATGAGAATCCAAAACATATGAATCAGTGAACGTTAATTATTCTTTCAAATATAATCAGGATTTATTAATCTCTTCATTTTGGAAACAAAATGTTCCAAAATCAAAAACAGTCTTTTCGATTGTTAGCATACAATATACATTTTTAATTAAATGTTTATTTTCCCCATCTGACCCCATATGCGGGGCAAGACGAAGGCTCTGGAAGCATGACGGGACGAGAATCATTGGCATCTTTCGCATGTGAGAATGCTTTCATTCTCAATACCACAATTTGATAAGCAAATCGTCCAAGTTTTATAGTGTTTAGTTCGAATAATCTTGCCTCCATATCTTTTAGATCGTTCGTTAGTTCTTCTTCTTCCTTTGGTAGAAACACCGGATGAAGAAGCACCAAAGGTCCTACTAATTTCATTTCACCCTTTCTTATAGCTTTAACACGTTTCTCTAAGGTAGATAGTGGTACGTTGTAAAATATTGCGGCTTTGTGATAGCTTGTAATCATCTTGCCCCATTAGGCATTTACCGAATTAACAAAAAATCAGGGAATAATCTTGAAAAATCTATGACAAATCGTTCTTATTATATTAATAATTAGTACTTTCATTGTGTTTACCTACATGGCTCTCATCAATATCAGCAACTCAAATGAACTGAAACGATGATAAACGTTACTAAAAATTAGATCGTTGTGTCAACAAATCGATATTGTTTGTTGATTATTGATATTTTCACACTCATTCACCCCCTTCCCCTCTTTAAAATCCAATGGGAGCACTGTGCTTGCACACATTGTTGAATAGCTAGGCTTATGGTCAAGAGACGCGGCAGCGTCTCGACGCCAAGTAATAATTTTTTTTTCCAATTTTATATCGACACCATTCAGCACCACTGACCCTGACGAACACACTGCGACTCTCAGTACAGTAAGATGGGCTTTACCAGACAACGTTTTTTATTTTGAATCGCCATTGCGCGAAAACGCGGTGACAAATCGACAATCTAACGACATTTTACCAATGAAATTTCATTTTTGTCCCATCGATTTTGTTTGGGTCATTTTTCGAACCGTCTACTCAATCTCGAGATCTCGTAATATTCGGCCGAATTTCGGAACGATTTTTTGACCACGAAAATTATTCCACCCTCATCTTACCCCGCATCTTCGTCTTGCTGCTAATTCCAACACCAGTTGAGATATTCTTTGACTTTGAGATATTCTTATACTCTTGACTCTATCCTTAACGAGATATCCTTGACATTGAGATATTCTTTGCCGTTGAGATATTCTTTCTTCACATTGTACAACCGTTTGTCCATCACGAATATTTTTTTCCAATGCCACAACGCGCTGCAGTTCAGAAACCTCCACGCAACTACATGTTGAGATTAAAAGGAAAGAAAAAACCTTGTTGCGCATGGAAATTTATCGGCAGATCGAAGAATCAAGAATTTCTGCACTTCGTGGAGTAAACGGGACGCCAAAAAGGTCTAACGTTTTGGCTTTGGAGAAATATATTTCTACGTGAAAGTGAGAAGAGTGCTTTCGTTCTTTTGTGAATCCAACCCTGATGGACGACCCGCAGGGACATCCCTCATATATATTCTTTAAATACATAGCCATATATATATATGCATGTATATCATTTTTTTCTATTTTTTCTATTCGCAGCACGTCCTGACACTATAGAAGGGACAAACGCGTATAGGTCCGAAGCTTAAGGATTCTTTTGACGGGGTCCGCTAAGCGGGGGATGGAGGGGCGAATATACAGATTGGAACGTTGAAAGAGTGCATATATATATGCACTCTTTCAAAGCATATGTATATATATATATGCACCCAGGTCTGCTTCTTTTCCTTTTCTTTATTTTTCACCGGCAAATCAGATCCGCAGCAGCCTCTCGTACACTCGAAGAGTAAACGAGTATAGAGCCACGAAGCAGCGGCAACAGTTGGCGGTGAGGAAACATCTGCTCTTTGGATGGCGTTAACGCATGCGCACGTCTTGGCAGGTAAAATCCTTCAGACAGGGATTCTCAAGGAGGAATACTAGAAGAAAAATCTCACGCGATTAACGAAACAAGGCCTTGCGATATCAATGCTTTTGCAAAAGATATCCAATAACAAATTGATCCAGTATTGAATGCCAGCCTAATTTTCGAACCTATTCTCAATCTGCACAGGGTTATGTGTCTGAAAAAAAGTTCTTTGCCGTCGAGTACGTCCTTCTTACGACCGATTTTTTCATGTGTGTGTGTGTGTGTGTGTGTGTTTTCGAATGAAATTGTGACGAGTCCGGCCTGTCGGACCGACTAGGCCTTTTCGAGTGACGCAAGAGGTCTACGAACTTCCTCATGATGCGGTTTTATCGTGTTACCTCACAGGGTTTTCGGCTATATTTTTTATTGTCCGATCGCGTCACAAAGACGCGGCCTCTCGGGCCTACGACCGAAACCCGATCAGGTCCCGTTTCGTATCCTACGGCTCGGCTAATAACTCAGAATCGAACACCTCGATGACCCGTGGTCCATCGTGATTTCCTAATTGACCAATTGTAACGATGTTTTTTTCAGGAATGAGAGGGAAACGAAGGCGCATCGTTATTCTAATAATGCATAGACTGACGTGTGGTTCTTTTTACAACTTACGTGTTGTTTTTTGGTACGTGTTTAGACAACTTACGTGTTGTTTTTTTTCTTCAAGTTTTAACGGGTCACACACAGCTCGTGGCCGGAAAGAAAAAGATTTTTCGTAATTTTTTTCTGAGCAAACGTGTACGGGTGTTAAAATACTTTTTTTTACACGCTAAAGAGTATGGTTTTAAGTATCTTTTACAATTTTCGTATTGAAAAATATTGTTTTGCGGTAGATCAAATAGGTTAAATGGTATTTGGTTATTGCAAGAAATTATTTAGGGCTTGCATGAAGAATTTAAGGATGTTGAGTCCTAAATCGCACATGATGATAAAATTCTGAAAATTTGGTATGTTTTTGTATGAAGTATTTCAGAGGTCGTGTAAAAATTTCACGACAATTAGGAAGCTCGTTATTGAACAATTAACATTCACAAATTAAATGTTGTTTTATGGAAACTGATGTAACTCTGCAATGAGTTTTTTTTTGACCTCTCAATTTTATAATACCTACAATATACTGAAAGCAACGGAAACAAAACGAAGTTTATTGATACATTTTTTTTTAATTTCTTTTAAAAATTGTTCTTAACAAAATGTTAATTTTTTAATAACGAGCTTCCTTATCGTCGTGAAATTTTAATACGACCTCTTAAATACTTCAAACAAAAACATACCAAATTTTCAGAGTTTTCTGATCTTTTTTTATTTCATCCCTTAAGGACGTTGAAGTAATGATGATAGAACTCTGAAAATTTGGTATGTTTTTACATGAAGTATTCAGGAGGTCGTGTAAAAATTTCATGACGATTAAGAAGCTATTTATTGAACTATTAGCATTAAAAATTTTCATAGGGACTCAACATCCTTAATAAAATATAGAGTTTTAAAAAAAATGGCCGCAATCCAAAGTAAAAACACATGTTTTCGATGAAAATAAATATGCATCGAAAAAAAAACTTTCGATCAAGCGATCCTTTTCGATATATAAAAGAAGCTTTGGAATGGGAAGGTGATCGGTGCAGTGATTTTTGAGATATCGTGGTCACGGAACTCGAAAAAGTAATTTTGAGACAAACGCGTTTACAGTTTGCCCGTTCGCGGGTTTTGCCTTATACGCCAATGACTGCTACAATTTTGAACAGATTGACTTGTAATTTTGAAAGAATATTTTTCAAAAGTTGAATTTCGAAAATCCGTCGAAAACCAAAAATCGATATTTCTAAAAATGTCAACCAGGCGTAAGTCCTCAATGGATACATTCACGCGCCTTTTTCTCCAGATATCCACAACCTTATACGGCCCAAAACTCCATCTATACGAATAAGAATAATGATTTCAGCGAATAAATATAACACGGACTCAAATATCGATCTGTCCATTTTAAGTTTCTTGAATGTGCATGTGCTCCGATCATTCGAAATATATCACGACAAGAAATATATCAAGACGTAGCTTGAAAATCTCGACGACAAAAAATTCACAAATCCTAGCTAAATCTGTGACAAGCAATATTGATTTGATTCCACGCTTCTCAATGCTCACCAGCCTATGACCATTCTAGACAAATGCATCAGCCGAACTATTACATTCGCAGTTGCAATTTACTGGCAGACAAATCAATTTTATTGTAACGTCAAGGAGTACTGAGATTCCGACAAGAATATTCTCAAGTCATTGTCAAATGTTCGTTGCTGAGCCGAAAAGAATAAACCATTATACCATTTTTTTATTTGCTTAAGTGCAAAAAGAGAAACAAAGAAGGGAGGTGAGAAAAATTCACGAGCTGCGCGATATGAGAAATAAATGGAACGTGCCATAATGTTCGGTAGACAGAATAGATTGGTGTAAGGTTTGTGCACGTATAGGGCGTGAGAGGCTGACTAATCGACTTCAATTGCACGAGAACTTCGTATAACTCGACAATCGTATTTTCAGTGTAATGTGTGTGTATCTGCATATCTAGATATAAATATCTACATACACACATGCATATATACATATATATATACACATATATATATACATATACATATATATATACACATATATATATACATATATATATATATACATATACAGGGTAACCCGAAAAGTGACGTCGAAAAAGAAAATCTCGACGCCTCCTATCAATATCCATCCGAATCAGCTCCACGATCTACGATACATCTGCGATCCATCTACGATCTTTTATGCTTATCGACAAAAAATCGTTTTTTCATTTTTCTCTCTCGTGTATGTACTTTCCTCGCTATTTCTTCACTAGATCATCGTTATGGAGTACACTCTTCAGCAATAAATAATGACCAACTTAGCACTAACATAAACGTCTTAAATTTAGATCAAAAGTTTAGAAAAAAAAGGTTCCCGAGCATCAGCCTCCAAAGATCAGACGATAAAAAAAGTACGTACACTAGTCTGAACGAGTCCCAAATGCTGTTGAAAACTTTCACCAAGAAAGTACACATAACAAAGAGAAAAAAAATCCACCGTACGTGAAAACTCGAAAAAATAAAAAAATTCTTATTGCTCGGACAATAAATGAAACATACATGGGGGTGATTCGGATAGGTATAGATGCAAGGCATCTGGATCATATTTTGGGCAAACCTGTATATATACTCCATCGGTGAAGGGGTTGTACTTTTAGAGAGCATGACTCATGCCGTTTGGAAATTATACACATTTATTCAACGAAAGGGCTGCGACCCCTCATTACATTCGCGGTGTAAAAAGTATATATGTAAATGTAGACATATACACACGCACATGACTGTGTAGTGCACGATAGTTGCACAGCAGCGCTTAGTGCTTTTGCATGCAAATTCGTCGGGTCACTTGAACTTTCTGTTAGTCATACTCGCGACTTTCGACTGGCAACTTTACTCCTTTCGGGACTCGTTGTGCGAACGTTCTCGTAAATCTTGCTCCGTAAACAACTTCGACGAATAGAGTTTTTTAATGTAAAAAAAGTGCGAAGTATATCTTTTTTTTTCGATTGTCGAGCGTGACCGTGCTCGCATTGCGCAACGTTGTAAAGTGCAGTGATTTTCTTTTCTTTTCTACGATATATATATATATATATATATATATATATATATATTATACACACATCTCATCACCGAGGTCCGAAATAACACACGAGAATCGCGTAATTGCTGCAAATCGTTGTATGCTCACAACGAAGGACGTCAAGATTAGCGAGATCCTTGTGCGAGAGGCTCGTTTGCGAAGACTTTAGAAAGGCACTCGCCTCGAGCGTTTCAATTGGTTCGCCGTAACTCCAAGCTGCCGAGAAACGGATTCACGACTGTATCGGTAAACCAGAGACCAACGATTTTTTTTGACGTGCTGCAAAATATTGGTGGATATTTTGTAAGAAAAAAACGAAATTCATCGAAAGTACAATACTTTTGCTGCCTTTTGAAAACGAGTTTATCTGCTATGCACTCTGGCGCCAGCGAAGATGAAAAAGTCTCCCAGAAGGCTGCGAATTTCACTTTGAAACTGTGGAATTATAATTGCGGAATGTTGTACTGACATTTTGTGAAAAAAATAGAATTTTTGAAAGTTCGGATTGAATTTGCCACCTTAAGGGAGGATGAGACTGTGACGGGTCGAAAAGATAGTTTTTTCCGATTTTTTTGTCTGATAGGTTATTTATTGGGGACTTGGAAAGGAAGTAGTTTATTGAGCATGCATTGAACTTATTTCATGTAAATTTTCATTTGAAAAGATTAAAAATTAACAACATTGTTGAGCGTTTGTATAAAAATCGAGGTCCAACGGCTGGAACGATAACTTGATAACGGTTGGTCTGAAAAATAAAAAGATCTTTTTTTATATTCTATATAAATGTAGTTCTCGTTGTACGTACCCGGTCTTCAATTTTTTTTTCATTCACAAGATGACAGGTGTTTCAAGAACAAAGTGTAATTATGGCGAAATTTGTACTCATGTACAGGCTCTTCGAAAATACTGAATACAAAAAACTACGTACAACGATAGCTTCTGCAAATACAGAAATTTTGGTTGTTAAAAATTGAAAGTCGGACAATTATAGCTAGAGGTATGATTCCGGCCAGGTCGACAAAAGTCGTTTCGAGAAAAACGCGTTCGAAAGTTTTAGTTTACGAAAATCATTGCGCTGCCTGCTCTCACTAAATCGTCTGTAACTTGTTCAATTTTTAATATTTTCAATTGAATTTTTTTCTTTCATATATTCTTGAACATGTAGACTAAGGAGAATGCAAAAAAATCGTTTTTGCTACCCGTCACAGTGGTGTCCCGCCTTAAGGAAACGAATTTGAAACATCAAAGTACGAGCTGCTTTTTGGGAATAGTAACATTTTTGGGGATATTTTATGGATCGCGTTTTTTATACGAGACTGTGAAATTAACGGAAAATGAATGTTCCACATGGGTATCTACTCTCACGTATGTGCTGTTTTCCTAGCAATACGGAAAGGCCTTCAAGTATGAATAAAGCCCAGAGATTGGAGCGGTTCAGATTCCGATTACAACAGACTGCATATTACCTCCGATATTTCTCACATCGTTGCGGTAAATTGCATAGCAGCGAGGAACATATGCATTTATGTACTTTGTAAAGTATCACAGGGAGAATACCTTAAGCGCGTGAACTAGATCGACCTTCTTACCATTGTCCTTCATGAGACGTCTTTAAATAAATAAATGAAATAGTCTCGCGGGGGCTTATAATTTTTATTTCCCTCATGCATAAAATGCATTTCAGAGGTATATAACAAAATTGTAAAAGAAAAAACGTTTTAGAATTTCGAATATAGAAAGAAAAATTGTGGATTATCTAATAATGTCAAGAATGATATGAAAAATGTATTGAAGCTTTTGAATGTCAGTCAACTAAGGCAGAAGTTCGATATGGCCGTTTGTTGTTGTACTTTCCATAACGTCTTCTAGCGCTTGATTCGAATCGCCAATGAGTGCAGAGTGGCAGTTTCCCAAGACTTATATTTCGAGAAAAAATGGGCACGATCCTAAATTCAACCGACAGCAGTTGTCTGAAAAGACGCTTTCGATTTGTAAATAATCACATTAAACCAATGCGATTAAACATTGCATATGGGCACAATGTTGTTGATTGTCCATTTTGTAAACAATGAAATTTTTAATCCGAAGTTGCGTTACAACACAAATATTCTTTACGCCAATAAAATTTTGTTCGCTTTATCGCTGCATTTTCGCACTTAATTATTACCGTAAAGTAACAATCAGGATATCGGTGAACGAGACCAGATGTATGAGGTCCATCTTCAACAGCTCGTTACCCGAGTATCCATATCAAAGGATTAAGCAGGTCAGGGATCAACCGTAGTCTTTCTCCCAGTACCGTCTATTAAGACCGATGTCTCGAACCCTCGTCCAAGGCTCGCCGATGAAAAGAAAACCCAAGGAGGAGAGGCCCACAAAAGTTCACGAATCTTTTGAGAGACACTGAGTATCTGTGCCGAGACGAGAGTGCCACGCGACCGGGTCGTCCGGTCGGCCAGCTCCGCACGGTTGCTGCTGCCGGGTGTGTTGTTGAAATCAACGTGGTGGGGTTCCTTCGACCGCTATAACCGTGAAGGCTTATGCCTTCAGTCGACTCTCGGCACTCACTGCGTCGAGGCTGAGATTTCGTTGATGCCATTCAAAGATCTCGATCAGATAACAGTGATAAATCTCAGTCGACTGGGTATCGTCCCTCAAACGTTGGATACCCTTTGGATGGGTTGTTTTTTTGTTTTCTCGGTATCATTGATACAGTAGCGAAACGCATGGAACGGGACGTGGCCGAGTTGGCAAGCCACCTAATCCGACGATCAGAAGTTGAGCAACAAGGAACGCGGTAGAATTCCAGCGCCAACGGCCAAGCAGACTAGCGAGAGGAATTCGAGTGATGCTTGACAGCATCCCATCGTCTGAGGTCAAAAGTCCGACGTGTCATTCAGATTCTGAACTGGAACAAGTCACCCCTCGCCCCCACTTTCCCGTGTAGTTCGACAGTGTGCGGCTAGAAGACGTTTGATGGCCAGAAAAGCAGAAAAGAACCAACAACCGACTGTGAGTCTCCTCGCGTCGTCGACGTTGCGAGGGACCGGACAACAGTTCTCCGAGGTCACGGGTCAGAGGTCAATGAGAGGTCAGTGTCGTGATGTTAGTGGGGGCCGGCATTCACGTTACGCCTGCTGGTCCATACGAAGAGACAACATAGACTTTTGCGCGTAACTCTGCATCAGTTGACGCGATTCGTATGAGCAAGTTGGAGGTTTCGCTACTCGGCAAAAAGTCAAATAAAGACGGCTTTTGAGCAGTGCCTCGATTCAAAACACTCTCATAAGGAGGAACGCGGATATTCGATTCGTCGAAAACGTTTGAAAAAAAGGAAAGAACAATCACTAAGTGTTTTGGGACCAGTTGAATGTGATCGTTATCACGCTTGATATTATTTTGGTGCCGGTGTAGTGTGGTGCGTAGAGCTTCCATCGATTTTTCGGCAAGGTGACTAATCTAGAGCCATCTAGCATGTTGCGACTGTGGCAGTTTGGCACCCAATCGATTTCTAACAGAACACATACACGGCCTGTTTAACGCCGCCCAATTGCCGCTAAAAAGTGCAACGACCCGGACGAAAGGTTCGCACAAGGCCCTGAAGGCAGAGCGAGGTCGTGGTACGAAAGCAGTGGAAAAGAAACCAAGGTGCCGAAAGACGGGAGAACAAGGAGAACGTCGTGTAGTCAAACAACGTGGAACAAGACAAATAAACGTCTTTGTATGCATCCATATAGAGGAATCGCTCGAGAAGGAAAGGTTTGCCCGAGTAAACGTACGATCGGAGAGAAGGTCCGGTGTCCCGGGGAATAACCAAGTGGCGAACTAAGCAGATGCAGGAATCTCGGACTGGCGCCAAGGCCCACGGTGAGCAGAGAAATAAGTCGAGGTACGAGGAGGAGAAGTAGGAGGAGTAGAAACGAACCGCGACTGGCTCGGATAAAGAGCGAATATAAAGATTCACGACAGTTGTTGCTCCAGGACCCAAGATAACTCTCGTGAAACAGGGCAACCGAACGAGACACGTGGAGACTTGTTACGGTGCTTGGAATTCCCGCAGTGTTTTCTTTCGTCAATTCAACGGACCACTTCGATACACATTCACATATATCTGTGTCTAGATATACAGATATACATGTCGACGATACGAAATCGTGTCTTCCAAAGCAGAACGATTATTTTTAGGACACGTTGGAGCCTCTTCGTTCTCGTTAGTCGACGCAGTTTTCTTTGATTCGTTGATTTTTCTTCGTCACAGCTTAGAAACGCACAGCTGCAACGTCTAACCGGATGTTATATACGAAAAAAAGGTCACTGGAAGAGACCGAAGTGGAACAACAGCGAAGCAGATTACCGATCGAGTAGGCCGTCAGAAGTCAGTCCAAGCCGAAGATCGGCTCCAGTTAGCCAGACTTTCTCGATGCGGAGATATCACAAAACAACGAAAACACCGTGTGGTGATCAAACGAAATATTGAACTCTGCGTTGGGCGAATCGTGCTGCTAAGCTCGGCAACAGTTCCGTGCAAATTGGGTGGAATCAAGCGACAATGCTGTGCGGCTCCTTCAGAAAGAAGAGGAGGTATCCGGGTGATGAGTATCGTCTGGTCCGATCAAACGCGTTACCCCGAGTGTTGACGTGCAAAGAGAATGGCCAGGTTTCCATCAGGAGCAGACCGAAGTCTTCCACCTCGACGGCCACAGCTCGCTCGTCCCTCATCAAAGATCTTCTGCAAACGGTAAGTCCGAACGAGAACCCGTCCGAGTCTTTTCAATTGTGCACGGCGCCGCAAGATCTTCCGCAAGTCTTGATATTGAGCTGCCGTATGTCTTCCTGACAAGCAGATTATTTTGAGCCTTGTGAGAATGTTCGATAAAAGGACACGGAGGAGAGCGTCCGGCAACTGTTATGCTGATAACGGCGAGCAAGTAGGTCAACGCGAGTCCGGATCAAACCCAAGCATCTAATTACCTTTACGGTCGAGTTGGAAATGCGGTTCTCTGTAGGTAAAAGAGAAATCTGCGAGGCGGGATACACATTCATAAATTATAAGGCTGCGTTATTGAATCGACTTGGCTTCGGACAAGACAAAAGAGAACATGACCCCTATTTACCGCGCGTACAGCTTGGCAACTTCTTCAGTGATGAAAGCGTGAAGTGCAACGTATAAATCTCAATCTTTAGGACCGTGCGATTGATTTACCACCAGAGGACTACGTCAAATCTTGAAGCGAGTACCAGTTATTGGCCTTGAGTCAGCATCACCATCACAAATAGGTTGTTTACGGCCAGCGGTATTGGGTGGAACGTTGATCCGCTGGAATTTGTACCTTTGGTTGGATTAGCCGTTGGACCGAAATGGAATCAAACGAAATGTCGTCTTCAACGTCCGGAGATTACAGCCGCGCTTCTTCGGGCTCTTCATTTTCATTGCCCAACGCGTCCACGTCTCAGAAGTCGTCTCGTTCTTTTGTTCTTGGTCTGTACCTTTCCTCGAAGGCGAGCCTCCGAGTTCCGTGGCTCTCTCGCCTCGCTCCCGCCGTTCCCGTCGTATCGCCAAGACTCTCGGTTGTCGTTTTGTCCGTTTCTTTTTTTTCGGTCTAAATCGGGCGTCGCAGGCGCCCACCGGTCGCGGCACGAAGCTTTGGCTTGCTCGCGCGAACCGCACGAATATACAAGCCCGAGAAGACGAGTAGAATGATCGAGGAAGGGAAAAAGGTGGAAGAGAGAGAGCGAGAGAGAGAGAGAGAGAGAGCAGCAGAAGAACCAGGCATGCCTGATGTGGCTGTTGCACGGCGTTTTGCTACGGCGCTGCGAGGCGAACCACACGAGAAGAGCGATAGTACATACTACCGCGATTCTCTGTACACCACTAGTAAAGAAGGAACGTGCAGGTATAACGTGTAACGTAGATCGCGACTATGGCGCGGCAAACCGCACGAGCTTTGCCTTATAAGGTCTCGTCCTTTTCGGGAGATGTTCCCCGACTCTTCGTCCACCTTGTCCACCGCCTATAGCCACTGTGACTCCTTTGTTTCAACCTTAGTCCGAATGAACTCTTTTTCTCCTACTTACGATCGCTTGGAGGAGTCTGTATCGCGAGAGATGATGTTCTATTGGTTGTCGGGTGAGCTGCTGTCCGGAGATTACTGTACGAGACCGGCTGAGCTTTCCAGCCGTGGAACCATCGAAGTATCCAAAGACTCCCAAATGAACCCATCACGGACTCGTCCGCAATGGCGAGCTTTCCGCTGTATCTATTTTCGATGAAGGATCGACGCCAGCATTGGGAATGAGTTGGTGTCCATTCTACGAAGTTTTGCAGATGCTTTACGGTTTTGACGTTTAGCCCTGCAAAGGATAGGGACGTATGAAGGTAGCTATTTGATATCTTTGGGGATCCAGAGGTGAGGTAATCATGTGCACCAAAGATCCTAGGTGTGATGTGGAAGAGGCATAATGAGGGAGAAATAAAAAGGGTTCCAGTAACAAGACCAATTTCGTATTCTGAAATGCTTGCTTTGGAAGGCTGTCGTTAGGTGTTCTGCGGCCGATGCTCTCTATAGATGTATATTATATTTAGGTACATATTTAATGGCGGGCGGCGAAATTCCGCCAAGAACGGAGACCCGTCGGTCCGAGATCCAAAAGTAGCGCAAAGGCAGGGCACGATGGAAGAAGGGAACATGAAAAACAAGAAGTCGAGGTAGATCGTGCCGAGTTCCAGGGCAGTGCAAAAAACGAGCTTCGTAAGGGTTATATAGCGCTGGTGGAGTGAAAGGAAGGCAGGAACAAGGTACACAAAAAGAGGAAAGGGAACAGAAATAAAAAAGATGAGAAAAAGAAACGAGTGCGAGCCTTCTCGCACTCTTTCCTCCTACCTTTTTTTCCGTAGCAATTTGTGTATCCTCAGCCCTGTGGCTTTGTTCGCTCCTCTTTTATTCCCTGCTTTTTACGCCTCTCTCTCTCTCTCTCCCCCTTCTTTATTTGTGCTTTTTTCACTCTCTTGCGAGCGTCTCACCTCACGGTGCGGTTCACTCGTGGCTCACCGCATCCCGAATATCTTTTGCGCATTCCTGCCTTGTATGCAGGTCTCTTTCTTGCTCCCCCTATCTTCCTCCTGTAAGCTCGGGCTGCATAGCTGTGGTCTGCTTTTCGATCGCACGTACATACAACGATCTGTAAGGTGCCACAGTCTTCAGCTACTTACTAATTCCACAACTTTTAACAGCGCTGGCAAGTCAGTGAAATCTTTCAACGAAGACGCGCCTCCAATTGGCAACCGCAAGCTCGTTGCGTAAAAAAAAGAGTCGAATGAGCGTCGTGCGATCTTACTTGTTTGCCGTAGCGTCAATTGATGAAACGAGAATGTATCTCAACTGGCAATTGGAAGCACAATACTCGCTAGCAAATTGATCTCCACCCAGCATTTTCAACGATTCCATCGTCGCGACGTAGTTATAAAACTCTCGACCCACAACGCTTCAGCATCGAAATTGAATGAGCTCGTCCGCACACAATCAACTCATCGTCGCCACAAAAAGCGTCCGAAACGATCGCGGATCGTCAATCTCAATCATGCTCGTTAGTTCCCTCGATACTGCTGAATTTCGCTCTGTCGATTTTCGCAGGAGCCCTCCAAGCATGCTATCGCCGAAAATAGCGCACTGAAGAACAACAATTTGCTATCAACACTCGTCAAGCTAACGAGCGTGCGAGGGGGAGAAAGCGCAATGGCAAAATTGCACGTGTACTTGATTATATCGAAAACTCCACTTTTAATCGAGTCAACGTTCCGGTCCCTTGGAATTTTACAGTTTGATCCCAAGGTTCGTGGAAGCCACCATGGCGCTGTAGGAGCGCCACATATGCGAACAGAAAGGAACATCGTGGCGTGGCCACTAACGAAGAAGAGGAGCAGTCTCCTCCGCAGAGTGAGCGCGTGAGATAATTCATTGGACGAAAGTGCCGAGATCGCTATCTCGGACAGTGGCACGGCAACTATAGATCTGTGTACAGACACACGTACGCGGATAAACACGTTGTAATGTCTTTACATACGTATGCATATATATATATATATATATATATATACAGGGTGTCCTGTAATGCATGGGTAATCCTGAAACTGTCGATAGATCAGACCTTGTCCGACTATAGGCTGGAATTTCATTCCAGTAAAAGTCCCACGGTGTTGGAAATTTTGGGCTTCGTGTTATATTTTGAAAAAAATCATCTGCTTTTGGTTTTTTGCACGCCATTTCTATAAATGATCACTTTTTTACCTGGTTTTTTCTTTAAATACTCTTGGTTATTTGTTTCGTCTAGTGAAGTCTTATTTTTAACTTTAAATGTTAAGGAAAGTTTATGCAAAAAGATCTTATGCAGAATTTTCATACACACCAATTCGAACATCCGACTTTGATAGCCTGCGGTAAAAAAATGTACTATGCATACCGTGCCGATTACTTTAAAAAGTTGCTTAGTTATTGTCAATTTATATCATTTGTAGAAATGGCATGCGAAAAACGAAGAGCAGATTTTTTTTTTCAAAAAACAACATAAAGCCCTATATCTCGAAAACCGTGGGACTTTTACTCAACTGAAATTCGAGCATGAAGGAGGACATGCCTATCATCTTACCTATCGACAGTTTCAGGTGTACCCATTCATTGCAGGACACCCTGTATATGGGAGTGTGTGTGCGTGCGTGCGTGTGTGTGTGTGAGTGCGCGCGCGCGCGTGTGTGTGTGTGTATATCTACGCATGTATGTATGTTCATGTATATGAAAATTGGGATCAAAAGTGCGAGCTCGGTCGCTTTTGCAATTTCGTTTCTCGCCAGCAAACGGAGGCAATTCGTTTCAATCACACGCGGTCGGTTAACACAGGCAGGGCTAACAGAGCGTTGCAAGAGGAGTTTCGCCAGCTAGCATATGTGTATGCATGCCGTGGCCCTGCAGTGAGAGTGGTAACAGACAGAACGCGAGAAAGAGAGGCCGCAGAAAACGATTCTGATGATGCCAATTCTCGTATCTCGTGGCGCCAAACGCGCATCAGCGAGGCTACGTGCCACCTAATTACTTCTAATAGGCGGCAGACAAAACAGTAACTCTAAAAGCGATTTACAGTGGAGGCAATGTATAAGATGTCGGTAAAAAACTGTATATTGACAGTTATTTCTCTTTTTCTCCCAAAACGTTTGGTAAACAAACAGTCGTAGCGATTTATCAGCAATTTTTGCCAGGGACATTTTTTTGGGAGCAGATAAAACCGTGGATAATATTGATGTTTGCATCGTTGGAATGTAAAAAAAGTTTAGTTCCCAAACTTTCGTCAAACTTGAGGAGTTTTTCAACTCAAGACCTAGGGATTTCTGTTCGCCGGCATTCAAAGTTCAACCAGAGTGTTGGCCACTAGTTGTAGATGAAGAGGGAGACTATATTGTATTGAGATGTTGAATAAGTTCTCGCTGTTTGTGCGGAAAAATTAATACTCGATAAGAAAATCGTTTCTAATGCTTCCAAACGTTTCGAAACTGTTGTATGATCGACTCCTAATGATTCTGCAAGTTCCGCCAGCGTCTGACATCAATAGTCCTAGAGATATCAGTAGCTAGACTCTTCATGAAATAATGCTTCCAATTCTCTTCTTTTTAAACACTCGAATACTCTATTTTGGCATGAAACTTGACATGTTGAACACTGTCAAAAAGAAGCGTTGTGTGCACTTCGACGAAGTGACATGCACTGAATTTCAAGCTTGCTTAAATTACTTCTTTATAGCTGCATTACCATCGGAAACTCCAAGTACGCCGCTCTGGTAACCCCAACGGCTGGAAAACAGCGAGAACTTTTTCAGCGTCCTAATAAATGAATCAAATCTTAATAAAAATGGTTTGTTTATTGAGAAAAGGTGAAATTCGTCTCGCAAGACTTTCTTACCAACCTGACACATAGACATATGATGAATACATACGTAAATACGGTTGAGTGTCGTGGCAAAAATTTGTCCTCGATGTACGCCCGCCCACGAGTGAGAAGAGCATTGACCACGAGATAAACAGCCGTGGGATCGCTCCGGTGTAGGTATTTGCCGTAGGTATTACCATCTCGAGACTCGAGATCTCAGACCTCTTGTGTATGAAGCCTATGTACGCGCTGCCGCAGAAGAGCAAGCTCGCAAGTCACTTCGCATGCCTTACCGTGCTCGAACAATCTCAACTATACGTGCACGTATAGCTCGCGCGCATACACTCCAGCCTGTGTGCGGATCCATGCGAGTGTGTGTGTGTGTGTGTGTGTGTGTGTGTGTGTGTGTGTGTGTGTGTGTGCGCGCGCGAGCACACATGTGAGAGTGTGTACGAACAGCGTGCCGGCGCGTTCTTTGCCATGTCCGAGATGCAAATCACCGCTCGGCGAACTCTCGGCCAGGGTGCAGCGCACGCGGACCTTCGAGAGGATGCGAAAAGCTTTCGAGGTGGAGACTATACGAGGTACGATAATTATTATTATTTTCGAGTGCCTATGGGACTCTCGGCGAAGACGGTCTTCCGTACATTCGTGTCTCCCATGTTCCAGGAGAACTCGTGAAGCCTCGAGAAAATCAGCGTGAGAAACGAGCTCGTAAGCCGCGTGTGGATGACATTGAACAGTGTTAAATTTGGAAATCGCCATTTATTTGAATGTCGGTTTCCCTCTGTTCCTCCGTCTTTCGAGCTCTTGGGATCCCATAACGTTCACTTTACGATACTCTTATCAATTCAACTTTTTCCATCGTGAGGCTCTCCAGTCCTGAGTGTGCCTATGACCAGGTTTCCCTGACGTACTTGGTGTGTGCACGAGGGCACAAGGAAATTGTCGAGAACCTGTGGCTGTAGACTGGAATATACTTTGCTTGGTCTTAGTTGTGCTGCCATAGGAAAGTCAGTGGATCTGTTTCCCACGGAGTAATCACAGGCCGTGCCACCGCAGGCGGTCACCCACCCAAGCATTCGTCCAGTTGGACTTCAGCTGGACTTTAAAATGGATGGACTGCGGTTGGGCTTTAAAATGGGCTGGCTTCAGTTGGACTTAAAAATGGACTGACTTCCGTTGGACTTTAAAACGGACTGACTACAGTTGGACTTTAAAATGGACTGACGCCAGTCAGTCTTTTGAATGGACTGGCTTCAGTTGAACTTTGCAATGAACTGACTTCAGTTGGACTTTAAAATGGACTGACTTCGTTCCTTTTTATAGTTATTTTTGCGAACCTCAGGCCCCTCAATAGCAAAAATGACAGCACAGACATCAGAAGAGCTCCAAGACTATTGAACATTGAAATCGACTGACTGCAGCTGGACTTCGAATGGGCTGCCTACAGTTGGACTTTAAAATGGGGACTGACTTTAGTTGAGCTTTGAAATGGACTGACCTCAGTTGAACTCTGGACTGAACTGACTTCAGTTAGACGTTAAGATGGACTAACGTTCGATGGACTTCGAAACGAACTGACTTCAGTCCGTTTTATAGTTATTTTTTGTTGGTCTGTGATGCCTTGTCCGCAAAAATAATGGCACGGTCATCAGAAAAGCTCCAAGACTATTGAACTTTGAAACGGACTGACTTTAGTGAAATTACAAATGGACTAACCTCAAATATTCGCAGTATCAAATATTCCATAGTAATTCTATAATTCTCTAAGGATAAAAAATCCCGTCGACCCTTTTTATTTGTTTGTTACAATTTGATTGCTTCTATTTTGAGACAACTTAAAATCTAATGAGTCTACGTTGTTATTCGTACTTCCGGAGACATACTACGCACACCGTAAAGCCTGTTTATGCCGGTCTTCATTGCCAATCAACTGCGCATGCTATGAAATTAAGAGATCAGCGGAACTGAACGCACGGGCGCTATATAGGTATCGGGCATTTGGATATACCGAATTCGCAGCCCTCGAACGACATGTGGTATATCAACTTGGCAAGACTTCAACACGATATCGTCCGAGGATATCCGGCGAAAAACTGGTTGCTTCATTATGCAAATTGTTCGGCTCTTCGACTCTCCCCGTTATATACGTCATTATATTACACGTATGTAAGTACGTGAAATTACTGCCGTAGTGCAACGTCCCCATCGAGTTCTACGCTTGCGTAATGCTACTAAAAAAAGATATTTCCATCAAGATCCGAAAAAGCTTCCCCAGTCGCGTGATTGAAGCCAAATGGTGTGAGAAACTTTTTGTACGTGCAAGTAAAACTATATTAGCCTGTTCTTCAATTAACTATCGGACACCAAGAGGCCCGTGCTACGTTTCTCGAGCCGCACACATACACACACACAAACACAAACACGCGTGCGCACGCGCGCACGCACATGTATGGATACGTGTATGTTTGTCCACGAGGATCCTCTTGATATTTAATATTACGCGAAGCCCTGTAAGCTCCATCTACAGTTTTTGCAAAACTCATGAGAACACCTTGAAGTCTGCCCAAAGGAGTCCACAAAAGCGAAGAAACCTTAGCGCTACTTCAAAGTAGACAATACGGTTGACCTCTTCGCTTCACAAATGTGTGCACATCCGCAAACCTATGTGTACTTCTGAAAACCTTAGGCACTGCATTCTGATTCGGAAAGTATGACATCTTTTGACAGAGAGCTGGTATATGAAAGTGTACGGACTGGATCGAAAAACCACTCGAATTCTTTTGGTTGCGAATCATTTTCACGGAGACGTTTAAATCTCGACTGGTAACGTTCGTACAGTTATTAGTAACATTATTAAGAAATTAGATAATTAATAAGATAAGTGGTGGAAATTGATGTGGGTAATGATGATGATATTGTGTGTATACAAATATATATTGTATCGCATAAAAGTTAGACCCAAACATTTAATTTATTTTCACTACAAATAATTTCCACCCCTATTTAAAAAGCAATTCCGCGGCAGTTCAAGGCTGTTAAGATTGTATGCTGCTGAATCTTGCATCCCTGGAATGCAAAGAAACTTCTTTTTTATCGTTTTATTTTCTAATTTTCATCGTCATACCAGATATTCTTGCGCTAATTCCGATTACGGATCTTAAAATAAGTATTTTAAAAAAATGGTCAAGTGTTTTGTAATGCTAACGACCTGCTGAAAAAAATTTTGGAGAATTTATTTTCATTTTTTTGAGCCCCAGCAAGGCAAAGTCCAATCTCATAGAATTATATAGGGCTTCGATCGTTGCTGGGGTACTGAAATACATCTATACATAGAAAACAGTTCCGTGACTCACATATAGACAACGCACAGCCTAAACTGCCAAAGATAGAAACCTGAAATTTGGAAGATGTGTTGCTCAGAAGATGTAGAGCTGCACTTAGAGAGGATTTTTCGAAAATCAACTCCTTAAAGGGGGCAATGGGATGTGAAAGTTTGTATGGAAAATGGTATTCCTTGCGTGTATTGAGGAGGTACGATCACTTCCACGGGGTCAAAAAGAGTCGAAATTTATTTTACCTACAGCTGCTCTGATTGATCTTTACTTATGTTAATTATTCGTATTATCGATTATAGTGTACCTAATGATGTGGTAAATGATGAATTTATTACACTCGAACAAATAAAAACTGAAAAATTAGATTGTCTACGACTCGGTAGTACCCTTCGTAATAATAATAATAACATATCCACCATAAAAACGAACTCAAAAGACAAAAAAATAAGCTGGAAACCTATCAAAATAGGCTTGAATTACCTGAGCGGAATTAACACAACGTGCAGAATATAATTATACATATTATTTATACGTGATAAATGATAAAACTCCACAAATGGTTGTTTGCATATTTTGTGGTGGCTTCAATTCAAATTAATTTCAAAGCAAAGCTGGTTTATGTTCGCCAAACGCATCAGCTGTCACTAGCGACGTTGTGCACCCACGTCTGTGGGTGCTATTTCGTCGTTCTGACGATTTTCAACCGGAAATTGAACTTTGCTCGACTTTGCAGTTTTATTGCGGAAAATCTCAACGGTCAAAATAGCCCAAATTTCGGCAATAGGCGCATAAAGTATTCGTCAAAATCATATAAAAATTTCAAATCCGAAAGTTGGATTCGTAGTAATGATCGTACCTCCTTAACGCGGGCGGAAGCCAGTATCAGGATAATGAGAGAGATCAAATTGTATGGTGCTTTTCATTTTTAAGGCTTATACAAGTGGCTACATTTTGCAATAAAAAATACTTTTGATCGAATTTTCAAAAACATCCAGGGTCATGTTTCAGACAATAAGGTTCGAAATATATATACCGAATATCATCAAAGTCGATCGATTAGTATTTTCGCTATACGTCACGCCAGTTTTGAAAATTACTTAAGGCGTTACCCCCACTTGTAGCGCAAAAAAAAGGCCTTATTCATGAATTTTTTTAAAGAAAACTACAAAACTTTTTTCATCGATCAATATACCATCTTAAAGAACACACCTTGAAGAACTTTCAGTAATTTTTTTATTGAAAAATATTACATTGTTTAGTGGCAAATGGCCGTCAATGAAATAATGTTTTTAAATACACGGTTTGCGGTGACCAACATTGCGGCGAAGTGGATCATCTGAAAAAAAAATGCGGATGGATTTAGTCAAATATATGTATAAACTAGTCTTTAATCGAAGGATTTTAAAAAATATTCATTTTTCACAAAATGGCGGACAGTCAAAGTTAATGGTTCGATTTTAACGAAAAAAACGGCCGTTTTTTGGCTATAAAACTAAGACTATTACTATTACTATTAAAGACTACATTTTTATGTATTAAATAAGCCTGCAAAATTTCAAGAAGATCGGTTCATTAGTGTTCGAGTAATGCTGGTCACCGCCTTCAGAAATGTCATTTTGAGAAAAACGCGTTTAAAGTTTCAATTTCAGTTTACACGAAGAACGGATTCTTCTCCTTCAACGCTCATATCTCAGTCAATTTTGTTCGGAACGACTTGCAATTTTCAGGACATATTCTCAGATACTTATACTCCAAAAAAATGCAATAAAAAAAAACTATTTTTTCAAAATCGCAAGTGGGGTTAACCCCTTAACTAAAAGTACCGTGTAACAGCCGAAACTAATAATAAAACGTACCCTGAGATCAAAAAATGGTTTAAAAACAATTGCAAAATAATCATGAAAATCAGCGAATGTTTTTCTCGCCTAAAGGTGTCTCCCCCCTTAGGGATAGTACACACTTAAACGGTTCGGCTTTGACTGGAGCACCGGGGGCGTTGAATCCGTCGGCGCATCGCAACGCCGAGTCCCGTAACGCGTTTCGCGCTCACACATCAAGATAGCCAGGCTCGTTGTATAACGCCCGAGCGAGTTAGGTAAAAGTAGCGATATCTATGTACGCGCATATACGTGTACATATTAAAGTGAATATTTATTGGAATACTGTGTAACCGGGACCACCTCCGTACTGCGCTTATATATATATGCCACATAGTGATACGTAATCGGTACTACTCGTAATGTCCCATACCTAAGTGTAAATCCGAGCTCGGGGTTCGCGCTCGTTCCAATTTAAAGCCCATTCCCACACGACGATACTACGCGAGCTACGTTGGAGCAAATGACATTAGCATATACAGACGTAATACATATTTATCGAAATGAGCGTATATTTTGCATGGCCAATCCTATTCGTTATTCCGACACTCATATTATTCGACTCATATTATTATGGAACGTCCCTTCGTTGTCTATTCGCTTCGACAATTCATTTCTGGCGTGTGAACATTTTGCATGTCAAAGACGATGCAATTCATTGGAAATATGCTCGTATAGCAATGCACCATGTAAAGAATTTATGACGATATCGTTTTTGCAGCGTTGGAATACAACGATATTGAAAAAAAGTTTCTTTATTTTTATCATTACCCAAGCTTTTTTACAAATTGAGGTCGTAAATTTCTCATAAGCATACGTAGAAACGTTTGGACGATTGTTACAGCCTAAATCAGGCAAAATAAAATTGAGTAATTATGAAGAATTAATTTTCGTTACATTCCAACGATGCAAACTTCTCGGGGAGAAACACTCTCGGTGAGGGGGAGGGGGGAGCTAAGGAACTGAAAATAGGAAAGTGACAAGTGTTGGGTAAAAATAAAAGAGCGGACCCTACTCTTTTATTATTATTTTTAAGTTTGAAAGAAAATACAAAGGAAATGAAAAGTAAGTTCAAGATCCATTCACTCTTCATTTTTAGCGAGCTAAAAATAAATGAAATTACGTTGTGTCTTTATCGACCGCGACCTCACGCAAGTTCAGAAATTGATATAATCAATCAATTGAATGCAACTGCTGCTATAAATAAATTTAATGTACTTTTCTCCTCCGCGGCGAGATATCGAGGCAATAAAAAAAAATCGGTAATCGCCAACGTATCGTGGATTTCCGTTCCTCGTGGGCAGTTATCTCTTCGCAACTCTGTATGTGACTGCATTATCATGAGGAGCGGGAGTAGATATTTTTCCGAGGGCCAACAGCCCTGAGGTTATGCGTAAAAGAAGACCGGACAGGGGGGCTCTTTTGGCGATATACTCGCTTGATTTTTTTACGATTTTACTCGCTGAACGAGATGGGGTCTCAGCTCTTCGTGACGTTTATTACATCGTTGCTAGTATGCACGAACGGCGCACACCGGTGTGCAGGTTGTTACAACCCCGAGGAGACGCTCGGACTGCACCTATGTAGACTAATAACATGTATAGGTATGCATGTATACAGGGTGTCCTGTTACGAATGGATAACCCTGCAACTGTCGATAGGCCAAATCGTCTCCTACTATATGCTGGAATTTCAGTTTACTCAAAGTTCCACGGTTTTCGAGATAACAATCATCTGCTTTTGTTTTTTCGCATGCCATTTCTACAAATGACAACATTTTTGACCGGGTTTAAAAAAAATACTCTTGGTTACTGTTTTCATCTAGAAAAGTCTTCTTTTTAACCTTCAATGTTAAGGAAACTTTATGAAAAACGATCCCATGCAGAATTTGCATAAAAACCAATTAGAACATCGGGCTTTGATAGCCTGCGGTATAAAAAAATCGTACTACACATATCGCGCGAATTACTTTGAAAAGTTGCGTAGTTACTGTCGATTCATATCATTTGTAGAAATGGCATGCGAAAAACCAAAAGCAGATGATTTTTTTAAATAACATATAGCCTAGTCTCGAAAACTGTGGGACTTTTACTAAATTGAAATTTCAGCATATAGTAGAACACGATCTGACATATCGACAGTTGGAAGATTATCCATGCATAACAGAACACCCTGTATGTGTGTGTGTGTGTGTGTGTGTTTAAATGGCCCACGCGAAATGAACACCACACACGGCGATATATGGTTTGTTCCATGCCATCTCAATCAATGTCAAATTCTGAACTCTGACTCTCTCGAACGGCTTCACTTGTTTTCCATTTTTATCGTTCGACATTCAAAAATTATACTAGAAAGCTGTGAAAACCTTTCAAGCTACAAAGAGGCCCTTTAACCCCGAAGAAAAGACGAATGAATAACAGGGAATATGACAGCTTAATTGCATGGTTTATTTTGAAGAAACCAGCCCTACAAAACGAACGTGTTAATAAGCATTGGGATGGCACAACTGAAGCGATATTTCAAAATAGCCCACGCAGAAACGGTCGTAGAGATCCAACTGAATTTCCATACTTATCCCTACTCCTTGATAAGGATCCAATCACTGAGCATCGGATCCCCATAATAAAACGCCATGGTTGTAGATTGGATTCTAATCGGGGTTCTCTATTGGAATCCGATGTGCGAATCCAATTTAAACCCTAAAGGATTCACACATCATCGAACAGTATCCGATACGATTCTTGATGGTTCCCATAGCATTCGGGCTATTGAGGAATGTTCGGTTGAATACAACGAATTTTCCTTTTCGCGTCGACACTTTCCCTTTGTCGCATTTACGTTACGAAAACGACCGGAACTCTTTTAAAGCTCCTTCTTAAGGTTTGGTGAGCAAATCCTTACATAATAATAAGAATGGAGAAATAAACGAATAAGAATGGAAATAAGGAAAGGATATGGAAAGAATAAAAAAAAGGATATGGAAAGAATAAGCAATAAGAATGGAAAAATAAAAGAGAAAATCATTTTTGTTGCACTACAATGTTGCAAACTTCATTACTGTTCGCATTCTGTACGTTGAATTTTATAAACAGAAATATATCGATATACAAAATGACTGAATCTGAAAAACGTATAAATCTTATCTTAAAGCGTACAAATCGCTTGAAAAAGTATATGTTAAAGATCGATTTGAATCAGCGAACGAGAAATCCACTGTGAATTATCATCAATTTATTATCATTTAATTTTTAATTACCATGAACCGTAACCTGCATACGAAATGTGCATTAATCACATTCTCTTGTTTATTCGCACATTTTCGATTCGAACGTGGTAAGAATTATGTAAACGACGTTCAGCTAGGAACAGTGCAGATCCAATTGATTCCCAATCAGGACTTCCTATGTGCGATGTGCCCAATAAATCCTTCCAGAGATGTGGGTGCATCGTGAGACTCCCCAACAAATTTGTCCATGAGATCACCATAGCATTTTCTTTTTGGAAGATCCGATAAATTCCGGTTGATAATGTCAAATAGAAAAATCCCAAACGACGTAAATCGGGAAATAGTGCGGAATCCACTTGGATTCCTACGCGGACTCCCTACGTGCGTCCCTATCATATCCCTATAGGGACGTGATAGGATCTGGGGACTCCCCAACAAATTTCTGTACAGATGGTGCAAATTGAAGTCAAATATTAAAAAAACGTTTTTGATAGTTTCGAAACAATACGTTTTTACTCTAATCAATAAATTATCAATTGTAGCACAAATTGATTAATTTCTAAGGAGCCAATTTTACAATGAGTGAAAAACGATTATTATTGAGATTGGAACAGAGTTGGTATGGTTGCGTCGGCATTAAACGTCCCGCACGCGTTTGTGCACCATAAGAACTGCATGGAGGGTACAGATAGCAATCTGTATGGACTGCGTGGTACTCAAGGCGCGGGAACCTCTGTTCTGGAAACTCTCGTTGTCTCCCCCTCCCCCTCTCTCTCTCTCTCTCTCTCCCCCCGTCTCTTGTGTCCCTCTCTACGGGTAGCTGCCATTTGCATATTGTGAAGTATCCCAGATTACGGCGTCGAACGTCCTTAATTGGCAGGACGATGCGGATGCAAAGAGACCGGGAACTGGCGCCTGACCATTGAATACGATTACCGATGCATTCAGCTCAAACGCGGCTGCACGCTCGGCGAAACCATTGAACGCGTACGCAAAACGTACTTCGGTCCGATGATTGACGCACATTTCGGCAGCAAATTGAAAGAGGTGAAAAAAATTGCGCAGCTGAACGATCATCAAAGTTTCATGATCTTTCATTGGCTCTCGTACTGTTTCCAAGCGTTTCATCAATTGACATCTCATGAATAACGGATCAATCATTCCGAGTGGTCATGAAAACTACTCATCGTCACGAAGAGTAGAATGGTTTAAGGCCTTAGGCCACATCAAATTAATTACTTTCCTTTCGATTTACATAATGACCGACTACTAATATTTTCTTTTGTTGTCTTTTTTTTAGGCGCTCCACGGCGTGACATTTAGCATCCACAATTTTTTACCTAGAATAAAAATAAAAAATTCGGGTCAATCTACATTAGAATACCTAGAGAAGTACGTACGGAATTCAAAAAATATTGTTTTATTTAAAAGTTTTAGGTATTTGAACTTAAGAAATTCATTTTCAGTGCAAAATTTCGTTATAACTGCTCATAAACTGCTCATAAAATGAAAAGTTTTCGATTAATCAGAAATTCCGTACGTACCTCTCTGCGAAATGCAATTAGGAACATAACTTTCAATTTTGAAGTAAATCGAGTGAAAATTGTTGAAGTTATTTGTCACGCCAATTGGAAAAAAGCTGTTTCGAGAAGTTTCGAGTGATCGGCCATTATGTACATCGAAAAAAAAAATATATATTTTCTAACAGCTAGATATTCATACTAAATAGATGTGTAATTCATTTTATGAGTGAATCACTTTTTCATACGAAAAACATGGTTAAATTCGCACATGATTTTATACCCGTTACTGTGGCCTAAGGCCTTAAGGCAACTGCTGCCAATTATTTTCCATTATTCAGAAACGCTTTCGTACTCTACTGTTCTTTCGGTATAATTACTTCGATTGCGATGAATACGCAATTATTCGCAATCAAGACTTCCGAGGGATAACAAGAGCAGCAAGCGAGTTGATTGATCAATATTCAGTCGGTTTTGATCTGTTCTTTTTTTTTCGTCAATAAAGGACGTTCAACTTCCAATTATCGCATCGATTACTCCTACACACACGCGCGACCCATGATACATTTTGTGTAAATGGAAATCTCCCTGTACCGCTGGTTACTGATAACCTTCGAATGTACGAAAGACTCGTTGTTGGCTAATGAATGCGTTTAAGGATGTTGAGTCCCCAATCACAAATGATAATAAAATTCTGAAAATTTGGTACGTTTTTGTATGAAGTATTTCAGAGGTCGTGTAAAAATTTCACGACAATTAGGAAGCTCGTTATTGAACAATTAACATTCACAAATTAAATGTTGTCTTATGGAAACTGATGTAACTTTGCAATAACTTTTTTTTTGACCTCTCAATTTTGTAATATCTACAATATACTGAAAGCAACGGAAACAAAACGAAGTTTATTGAAAAATTTTTTTTAATTTCTTTTAAAAATTGTTCTCAACACAATGTTAATTTTTTAATAACGAGCTTCCTAATCGTCGTGAAATTTTAACACGACCTCTCAAATATTTCGTACAAAAATATACCAAGTTTTCAGAATTTTCTTATTATTTTTTATTTCGACCACTAAGGAGGTTGAAGTAATGATGATAGAATTCTGAAAATTTGGTATGCTTTTACATAAAGTAGTCAGGAGGTTGTGTAACAATTTCATGGCGATTAAGAAGCTATTTATTGAAAAATTAACATTAACATGTTTCATAGGGACTCAACATCCTTAATTGCAGTCGAAATGCGCGCACTTCTCGTTTCTCCACTTTACGTAGACGAGAACTTTTGCGCAGGGAGATTCGCTTGCATTTAATCGCATAATTAGTAATTGTGCCTGCGCGTGGTAATCAACGTGCGTACTTTAGAGACTCGATGAGCACGAAAATTCACGCGTGAACTCAATACGTTTGTATACGCGTGTAGTTGCAGTGCGCCACGGGACACCTGAAATGATATGTTCGTTAATTGAGAAATAACAGTGTGTCTGTCCGTGAAGTGGAAGATGGAAAAAAAATTAGTACACGATGTCAGGGTCGAACGAGGGTTATTAAGAAGGGTTCAAAAGGCTCAACCCCATATTGCGCACGTGCTACACGTGACCCTCTTTCGCGTCGTTCAAACTTGCGCTGTCTATATTAAAATGCAGACGTACAAGCCTGCCATCAGCCGGACAATTTATTATCACGGGACCTTTCGACTTTGGTGAGCCAAAAAACGTTCGACGTTTCATTAATTTTTTATGCGAAAAATATTAAATATAGAATGTTGAAATTCCGTACGTTTACCGAGCAGTCTATATTGAATATGATAATGTTTTTTTAAGTTTGACGAACGCGGTACCGGGAGTGGGCGAAGATATTCTTCGCTTGCGGAAGTCCTAAGTCCTGAAAAGGTGATCCGGACCAAATAAGAATCAAACATATTTTTACTTTGTACAATATTGTGTATAAGTTAAACTAGGATCGAGAAGACAAATTGAAAAATAAAAAATAGTGAATTTTTCGTTCATAAAATAAAAACGTTTGAATATTTTTGGACCATTCTTGTTCAGCTGATGAAGGCGTTTGTTGTACACGTGAGTGCCGAATTTCATAACGGTTGCTCGATTGGGGCGTGTAGGAGATTAAAGTTTAAAGTTAAACTGAAGTTTATATGCGAACGAAGTGAGAAGCTTCATACTTACACCTGATCTGCTATATCAGGATTATAGAAGTAACACCTTCCTCTTCTTCAAATCTCTTTCCCATACAGAAAAATCGAAAAATTTATTGTTTCGCCCAACAAAGTAGAAACCTCCCTTCATATCAGAACGAGTAATTCCAATGGAATAAAATCCTTCGAATGAAAACACTATTACATTTAAACGAATAAAATTTGTTGCTATTTGTCTCTAATAGAATAAAAATAATTAGATGGTCGCAATCAAAGCTCAATGGGATGACATCATTCGGTATCGAACAGTATCAATTTGAATTGCACAATAATTCAATCCTATAAAGCACATGCAATCGATTGGAATTTAATCTTGTCCGATGAAGTAGAATTCGTCTAATTTGTATACAAAATAATTAAATGGTCTCAAGTACCATTTATTTTGATTTAATCGACTTTTCGAGTATTTCATTATTGAGTATTTCATGACATTCAGAGGGCACTTTGGAGTATTCCAGGGCACTTTGGAGTATCCCATTAGTAGCTACTATTCAATTATGGTTGCTAATCCCTTGCAAGGCTGTAGAATTTTTTTTTCATTGCCTCTTTTTTGGTACTTCAAGGGTAGATTAATCATCCAAACGTTTTATGGGATCCTTAGAGACCTACAATCTTTACCTGCAAAAGTTTATTTCCAATGATTACAACAATATAAGCATGAAAAAATCGACCCATTCGAATAGTAATTACCGTGTACAACTAAAGTTTCGCGCAAATATACTCCATTTGCGAATTCCGTTGGGCTCTCGATACCCGATAAACAATGAGTGTCTCGAGTGCTGTGAGCCAATCATTATAATGAGAAAAGCCTTTTAACCAGCGGTAATGTTTAA
>OX632359.1:33846472-33991472 GCA_951751655.1 Ophion costatus | reverse complement strand
GGAGGTAGACGAAATAGCGATGGACAAGCTAAACGCATGGTGGGGATTGGATCATTGGGTCGTAAGAGTCATAGCAGCATCGGATATATTTATTCTCTTCCTACGAATGAGCCATCATTTGCGTGATCCAAAAGTGCTGCTTGAATGCAAGGAAAGTCAAGTCTAATCTATGTTTGTGGTACTTTTGGGTAAGTCTACAATGGTAGACTTTTTACCCACTGACAGATGAGTTAAGAGTAGCAAATATTCTTTTAAAGGAGTATCCAATTACGAGAGAGCATTCAAAGAGACTTACGACGAACTTCCTCGATTAGCTTTGTCGATGGATAGAAATACTTGATTCTCTGAATCGACACGTTTGATAGACATGCTTGGCGTGCCTGAAGAATATACATTTTTCTCTCTTCTGAGTACGAGTTTTCTGCGTATGAAGAGAACGATTCGTGGGCCAAAACGTTAACACGGTAATTTCGTGCATGCGGGAGCTAGTTCGTATCAGGGCCACAACATGATGGCTGTAACGAGACGTAGCAGCTTGTGGTATAATGTATTTTCGAGTCCACAAGAGAGAAACAGCTGAAGAGAGGGAAAGCATGGCAATGAAAGGGGGATAGAGAGAGAAGAGATGTGGAATGGAGGATAAAGAAGAGAAGAGGCGCCGGGAATGGAGTGTGTTCACCAAAACCCTCTGACGAGAATATAAGCCCTACGCCCGTGTGAGTTGCCATTGGCAACCATGACTAACACGTAGAGTATCATGGGTTTCCCTCTCTCGCGGACACTTTTCGTCTCGCTCTCGTCGACGGACTCTCTATATCATCAGACCAAACTATTCGGCTGTTGGCTCTCCAACAAGCCGAGATGGAACAGTCATTGGCGTACTTTAATCTTTTTCCAAACCTTTTAATGAAGGGCTTATCAATCACCGGGAGCGACCAATAACTGTACTAATTAATCGTATTCCATTTTCTCGTCGTCGGTCTATCTGTCTTTCTCTTTCTTCTCTCTTTTTCTGTCCTTGTATTGGAATTTAACTCTTCCTCTCTCTAGGATCAGGCTTTGCATTTACCGGTGCCTTCATTCCTCGATGTCTCGTACCATACTCGCACTTTTACTCAACTCTGCGCCCACTTGACTTTGCATCAGGCCCGAGAGAATCGTTGCAGAGAGGAGCACGATATTTGAGAGAAACGAACTCAAGCGTTGATGAAACTTTCTGAATTCTTTTAATGACCTGCCTTCAAGATTCGTTAATTTATAAACTCTTTATTGGGACCAGGCAAAAGATGATGTGTGGGTTTGAATTTGTGAGTCTGAAAAATGGTCGATAAATGATGTAGATGCAAGTTGTAGATTGATGTAGATGCAATTGTGTCATGATGGGTACCAGACGTCACTTCATGATGAACGTAGATGGTAGACGTGATGAGAATCTACGAAAAACGATGGATATTGGTCAATCAGGTTGATCGAAATGAAGGGAAATCGTGTGACTCATTTCATGATTTATCGTCAATGTGTCTCGTTTTCCAAATGTAAAAAGCTTGTGATTAATTTATACCAATAATGGTTAGTTATTCTTCATATTTTTCTTGAATTAGGTATGAAACAGGAGTGCCGATCACAGGTACGCTTTTTGAGGTTACACTCAAATCGTGGCCGGGAAAAAGGGGAATTTTCGTAATTTTTTGTTCGAAAAGAGGGTATAGGTAGCCAACTTATAATTTTCTTTTACATTAACGAGTATGGTTTTAAGTATCGTTCACAATTGTTGTATTGAAGCATATTTACATATATGGTAGATACAATGGTTTGTGCAGACCGCTATTTTTAAAACGTCTTTCGCGATGACCGCTGCTGCTCGGAAATAAATCATCCGAAATAAATAAAATATCAAACGCATTTAGTTTGTTGCATGAAATTATTTAGCGCTTGGACGAAGGGTTCGATAAAATATTGATTTTGGAAAAAGTGGCCGTCATCCAAAGTGAAAGTATCAATTTTTGGTGAAAAAGGCTCTATTTTCATTGGTAAAAAAAGCTATGTATCTTAATAAAAAATACCTTCATTCAAGCACTTCTTTCCGATATGTAAGAGAAGCTTGTCACATTTGAAATTGATCGGTGCAGTGTTTTTTGAGACGTCGCGGTCAGTAATTTTGGAAAAGTCGTTTTGAGAAAAACGCGTTTACAATTCGTAATTCCCTAAAGTTTGATCGGACCGAGTTCAAATTTTCAGATAATATTTTCGAAATGTTATACTTTGAGAATACGTTGAAAACTGAAAATGGATATTTAACCCTTCCTTGACACACTTATATTTGGCCACGGTTTTGACACACTGGCTCAATTTGACCCGGATATTACTTCATCCACCTGCCCTTAATAACCCTTCGGTCGGTTTTTATTGAAAAAAATCCGGGATACACTTCCAACATTTCTTAATATATCTGCATAATTAAAATCCGAAAAATATAAAATTGAATTGACGTAAAAAATAATGGTAAACTTTCAATTTTAAATAAGGGAGCATTTTATTCCAAATTTGGTTGGGTCAAAATGACCCAGTGTGTCAAGGAAGGGTTAAAAAATGTCGACTAGGTGTAAGCTCTTAATTTTAAAGATCGCTTGCTTACCCTACGTATAACGAGACGTTTCTGATACTTCAACTGCTGATGGTGTCTGAAAACAGCTGGTCAATTTCACCATACGTGCTTTTCCACGATCCCTAAGCTCTGTGAGGCCTTCGTTATTTCACTCTGGCCCTTTCTCACTTTCACTCGCTCACTACGTGCTACTCGAATGCGTCAGCATTCCTTCGACGTCATTTCTATATATGTAGTTATCTACACGCTCCGTTTTTTCTTTCTCTGTCTCCCCCCCCCCCTCTCTCCCTCGATCTATCCGTCTCGCAACACGAACCCGCCAGACGAACGAGGCTGGACCATAAGTTCTATGTGAACCCCACCGATCCAGGGATGTATCACCGCCCGTATTTCATTAGGGGCAGCAGCCCGTGACCACCGAAATATCGCGTCGCGCTGTTGCTTCAGCTTCCGGACCAGTCTATATACCTACATACATATACTTGTCGGAAAGCGCTGCCGGGCTCAAGGCTCATTCCGTAACCCTTTTTCAGCCCCTCGCGATCGAGCACTCGTAGAAAATTAATCGCATTTCCTTGGGCTTATGATTAATGGCTTTTCGCGAGGGGACCCGATGAAAAAACATATGCCATGCGACATTCTCGCAAAAAATGGTCAACTTCGTTCCCAAAAGAATTGAACTTTTCTCAATAATATTGAGATGCGAATTTTTTTCAAAATACTGAATAAAAAGTAAGACTGAAAGCAAAAATTGCAGAGTGGGCAAATTTCATTAATTGCAAATTTGATTTATGTATATTTTGGGAGATTTTGAGGTTATTATGAGGAATCCGGTTTCTTTATTGCTGGAAAGAAAATTGTTCATTGTGTAGTTTGATACGTACTGACAATCACGCCCTCTGAAAAAATTGTCGGATTATGATTAAAGTTAACAGGTTACACCTAGCTCGTGGCCGGAAAAAGTGAGAAATTGTTGGATTTTTTTTCGAGAAAAGCGTGTGCACGTTCTCGATTTTTATACATTTTACGTTAGAGTCAATTTTAAATTTCTATTTTTTTAAATGTTACATTAGTGAGTCAATTTTAAATTTCTATTTTTTTAAATGTTACATTAGTGAGTCAATTTTAAATTGCTATTTTTTATAAATTTTACATTAGAGTCTATTTTAAATTTACTCTCCAATTTAAAGTAGTAAATTGAAACTAGTAAAGCCGGAAAAAAGAGAAATTGTTGGGTTTTTTCTAGAAACACGTCTGCAGGTTTTCGGTTTTTTCTTAAACATTACACTAAAGAGTAAAATGTACTACTTCGATATTTTTTATTGAAAAAAGTTCATAAATGTGGTAGATACAATGGTCTGTGGAGACCGCTGTTTGAAAAACGTCCTTCGTGATTATCACTGCTGGTCGGAAAGAAATCATCTGAAGCAAAAAAAAAATGAAACGCATTTAGTTTTTGCCATGAAATTATTTAGTGCTTGAACGAAGGATTCGATAAATTAGATTTTTCGAAAAAAAAATGGCTGCTGTCCAAAGTGGAAGTATCGATTTTCGATTTAAAAAAAAACGAGCTATTTTCGTTGGCAAAAAGAAACTATGCATCGAAAAAAACTTGCTTCGTTCAAGCACTGTTTTTTCATATGTAAAAGAAACTGCAAAATTTGAACTATCTCAGTTGATTTTTAGGTATCGTGGTCACCGATCAGTAGGATTTCGTGTGAGTAGGATTCGTAGTAACCGACAAGTAGAATTTTTTAGGTATCATGGTCGCCGATTTTGAAAAAGTAATTTTGAGAAAAACGCGTTTGAAGTTCGCCGGTTCGCAGAAACTAGCTATAAACGCCCATAACTCCCACAATCTTCAGCAAATCTACTTGAAATGTTCGGAGAAGATTTTTTTAAATTCTTTTTTGTCCCGTCGAAAACCATAAATCGACATTAAAAAAACTTTTAACCAGAGATAAGCCCTTGAAAAGGAAATCGCATTTTCTCAGTTTCTACGTGACGGATCCAAATGCACCAAAGTGCAGGAAAATTTTGAAAGTAGTCATTTCCCAATATCAAAAGATCAGGGAAAGCTTCAGCCATTTTCATGCCAGCTTTGCTCAGGCAAAGTAACTTTGGAAAGATAATAGATATCGTCGCCAACTTAATATCAGCCGGGAAAAAATGGATCCTCCTAGGTTATTATGAATTTTTAATTTTGGTGAGATTGATGTGTGTGTGTGTGCGCGTGCGTGCGTGGTGAACGTTGGAAAGTGTTGCTTTCCGAATCATCGAATCACCTGGGCATAGACAATTGTTCCCTCTTTCGAAAAAAAAGCAATAGGATTGAGATACATAGTACCCTTTAGAAAGTAGTAAAGAGCCTTGAATCTCTATCACCAAATCCTCAATAAGCCATTCAAATATACCCACGTACGAAATCAAATCGTTTTGGAAAGTACTAAAAAGAAGCTCAAATCGCTTTTGTGACACTTCTGGCGACCAATTCGTTCGAATATACGTACGTATACATTACGTCGACCAATAGCTCTAGAAGCCCAGGCAATATAGGGATTTACCCCTGTGACCGAAAGACCCTCTGTTCTCGTCGTACAACCGTTGACCCGTGAAATCCGCTGGTCTCTTACGACGCGTATGAGACTGATGTCAAACGTTTTGCCCGGTGAATTTTCTCGGCGACGAGACACGTGGGGAAGTTGCGTTTCGAGGATTTGCAAAAAAAAAACAAAATGGCCGGACTTATGCGCGCAGGAACCCAAATTCAAATTATTCGTAGAAATGCACCATCACATCCGTAGACCCTAAACCTTCAAGAGGGAGATTTTCTTTTAAGCAGCCGAAAATAAGTGAATTTTCAAGATTTTTTGTGTCAAAACTATTTATTCGACATAATAAAAAAAAGTTTGTTCAAATGATTGAACCTTTTACATTTCCAAAAAATGCTTTCTGATCAATATTTAAAAATGGGTGTACGACACTTGCTTTGGAGAAGGTTTCCGCTTGAATCGTTTCACGGTATACATCCTAGTGTCTGATGCGTTGATCTGAAACACCAAAGACAGAAAGTTTTAGATTTCTAAGATTCGCGCGCTCTATGTGAACCAAAAAAATGCAACGAAGAGTGAAAATTCGGAAAATGGTACGTGTTTGAAAAAATGGTTTTTTTTATAAAATGTTTGCGATAGTATTTGTCAATTAAAAAGATAGGTTTTTTAAAATCATTTTGGAGGAAATTTAGGTTCACATAGACAGTAATTATATTACGTAAAGGTGTGCAAAATTTCGAAATGATCGATAGGATAGTTTTTGAGTTATCTTGTACGGCCTTCGCGAAAAAGTAGTTTCCAGGAAAATGGGATTAGAGTTTAAATACTAAAAAAAGGTTGGGACCCTGGCTTACCGATTGATCTGCAATTCCGGGGCCGCAGAATAGTTCCCTAGCTTCCTCCTCGAGTTTATTTCCGGTCAAATACATTTCCCCGCGACGTAAAGAGTCACGGAGAACAATGTCGATTAACGATAACCATCCTTCAGACTATCGCACGATTATCAATCAATGGGACACCATCGATTACGTTCAAGCCTACGGTGGGAACCGGAGCTGTACAAAAGAAGCGAACAAAAGAAGCTCCAGAAGCATGAAGTGGAAATTATACCGTAAACCCGGCGAAGAAAATTGAAAATAATACGAAAAGAGATACAAAGGAAACATTTGACATCAAAGAGTGCCAAATTAAATACTGATCGAGAAATTTTATCGGAGAGAACATTTATAGCGCCGGGAGAGTAAAAAAAAGAAAGGGACAGACCGAGAGACGTAGTGTAGAGAGCGAGGAGAAATTCTGAGATAGCGGAGAAAAAAGAATATCAAAAGGATGAGAATGGAAGAGAGATGGAAAGAAATGGATCGAATAAGAAATAATCTGAGGGAAACGGGGCGTGTGTGTAAGCGAGAGGGAAAGAGGGAGAGAGAGAGAGAGAGTGAGAGAGAGAGCACGAGAGAGAGAGAGACAAAACCAAAAGAGCAAGGAAGACCAAAAGAGAGAGAGAGAGAGAGAGAGAGAGAGAGAGAGAGAGAGGGAGAGAGAGAGAGAGAGAGAGAGAGTGATAGTGAGAAGGACAAAAGAGCAAAGCCCCGCAGCATGGTCACCCTCGTTCCTACGCCCCCGCACCGATTCCTATGCCTCACTTCTCGCCCCTTTTATCTCCCCACCACACCGTCCCTCGCCGCTCCATCCCCTATCGTCAAATCTCTCTCTCTCTCTCTGTCTCTCTCTCTCTCCCTCTCTCTCTCTCTCTCTCTCTCTCTCTCTCTCTCTCTCCCCTCTCCCCCTGTCGTTCTTTTCTCTCCTCTGCCGTGCCTAGCCCCTACCCGCCATCCTTTCTGCTCCTCCACCAATTTCCCCCCCCCCCTCTCACTGTGTTGCGTTGCTCTATAACTCGACGCATCCCCTCCTCTTCCTTTCTCGCACTATACGTCCTCATTTCTCTCTTTCCATCTACATGAAACTCTACCGAGGCAAAAAGGTCTACCCCACTTCCCGTTACATGCTGAATCGTCTGTGTTACGCCTTTCTGCTTGTCATCGGACCATCCTATATATATATGTCCCCCCTCTCGCTTTCTCGTTCTATCTCAATGGCTCTCTCTCTCTCTCTCTCTCTCTCTCTCTCTCTCTCTCTCTCTCTCTCTCTCGCGCAATAATTTCGTCTCGCTCTGACCAACGCCGTTACATCTATTCCTCTCGTGCTCTCTCCGGCTGCGTGGCTCGGGCTTAACACTAACCGGACCCGGGCTATACACGAAGCAGCCGTCGCTTTCCGGCCGGCTTCTCGAACCAACAGCAGCAGCAGCGGCAGTAACCCCGAGCCATCCTCCAACCTACCAACTTCCAGCATTCCCCGGTCGCCCGCAGTTGCAGCTGCACCGGCTCAGTCTCGACGCGCGCGTGTCTGCGTCATATCTAGTTCCACGCGCTTTTCCGCTTCGTCCTCGTATCCTTCTTGTCAGGCGCGCGTGCATGCTCGCATCCCGTCAACGATACTCAAAATCCATTTTCCGTCCTTTTATCCACCCCCCCTCTATTTGCCTCGCCGAATCTCGATCGGGAAATACAGTGGAGTCGCGCGAGTGAAATTTCGTCGTTGGAGTACACGCGGGAATCGATCGAAGCGATTGATCGGTGCGCGAGACAATCGACGATTGTTTTGCCTCGTCAAAAGGTTTTGCCTCCGAGTGCTCCGTGGCTTTTCGTTTCGTGGTTTATTTTCGATAACATTGTGCGATCCTTTCGTCGATCGGCTGTTCGAATCGGCCAAGTTTTTTATTCGCCATCGATCTAGTGGTCTCGGTTGCGAAGGTTGCGAGGAGGCGAAGGGAGGGAAAGAGAGAGGCAGAAGATGAGAGACGGTTGAACAAATAACCGGTGGCTTTTGGGATTGTTCGTCGTCGTGGCTGATTAGGAGATCAAGACTGTAAGACGATACTCCGATGAATGCGCTGGGTGTGAAAAACCTCTCCCACGATTTTCAAGTCTATACTCATTGCCGCTGTGCGCGCGCCATGTGTGCTCTAATAGAGATATAGCTCGGGTTCGAACTTTTTTGTTCGTTGCGGAACTAACGGAGACGAAGAGAGACTGACATTTTGCAAATGTCACGAACTCTCGATTAGAGCGAAGGAGAAAGATTTATGTATGCTCTGCAACGATATATCTGTATACGAAGATATATATATATATATATATATATATATATATATATATATATATATATATATATATATTTGCGCGCGCACTTAGCGGGTACGCGGACACTTAACCGGTGAACGGCGTGACCGATTCGTGGGCGCAATTGTAATGACTCGTTTTATCGATCGAAACGAGCGATAAGCGCTCCCCGAGAGTCTCTCACGACCCTTGACCCGTGCTGCTACCGATCTTTCGTTTCGTTTTTTTTCCCCTCGCTCCGTTTCTCGCTTATAATTGCATCGGCCGTGTCACCGCACACCCGGGCACGATTCTCAGTGTGAGCGACTCGTGATTGGAGAACGATGAGAGGAAAGAAATGCCCGCGAAATAAACGGCAACGAATGGGAGGAGAGAAGAAAAACGAGTAAGGAGAGTGACGGAAAACGATCGTCGATCGAGTGACAGAGGGAAGGAGGATCGAGGTGGAGAATTTGGGAGATTCATTTTCAAGGGCGCGGTGTATAAGTTGAGAATAATTATCATGGATTGGCTGAGAAGGCAGCAGCAGCAGCAGCAACAACAGGACGTCAAGGAGTCACCGGAAACAAACGTGGCGCTGACACCGGATGAAGCTGACGAGTGTTACTTCGAGGAAGACGTCTCTATCGACGAGGGCATGGTACGTGACTCGGCTTCCATTCGATAAAGCAATCCTCAACATAGCCATACGCTATCCCGACGACATATGCTAATTTGGCCAAATCGTGCGCTTGCTAACGATCTATCGGTCGGTACCTATCGCCCGAAATCAATTTTTTTCATGCGTATTTAATTGAAATTGAATTGTCCAGTTTATTGATCAGCTACCTCGATCTTGGGGAACTTGGAAAAGAAAAGATCGCACTTTATTGTAATTTTCGTTTTTTTTTGTCGACTGGCTCGATCTGTCTGTTCAAAGAAACTGTTTGGGAATCCGTATTCGTCTTGATTTGTAGCCTAATTAAGCTACTGAATTCATGGCATTCTAATTAGCTTGGTTTGCATGCATAGGAACTTTTTCATTTTGTGGTATACTCGCTTTTATTATTAGCCACGATACGTTTTTGTAAACCTTTTTTTTAATATCTCTTGTGAGGGATCTAAAAAACCACATGAATGATTTTTGTGGGTTGGAGAGGCTGAGACGAAGTTAGGGAGTTGAAGAGAAAAGATTCAGGGTATTCCAACGATGCAAACTTTACTGCCACTTCGAACCCTACGTTGCAATATATCCGGCTATTTATGGAGGATGACTCGAGGGATTTTTCTCCGAAAGCAAATTACGATTGATGAAAACTGACTCGGGTAATGAAAATTGGAAATGGTGGAAAATTGTTACGTGATGAATGCAAGAAAAATGAACTTCTGAACACAATGTGAGATGAAGAGGAATGGTGTGGTGTGAGAATGATGAGTGAGAATTAGTAAATGAACAATTTTATAGGACACTCGGTTATTATTCGGGAATGACCCCCATGCCCACCCCCCTCTAGCGTGGGGGGATTTATAGATTTTGACCCTCTGAATACCTTCAATTCAATTTCAGAGAAATCGCGGTGGTCACCCCCCCCCCCCCATAACAAATTATGTGAATTTTTACGAAAAAAATATTAAAAATTAGCCACGCTATTGAAGTATAATGAAGCGTTTGTATAAAAATTGTCGATTAATGGCCGGATCGATGACTTGACAATGGTTAGGCTGAAAAACAAATTATAATCCATATAAATGTAGCTGTCGGTGTCTGTAACCGTTTTTCGAAAGAAAAAAATCACGAAACAGCGAGAGTTGAAAAAAGGTGTCATTTTGTCGAAATTTTTTATTATATACGACGTCTTAACGGCGGAAATAAAAAAAAACGGCTACGTACAACTATAGCTACGGCAATTACGAACATTTGTGTTCTTCGAATTGAAAATCGGTCAATTATAGCGCGCGTAAAGCCGTTTCGAGAAAAGTGCGATTGCGCTACCTGCTTTCACTAAACCGTCTGTAATTTGGCAAATTTTCAATATTTCCGCAAATTTATTTTTTCACATATTCTTGAATATGTATACTTTGAGAAAATGCAAAAAAAATGCTTTTTTTTCGACCCGTCACAACGGTGTCCCGCTTTAACTTTCGTTGCCTTCCTACGATGCAAACTCCAAGATCCTCATGTCTACTACCTCTGGAAACCCACCCACGTGGATTGTCATACATGCACCAATGCATGCAGATAATCCATGTCTATTTAATCAACCTGTATAATGCAGGTTGACTTTTACGATAGGAAAGATCGTAACTCACGGCAATTCACGCGTCAAGCCGTGTTATTTTTATTGCCACGAATTGATAGGACGAGCGGAGAAAAAAGATGGCGGTGTCTGCGATAAACGGTGATGGTAAAAGATATTACAGTAGAATCAACTGCAGTTTATTGGCGAGGCAATCATGGAGTTGGGTCAGCGGTAACTGTGATTGCACTGCTAATAAGCCAGAGTTACTTATACCATGTGCGTCCGTTGTGAACAGAAGTGATTTTTCTCTGTGTCCATATTGCGTGGAGCTTTTAGGTTATGATAAGAGCCCGGGTGAGCGTGATCCTAAAAAATCTTTCGAATTTCAAAATCGTCTATGCGGATGGATTTTATCATTGGGAGATCATAATACTCACACACTTGAAGTTCGAAAGACAGCATCAAGCAGTTTTTCGCTGTTGTATTCCGGCCACGGAAGCTTCCGAAACAATTTTCCAATTTTGGGGTATCCAGCAAGTGTCAGCGTCTCTACCGATAACGCATTCCTTTCGCGTTAGTCACTTGCGGCCTCATTTGGAAAAGCGATCGCCGTATCTTCGGGCCCTGTAGACACTGGAAAATTCCGTCGTGAAAATTCCTCGTCCGGTCACGTGGAGTATTCGACATATTTGTTTAGCACATGGCGCGTTAGCAATTTTTGAATTACCGCTCAATACCGTGAAACGGGGTTAAATTAACGTTAAGGGTAACTTTGACAGTTTTTGCGGCTTCCTCAACAGAGCGCCACGACTCTGTTTAAACGTGTGGGCATTTGAGGGTGGTTAAATTTATTGTTCAAGTTTATGATAATGTTGCTCAAGTTGATTTTGATCTCAATGATAATTATAAGACTAATCAAGTGCCTACCATCGTATCCTAGGTACTTGATATTTTTATGTCAAATGTTACCTAGATAAAGATGACAATGTTATTGTAAACAATCGTTGTTTTTCAGTTAATTTCGTGTATAACGCATAAAATATTATTTTTTATCATAAAAATGATGTTAAAGTAAATCTTAATCTTTGACATAAGTTCCATTTCAATGCCTTGTCAAAGAAACCCCACACACGAGGTTACTTTGAGATAAAAAAAATCTATATATAAAATTATGGCGGTTGGTGGGGCTTGACGTTCTTATACATTTTATAGCCAAAGGAAACATTGTTCCATTGGAGCAAAAAAGGCGGAGCCTAGGATTTAAAAAAAAGTTACCTACGAAAAACTTCCCAAACCAGTTAAAAGTAACCCCATTTTACGGTGTGCCATGGAAGTTTTGGGTGGATGCGTAGATCGAAGATCGCATGTGTGAAAAAGTTTTTGAAAGAGCCCTGTCATGTATGGAGATGCACACCGGTTTGTCGGTTCGCAAAACGAGAGACATTCAAGTCCGGGTCTCGGTTCTCTCATCTTGTCGAGTTGGCGCGCGCGAAATACTCTCTTTTTCTTTTTTTATGGTGCTCCGTTTCTTGCCCTCTCTCTCTCTCTCTTTTCTCTCTCCCTCTCTCTCCCTCTCTCTCCCTCTCTTTCTCTTGAGTTTAAGTTACGGGGATCTACTGTTACAGAGAGCGTGGCTCACACCGTGAGTGCGTCATTGTCGCGCCCGAATTCTCCCCCTCCCTCTTTTTTGACCATACAGAAGTGCGTATAGTGAAGTGGTTGAAGCTGCTTGAATTACAGGGGGCACGAGAAAAACGGGATCCCCACCTCGAACGCGAGGAGTTGGATGCGCTCTTCACGATGAAAATACAGAAACGTTCACCATACGTAAAATATTTTTTTTAACTTTATTATTTTGTACAATCTTCTCTTGTTTGCATTTGTCTTGCGATGCATTTTTTCGCGCAACAATAAGTCTAACTGGTCGCGAAAGTTTCGAAGAAATTTTTCACGAACGAGCAATTTGGAGAGTTAATTTAAGCGGAGTTTTTGCAGGTTTTTGGGTATTTTTTGGGAAATGTTTAAAGAAGAAAATTTTAGGTAACGGCTATGTGGAAATTTGTGAGCGGTTGCAAGTGGAGTTGTGAAATTGAAGTTTAGGACATCAATTTGTGAGCCACGGAATAATTATTTTTTATAGGGCATATCGTGTCGAGGGTTTGGTACCAAGACTATTTTAATTTTTAGATTCCTTCATAATTAAGTTGAATTATTAAATTAAATATTAGATTAAATTATCAAATTGTATTAGAATATATTAAATATCTTCTAATTCCATCATTCTTAATAATTAAGTTTAATTATTAAATTACATGGTGTATGCCATTGTTGAATTGTATTAAAATACACGAAATTTCGTATTAAAGGTTTCAACCAAGGCTATTGTGAATTGTATTGAAAATACTTTAAATGCGATGTATTAAAAAAAACCACGTTTTCTTTATAGTTTGATACATACTCATAATCACATAATTGGAAATAAAACACGAATAATTGCGTCAGGAAATGGTCAGAGCTAATAAAACCGTTTAACTTTGGCTGAAGAGCTTCCTTATAAACGTGCACTGCTGTTCCGTATGCCATGCCTTCATTTCGACATGCTAAAGTTTTATTTAATAAAGCTACAGCCATTGTCACATCGACTTTGCTCAAGCGGACACACAAAGTTTCCAAAAAATGACAGACATCGTTTCAGAATGATGACGTTGAAGGTTGCATAGCTGGAATGCAACGGAAGTTTATTTTTCCTCTACTGCTCACGTTTTTCTTGCCGATTTTTGTTACAAATATCATGATCTTCAAGTTTGCATCGTTGGAATGCAACGAAAATGTATTCTTTTTTATTGAAAAGAATCCTTTTGGCCCATTTGGTTAGGAAAGTCATTCGAACGTTTTTACTTATCGTTATTACAAATTTACGATCTCAGGTTGCAAAAAATCGGTATAGAATAACAGTCAAAATGAAGTAATAATCAGATATCGTTGAATCCCAACGATGCAAACATCAACGTCATCAAATATCACTGAAACATTTTTAAAGATCCTTAATAGGGATCCATAACGCAAAACGTCAAAAGGAGAGTTTAAATAGTAATAAAAATAAAGGGATGAAAATATGAAAGAGAATTTGCATTTCGTTCCGACGATGCAAACTTCGAAACCATAAAAATCACTCAAACGATCTTTTTACCCTCACAAGAGATTCGCGATGTCAGTCCATTAAAAAACGATAGATTGTAACAAATGTGAAGAAATAAGAAGTATTGGAAATAACTTTCATTGCGTTCCAACGATGCAATTCAGAATCGTATCCTTCCCCTGCAAGCTTAATTTTAGCCTCAAAAATAAAACGAATATGCACGCAAACCCCACATTTTAATATACCATCAGCAAGATTCTTCCGAGTTTTCATCCATTTTAACATTCGCTGGGAGCATGCTTAATCCGTACTCTCTAACGTACGTACTCTGCTATGTACACTACTACATGTATATACATTTATATTATCCACGCTTGTTGCACTCGGAGCTCGTCCGCCACAGAGTCGTGGGCCACGGCCCATTAACGCACGTAAATAATAAATCGGAGTGTACAGATACAGGGTGTCTCAAAATGACCTGACATTTTTAATTATTAACACCTATCATCTATTTGAAAAGTACGAATATTTTTATTTTAATATAAGGTACAAATATGGAGGTTATGTGTGTAACACAATATCCGATAAATGGCCGTCTCATCCCTGTTCGTAAATGTTCACTCTTTTAACGAAATTTTCAATAACATTTTGGCATAATTGCGTGCCTACTTTCATTAATGGTGCGTCCAATTGTTATCCAAATGTTACGTTTTACTGGTAATATTAAATGGCTGGTAATTTTAAGACACCCTTTATATGCAGCGATAACTGCGTATACTTGATCGTTCCATTGCAGCACACACGTGACATATACGTGCGCGTATCAACGACCTCACAATAGAAAGGGCCTTAAAGTTATACCGAAGCGTAGGTCTTGTGCTCTTTTCGCCTCGGGGCATCCACATGCGCGTGTGTGCACGCGAGTAGGCGAGAAAAACGTAGCCTGTATAGAAGTCGATGCACCTTTGCATTTCAAAGCCCTGTACGGATATCCCTATGTGTATCTATATATTTATTCATATTTACTGTACACGCGTAGCTTCAGGAATAACCGAACGAGGGACCATATTGGCTCTCTTCGTACTTCATTCGGACGCGCATTGTATTCCATGCATATGACTCTCGGATATACGTACACATCCGTTTCTGTATACGTATGCGCTTGGGGCGCGAGAGCACTATGGACGTATTGTTTTTATTGTACGATTGGATTCGTACATAAATCTATAACTGTGTGCATGTGTACGTTTGTACGGAGGTATATACATGTACGGGCGTATGGAAAACTAGCACGTGTACGAGTGACATTGGTACCTGACGTATTGTATACCGGGTGACAATTATAAGGTGGTCATGTATTCTTTAAGGGGGGCAATCCCTTTGGATGCCCAAAAATGATGGCATCCTTAAAAAAGTTTGAGATGACCTTATTACAACTTTCAAATGTTACATTTTTCAATTTTTTAAATCAAAACCAAATGGTAGCGTTATAAGGTAAGGCTTCAGGCGCCTTTTGAAAAACTGCTCATGCTATAGCTCAAAAAGTTATTGGTCGATGTGGCTGAAATTATGATAGGTCTCTCACTATAACATTATTGGAAGGCTATACCTAAAGTTTAAATGTTATCGCGTAAATAAGTTACCTTTTTGTGGTAAATATTGTCGAGAAAATGGTAAAAAAATGTGAAAATTTGATTCCAAAGCCTACTTAATTTTTAGTTTGATACTTTTTTAAAAAATGTTATAGGTATATCCTTCCAATAATGTTATTTGTATTCAGATTGTATTATCGTCATTGCGCTGTACTCAAAATGGAATTGTGATTGTTTTTCCAGAATACCCAATTTTTTCTGGCAAATACTACTCTTCACAAAGATACGCTATATTTTTTTAAAGAGGACTTGAAAAACAATTGGGAATCATATTTCTCCTGGTGGCAAAATCTCTGTGCAAGGTCCCAAAACACTTGGCCACCTTATAATTGTAATCCTATAGACTGTTGCATGTATATGGTGTGTACTCTTATATATATCGCACTATACGACAGACCGAATGCATAGCTGTGCATGGTCAACCGCAAAATGCAAGGCTCATGAGTTTAACGGCGTCCGCAGGCAGGTTCGTATTCCCTGGTCACTAGCCTCCTGGATATTTGAGTATACCTGGTACACTGAGTCTGTATATGCGGGTACATATATCTATACATCCATGCGTTCATCGATTTCCCGAGAATCATAAATTCGATATAGAATAATGAATTTAATGATATTCGTTTTGAACTAAATTTTCCAGCATGTACGGAACGTTTCAAAGTGTTCCTGTCATTGACGAACGGAGATTATTCAACTGAAATATCGTTGAGGCACATCCGTGATAATAAATTGTGAATGAATGCATTCACTCGTGGGAATTATGCAGGGAAAGTTCTGAAGAAACGTTGAAAAAAATCTCGGCTACTTTTGACGGGTGGCAAAGGATTGATAAGAATGGAGGACGACAAAGATAAAAACGTCACAATCCTAATGACGTTTTCCACTGTTCGACGATGAATTGGAAGGACGACAAATTTATGAACAATTTCCGGTGTGTGCTTTTTGTTCATCACGCAAATCGTCCGATTTTGAAACGCGATTCTTCGCGGATTCATCCGCTTTGGCCTCGAAGCTTGGGAATTTTCTGCTCCATTGGCTCTTCTTTGTAAGCTTTGCAAAAACGGTGAAAGTTTTGAAAAAGGGCCTGAAAAAAAATTGCTGATCACGTCGAATGTCCGTCGCACCGCCGACACTTTAATCCTTCCATCCAAAGGGAGTGAACGTTTCGCAGCAGCGCGATTGAAGTCGATTAACGCAAACAATGGTCTTTTAGTCCGCGTGTACCGGTACAAACGGGGGCCAGCCCAAACTCTCGCTATGGGAGAACAAAGGGACTGAGAGACCGGAGGATGTCTGCTGACTCGCGGCCCAAACCGGCGCAATTGTTTTTTTTTGCGGTTTAGGTTCAGTTTGCTCGGGAGTAGTGAAGATAGAATTAAAGTGCAAAGTGTATTTAGGGGAAAGGTGATTTTGAAGACATTCTACGTGACGGACCAATCTCGAAATAGCCAATAGTCAGTGTTATGCCCATGTCTTTGATGTCACCTTTGCATTACGGGGCTACGTCTATCTAGAACCCCGAAAAAAGGCAAAATTCCGATTTTTTTTCTGTGGGAAACAGTTGATGAAAAAGAAACGCATTTTTTTAACACAAAGGTACATATATTGCGAGCCGCTAAAAAAAAATATCAAAGATTACAGAAAAACATCAAATACTGCTGGAAGATGATGACATTTGTTTTTCGCAACGTTTGGCGGTGGACACTCTCCGGCTTGAACGGTCCATCCGAAATTTGAAAACCAAAGGGGTTATTCAAGTGAACAACAAATTCGAGTGGATGACGATCGTCGATTTATAAAAAAAAAAAATTTAACAACGTGGCGACGCATTGAATCTCGAGCATCCAAAATCTATGAAAGAAGTTGTCATTTTGACGCAACAATTAAAAAATGAAGATCGATTTTCAAAAAGTGCGATCGTCAACGACCTTCAAATGTTTCTTGTTACATCACCTGTAAATTTGGAAATAATCTATCGAGTGTTTCTCGAGATATCATGTCCACCGACTTTTAGAATCTGTAGCTCGTTCAATTTTAGGAATATTTCAATGAATTTTTCAGGGAATATTGCTAAAAGGTTAACCAATGGAAATGTTTGTGAAAAATGCGATTTTTGACTCATCGAGGTGTAGCGTGAGTTAACGTTAACGTGAGTATACTCATAAAAAGGCCATCTAAAGGGCTGTCCGCAAAATGAACAACCGGCGCAAACAAATTTTAAGGATCGTTCTCCAAACAGATGTGCTGATAGCCAACACTATGTAGACATAACGGCCTCAAAACGTACTTTCTCCACACATATGTGAGTGCTCCTGTGTATATTTGTGGTATAGCCTAAATCGGAAAACGTGACAACGTCGCGGGGACTTATACGAAACGCTGAGGGAGTTCGCTGTGAACGTTCAACCCGAACGACGAGACGTGGCCATGGCACTGATGATTCAGAGCCAGCTGTATCTTTGTCGAGAGAGAGAGAAAGAGAAAAAGAGAGAGAGAGAGAGAGAGAGAGAGAGAGAGAAGGAAGAACGCCACAGAGTGTCTCTCACTTCTCCCGGCGGTCCGAGACGTTTCCCTGAATAATCTGAAAATAAATTTAAAATGTCGGTTTCTGTCTGCTGCGAGGCTCCCTGCATCTCATTGTTTCTCTTATACATATTCTATAGACCACCGTACACATAAGGTATACAGTAATTTTCGAAGGACATGCTGCCATGAAGCATTTCCATATTGACTGCCAACGAGCGCAAGGGCTCAGCCACACGACTCAAGACATAAACCAATGCATGCCCAAGTTCTTCTCCGTTCAAAGCTTATACAACTTCGCATCTATCGAATGTCCATTTTCATGCTACCCCGAGAGCCACAGAGCTCTGTCTATTAAAAAATGAACCAAACGTCTTGGATGTATTTGCGTGAAGAAACGATTTTTTCTTATTGCTTTCCACACGGGATGGAAGTATTCGTAATTGCGCCACCGGAAGCTTTTTTGCTATTGGGAAAATGTCACGCATTTAAAGATTTTCCGGTTCATTGCCTGCTCGTACGTGAGAAGACACTTCTGAAGTGTTCTCTCTGTTTCTACGATCTGTGAAGCGATGCGCGACCTCCGAGAAACGACACGGACGATCCCTTGCCATCTTGCCGTCTTTGAATATCAAATTGGTCGTGATCTCGAAGGGGTCTTGAGAGTATTGGGAATTGAGCTCCTGTCAATCCATTGGACTCTTTCGGGACTGACAGGGGCTGCCATTGTAACTACTCAGTTGCTCGTTCAGTGGTGTATCGTAATCTTGATTTCTTCAACCAGCCACTATCCTGAGACCAGCAACCCCGATACCGTCAAGTCGTCAATCTTCCCTGCATCAAATGTAGGGAAAGTAGAGGCAAGATGCCAATACTAGGGTCATGTTTAAATAAAACTATACAGATGAATTGGTCAACTTTGATTATTCCTTCAAACTGATCAACATTGATTATTCTTTTTATTTTGGAAACACAAAAATCAGCCTTTCTGATTGTTGGGATACAATATATATATATTTTTAATTAAACCTTTGTTTCTTCCATCTCAACCCATATACGGGGCAAGATGAAATAGCGCTGGGAGCACGATGGGACAAGAATCATTGGCAGCTTCCACATATAAAAATGGTTTCATTCTCAATGCCAGCAACTTGATAGGCAAATCGTCTAAGTTCTGTAGTATTTAGTCCGCATAATCTTGCCTCCAAATCAATTGAATCGTTTGTTAGTTCTTCTTCTTCCTCTGGTAGAAAAGCCGGTTGGGAAGGCACCAAAGGGTGTACTAGTTTCATTTCACCCTTTCTTATAGCTTTAACATGTCTCTCTAACGTAGATAGTGGCACGTTGCAAAATACTGCGGCTTTGCAATCGACTGTATTCATCTTGCCCCAAAACATGTTTAACGAATCATCAAAAAAAATCGCGCAGTAACCTTGAAAATTTCTAACGAACCATTCTTATTATTAATATTCCTAAGTATTAAGTCCACTTTGGAGCCACGAAAAAACGCTATTTGCGCGATTTTTTTGTGGATTTTATAAAAGATATGAATCTAAAAGTTGACGGGCTTGATAAATAAAGTCTTGAAATATATTTAAAATACATTTAATTCATTTTTATTCATTTTTAAGTACAAAAACTATAGTTTACCGTAACGCCTCAAAAATAGGTGGGCTAGGTAGCTTCATCACAACTCGGCAACGGCTTGTCTGAAACAAAAAATCAAAGTCCATTAGGTTCAGTATGACACCAGCTACAAAATGTCCCTCGGATATAAAGTTTTATCAAAAATTAAAAAAATGGCAGATGAAAAACGAAAAAAGTAATTAAAAAACGCGTTTTTTCGCAGTTTTCCGCAAAAAAAGAGTAAAAATCAAAATTGCAAAACCATCGAGGGTCATCTTGTTGCGAATCATGTTTACAATATGTGGTTCAAATTTCAAGAGAATCGGTTCATTAGTTTTAGAGATACGATGGAGCTAGCTTTTGAAAACGTTGTTTCGAGAAAAACGCGTTTGAAGTTTATACTATGAAAAACTCTTACCTAAACTCAATCGGCAATTCCTGCACCGTACAAAATCCCTTCTGATTGCTCATCACCGTCGATTTCTTCAAGTGAAATTTTCAAATTGAAAATTTGAAATTCTCAAAATCGACCGTCCCATTAAATTTATTCACTTCTTATTTACTCATACACTTATATCAAGTTCTTGTTATTAATATTATATTAATAATTAGTACTTTCATTGTGTTGACATACCTGTCTCTCATCAACATCAGCAACTCAAATGAACGGAAATGATGGTAAACTTTGCCAAAAATTAGATAGTTTTGTCGAAAAATCGATATTGATTTTTTTCTCCCGAGACGCGGGCTTCCGCCACAATTGATACTTTCGCACCCACTCACCCCAACCCTTAAAACTCCAACGGTAGCACTGTGCTCGCCCACCCTGTTTAGTAGCTGGGCACATGATTCATCTCACCCCGCACCATCGTCTTGCCCCTAATTTCCCCACAACAGCACCAAAAAAGAGCAAAAAAGGTCACGTACTTTTCGAAGCAGCCTCGGTTGCGAAAATCTCGCTCTTTCGCGGATTCGTCGGAGCTGCGGAGCAGAGAGAAGCAGAGAAAAAATGGTCGACAACAGACGAAAAGATATATGATTTCAATCAGCCATACTCCCCCCAGATTCTATACACACATATACATATTGTGAAAGAAAGCATCAGACCGGCTGGTATGCCGTGGCACACGAATACACGCTCACAAAAGAGCATAGAAAACGTCGGGATTGTAGAGGGTACCGAAACGAAAAAGCGAGAGGGATGCAGCCACCCCCTGCCCCCACTTCCTCTCGGCCCGCACGCCGCAGGGGATGAAGCATGACTCACCGGCTCGGCACCCCGAGAGTTACGCATGCCTCGTGCCACAACTTTCACCCCAAAATTCTAGCCAGACCCTCCCTTCCCCCTCTTCGAGCGCTGCCCGTCCTCGTCGCTTTCCATCACCCCTGACGAAACCCCGCGATGAATGCTACGCGGATTCGCCGATGCGAGCCTCGCTCGTCTGAATCCCACTTTGACGTCCCTTTCTCGCAAAAGCAGGGGAGATCCAGGCGAAATTATCATAATTCGAATTGAGACCGGTACAGCCCTGCACCGCATGTACTTTTGTCGCAGAGGGAGACAAAAAAGCGAAACTGTAGGGTTCAGGTGTCAGAGTCGATATTATGTGATGCATTGGCACGACTCGAGTCATCATTTGATGTCCTGCAGGAAAAAACAAGCGACGAATTGATGCCACCCTTGCAGGTTTGCAGTCATTTATTTAGGGTTAACGGGCTGTGCCTAGTTGTAATAGTCGAAATCTGCTCATTTTTACGATTTTTTTTTGACATCGTGATGATAACTTTCGACCAAAATTAGGTATTTGGAAAAAAGCATCTGAAGAAAACGTGCTGAAGCAAGTTATCTAATATTTAAAAAAAAAACAGATTTCGTTAGTATATTAGTTTGTCCTATGATTAACCAAAGGAATTTCCGAAATATCAAAGTAAAAAGAAAATGGCGAGTGTTTAGAGTGAGGGTTTTGATGTTTTTGAAAAAATGGGCATTTTTTGTTGATCAAATTGAAAGTATACATCGGGGAGAAAACTTTTCGATCAAATACTATATTTTTACATCTGAAAAAGGCCCAAAAATTTCAGAAACATCGATTTAGTGGTTTTTGGGTATTTCGCTCGCCGACTTTGAAAACCCAAGCGTTCCGTCGGGTATCAACACAAGAGCCTATAAATCTGTCAATTTTAATCCGATAACCTAGAAATTTTCTCGGAACATTCATAAGATGATAAACTGTCGAAATATACTGGTTTTGAAAAAAGTGATTTTTCACTTTTACAACTAGGCATAACTCCTCAATGCTCCTTAGTCAATACCAGCTGAGAAGGAGTGAATAACACAAGGAATGTTCGAAGTTAGAACACAGAGTTTTAACCCACAGGGGATATTTTTTTGAAGCTTTGATTCATCACAGTGTTCTGCAACGTACCGAGAAACGGGTGAGATACTGTTCCGACGCACGTTGATCAGTATAGGGCCTGACGGCGACGCGATTAAGATTAGAAGCGGATTAGAGATGGGCGATTGATCGATGCGCGCACTTTACGCACACAGCCCATTGCTTCCATTATGCTTAGACGTATAATTCACCCGTGTTGGTCCTTTGTACCTATTCACGTATATTTCAGATGCACAGTGTTACACTTAGGCTTTGTTGTCCTATTCTCGCTGGCAATGCCTGACACATACGAAGCGTAACCAATCACGTCAAAAAAACACTCGCTCTCCCCAGACTCAACTTTGGAGAAGAATGTAGCTTAGAAAAATAGGGATGCGCATTGGCGTAAATTCGAACGTCGATCATCAGCTGCTTGAAGACGCCTATTCCTACGTCTTCCATGCCTGGCTCCAGAAACTTCCCACAAGACGGTTGAAAATTGGTTTCGACTGAGACCAACGGCACGTGCCTGCACAAAACCAAGAATGTTCACTGTGCACAGTTGGTACATCTAGGTAACAGAAAATCAAAGACCCAAGACTTTGGAGAGTACGCGGATGAAGACATCCGCGTTGTTGGTCGTCAATCTGTGTCATCATTGCACCGTTGGGCAACAAATTGTCACGTCGTTATATACTTCCTGTCTGCCACATTCTTTCATCTGACAAGTCCATTTTTTTCATCCATTTCGTCCAACACGGGCCCCTTCTCAGTCCAATTTCACTGAGGCATCCATTCGCCTTTCTTCCACCCTCTCAAAGGATACGCGATATGTCTTTTTTCCAGCGCTCCCGCGCATGTTCCAGTAACGAGGTGGTTGGTCTACACGACTTCAGAGCGTGACATCTGGTAAAGCGTGCGCACATATCTAATGCATACACGTATAAAACCCCACATTCATCCATATATATACGTGGACGGATAATAAGCTTGAAAGGAACTAGGGGTTAGAAAGCACACGAGACCTGACGGACGGGCTCAGATGTCGAAGTGAGATTAGAAACTCGGGCGTGCGCGCGCGCCCTGAAGAGATTACCGTAGTCGGTAAGCTCTTCTTGAAGAAACCGCGAAGTTGGATTTATGTCTTCCGCATAGAGACGAGTCACGATATGGTACGTGTAGCACGAGGGGTGCTTCATTGGCCGCAAACACACTCAAAGAATAACGTGCACATTTGTATAGCACAATGACGTGTTTTATATCCGAGGGTTCGTTTCTCAGCAACGAGCTCTTATGACCCAATGGTATACGGTACGCGTTCTTCCCTAATTCGAGTTATTATCGACATTTTGGGTTCGCTCGCCCGTAAGGACTATCCACCCCAAGTTGTTGGGCGTGTTGCCCAGATACCTATGAAATATGTTTTATAGGTATTCTATTAATGGGAAGGAGAATTCTATTGATTAATGGTGATGACGTGAAAAGCTTGGACTACCTCATGCACCATGATAATAAAATATGTGGAATCAACGAGTTGTGCCTAGTTGTAACAGTCGAAAACAGCTCATTGGGATTCTTGGTGGTTTCAATCATTATGATACATTTCTACAAGAATAAGGCATTTGAAGACGTATCAGCTGAGGAACGCTCTTCTTTTGCAACTAGGGAAAATCCCTCAAGTTCTTTGGGTGTAGAAACTTTCTTGTTCTTAGGGATTTCGGAAATCTTTGGCTAGAGAGAGCGATCGTGCAATGTAAACTTGGTTCTAGAATTTTGGGGGCTGCTCCAGCTCGAGGTTTTGATCCCTGCAGCGTATTTTCGTCTCTTGTGGCCACGTACGTAAATCTGAGTGTGCATACGCCAGAATCAGCAGAAAAAAGGTAATTTTCTTCACCTTCTGATTCATGTCAGACGTGAAAAATAGAACCAAAAAAGCAGTACCGAGCAAGTTAGTTGGCTCCAGAGTGAATAGTTTCACAGATCTCTGGGTCTCTTTTTCAATTCCGCATTTGCCTAACTGGAGTTTGGTCAGTATGACTGAATAGTGTTTCAGAACACGTAAGGACGCCAAATCAAATGGCCTGACCACAAATTTTCCACTTGTCCAATGGCAACAGTACTACTGATGTAGCCTGCTCGCACAGGGGCGCCTTTTCGTCCAGTGCATCCTCGAACTCCCCTCTGAGAAGCTGACCGATGTGTCTGACAATATTGACATTAGGAACGAGAGGCATCGAAGCAACGGCGTGCCGTTTTTATTACTTACGGCAACGGAAATGGATCGTGCTCCGTTTAATGTATCGTATCACGAGAGTATCGACATAACGAATGCCTTTGATACAAAAGGGCGCAACAAAGGCGATTGGCCAGGAAGAGGTCCAGAGGCTGGGTCTTTCTTCCTTCTTTCCACCTTCATATTGTACATTGATCACGGCGAATATTCGATCCCTTCCGATGAATCACGAGGGCCGCAACGGGCATGGGGTACATTCCGTTTCATCCTAAAACGCGCAGAGGATTTATAGCCCCGAGACGCACGAGAACTCCCGGAGAATCGAGAAATTTCGGAGTCGAGAGCCTCGGAAATTCAACCGCCAAGGGAGATCACCGCCTGGTATCATATAGAAAAAAAGATCCCCGGGACTCTTAGTCTCAGTCCTCGTGAATGCGTGCAAAAAATTTGAAAAAAAAAACACGTTTGAGACTTCGCGTGGGTGAATGGTTATTATAGCTTGGCGCCAGCGGCGCATGTATCTCTCACTCACGTCCGTGAGCAACTCGAGACGCTCGTGCACTGTAGTAACAAGCACATTTTGGCCAGTCCCAGTGATCAGCAAGACCATGGCTTTTACGCATGTGGAAAGCAGGGACAACCGGGAAAACTCAGGGAATTTCTTTCCGCCAGGAAAAATTAGGGAAAAGTCAGGAAATTTTCAAAAATTCTGTCATTTTTTTTTCAGAATGGACTTTTTGCAAGAAATGTGAAAAATGAAAGCGACGTGGAAAAAAAATGAAACGTATAAAATAAATGTTTTTGTATATTTTTCATATTTATACTATTCTTTATTATATACAAAAAAAAGTTTCGTCAGTGCCAAACATTGAATGTTTTGAAAACTCGAAACTCATTTACTCTAAAGCCTTATACATTTGCGTTCGGTTTGACGATAGACAACATAACACAATTATTATTGTAGATTTATATTAGTTTATATTAGTTGAGATTTATTTAGTAGTTTATATTGTATATTTTTTTATTGACACGTAAAAATTTTAACACTTTATTGGTCGTAAAAATTGTATTTACAATAAAGGACAGGTTCTATATTTGCTTTTAATGATTTTTTTCAAATTCACAGTGTTTCAATTATTTTTCGAATTAAAGTTTTCTTTTCAGTTTTCAACTTTAATATTCAACATTTTTATATGTTTGATCTTAAAGAAATTACGCTCTTTATTTGACCGCAATCTCGAAGGACTGTTTGCAAAACTGTGCGAAAAACATGGAAAAGCCAGGGAATTTCTGAGCCAATAATGCTTAACAACCATGAAGACTGCTGTGAATCCCTTGCCGTTCAAAGACACGTGGACGTGCCAATGACTGCGTTTCTCGGATCATCAAACCGACTAATCTTCGTAGACAAATGTGGCAAATGTACATACACCCAAGCTCTCTTTTTTTGGTCCAAGTCTCAGCATCTGCGAAGATGGCTTAACAATATTCCATATGTACGAATGGTATTTCACTTGAGGTCCTTTTTCATCATTTCAAGACAGGGTCCCTAAAAAATCCCAATAAAGATGTGCTCACCAGCTGAGACTTTGGTTTTGTTTTCTATCAAATCGAATCGATTTTGCATGCCTTTCGTGGGAAATGGTGGAAAGAAGTGTAAAAATTTGTCATTCAGCTGATCTGGGATTTCAGCTTATTCCTATCCATAAAACCTTTGCAAACAAAAGGTTTCGTTGCCTGTACTCTGTCTTTGCTGATGTCAGAAATTCGACCTACCGACATATTCGTGCCTAACACCCCTAAATTTTCACGCGGAGTGGAGGCACTTCTTCGCGGGAATTCGTGGCAGCCGTTAAAACGTCCGATAGGATTTATTACGAACGAAGATATAAGCGTTAACGAGCTTCTCATGGGAGGCGCCTATTTTCACAGTTCTTTCTCTCGGGGAGCCTCCGTTCTTTACTTTACCTGCATGTGAGATTCAATCTTCAAAGAACATGAGCCGCAATTAGAAGAAGATTTCTCTTTATTTCAATTTTCCATTGGCGATAGAAACTCATTCTTCATTCACACTTCAGCTAACAAGAAAATGGATAAAAACATGATGGAATTGATGAGGCTTGCTGCAATGCACGGTTTAATACGATGCCAAACTATGTATTGAGCAATAAGGGTCCAATAAAAAAATACTGAATTATTATTCAAGTAAAAACGAAGATCCAGGTGATCCCACTTCTGAGGTTCACTCAGGAGTGATTTTTCAGCATCGCAAAAAATCCCTCATCAGCCTATACAGTCGGTGTATCTGACATGAGAGTTGGCGACATGTACACGGTACTAATTCTGTCTTCACGGTGGTCTTCCTCGACGGCTTAAAAATTTACATATGTGTATGTCTATATGCCGAAAAACTCATCACTGTCTGGGCAGCGAGCAATAAAAAATTGTCAACAATTATAAGGAGCATTTGAATAGCGTTATTTATTGATTTACCAAGGCACCCGTGATGCCGAAGCGTGGTGAAAAAGTGTGGTGGCCGGATCCACTTTATGGATAGTTGAACTCGCGGCACGTAAAAAGTACTTGGGGAAACGCTCAAAATAGATTTGAACTAGCTGCTTTTGGTACTACGGACGGTGCCCTCTAGAGGAAAATCCAAATCATATGGGGAACATGGCCATGGGAGATCACTCGAAAAGAAGAAAGATTGTACACGCGGTTGTTGGCAACACGTGTTTGCTAGTCCTAATAAATCCCTTCGAAGGGACAATCACGCCTTCCCATTCTTATCTAATCAAAACAGGCAAAGCCCGCGACCGATGCTTTCCCTCCTGTGTTGATCATTTTTCTTTTCTATACTTAGATGTGCGTTCGAAGAGCCGTTGGAATTATTGCGCTACGCATAAATGGAAATTCTGATCCTTTTATTTATTACTCGATGAGCCAATGTAGAGATTAAACCAAAATGCACCATGATCTACATTTTTGATCAACGATAATGAACTGTCAGTAACTTTTCTACGCTTTTCCATTGGATGGCGAAATGTAGATTCAATGAACGATGTCTATCCGGTAGGATCAGTGACGGTAATCAAAGGAAGAATCAACTCGATCATTGGTACTATTTTGGGCTATCAGCATCTGTTCGTTTGTAGAACCTGAGCTAAACGGCTCTTGAGTACTGCATTGGGAGCTTACAAAATAAAAGAATAACATTTCAAATCATTAATGGCCCTAAAGAAAATTAAATCATTAGTAAGATCTTTGATTCTCTTTTTGACTATAAGTTCGTAGGACCTGAGCAAAGTGGCTCTTGAGTACTGTATTGGGATCTTAGGGAATGGAAGAATATTTTCTATCGCTGATAACCTTTGCAGAGTACGAGGACAATCATAAGTAGCTATTGTGATCCTGTCTAGACCATGAGAATCTTCTAGCCTAAATAATTCAATCGTGAAAAAAAAAGTTTTCTTGTCAGCAAAAGCATATGGATGTTCCACATATAGCTACCAAAACCTCGTTAGTTTACAGTTAGAGCAGAAGATCGTTGATGCCATTTTTTTGGTCCCTTCAAATCACGCACACTCCCTTTAATCTCTTCTTCCATCTTTTTTCACCGAAAGCTGCCATCTTTTTTTCCACATCTACTTTGATTCCCTCACAGACTCAAGGCAAGTATCTTCAGCTCTCTTCTACTCACTACCTTCTGATCCTGGTTTTGAGGGCGCTTCTTCTTTTTGTACAACTTTGTCCATTTATTCCCCTCGATCCAGCTCTTCGTGCGCTTCACCCCTTCTTCTTTCTTTTGTTCTGCAATCTATCGCCAAAACCGCTCTTTCGCCCTAATGCGAGTGTCCCTTTCTCCATTTTTATTTACCCGGACTTGCTCGCCTCATCTCCCATCAAGCTCCCAAGTGCCAAACAGCACTCTGTCAGTTTTTCCCTATGAAAGAAAGGGTGACTCAACCCGTATGATATCGCAAGCGTGTGCGGGTGTCTGTGGCGCCACGCAGCGTTGTGACACAGTCGAACGAGACTCGCAGATTAATGGCAAGCCGAGACCATCCGAAAGTGCACAGAAAGCTCCGCGACACCACAGAGAGTGGAAAACGGAAAGCCCCATCAAGCCATGCGCTTAATATATACGTACAGATGTGTGTATGAGCTGCAATTATCGAAAATTCTCTCGAATCTGTTCAGTGCTTTCCAGCCAAGGGGGTTTTTAACCGCACACATTGTTAGAGTCACACAATGTGGTGTGAAGAAGAGCATTAGGTATAATTTTACAACTTTTCAGTTCGCGCTTGACTCATCACGAGGATCGGAATAAACGCAATTCAAAAAATCAGCCTGCTTGAAAAATGTTCCACACAATTGCAATATTTCTATATCCAAGAGGTTTTTGCGAACCTTTTATCGTTGATATACAGCGAGAGAAAGTTTTATTTCATTTATGAATGCAAGAACGCAATAAGCGTGGGTTTAGTTGCTAACAGTCATCAGTCTAGTGTGAAGAGCGCTTCGTCCACATTAAGAGGGTACCTTGAGGTACTTTAAAATACATATTTTTTCCCTTCGCTTCAAAGTATATGACGTTGAAGTTTGCAACGATATTTTTTTTATTTCTTCATTGCAAGAATATCAAGATCAGGATCGTTATTAATATCATCAAGGTATGACGTTGCCTTGCGTTATCAATATTATCAAGGTATGATGAACCCTTGTGAGTTTTTACATACCGCCTTTCCAGCCTGGCATTGTCATGCAGCAATATCACTGGCCCAGGTCCTTTGACTGGGTAAGGCCGTTTTGAATCTTGCCGAGCTTTTTTTAAATAGTGGACATGTGTTGTTGGGTAACTCCTAATCTAGTAGCAAGCTCTGATTGTGTTTGGTAAGGATCATCGTTCAGTAACTGCTTCAAATCCACGTCTTCAACATTTTTTGGTCGTCCTACTCTTTCGCCATCGTCAAGATCGAAATTTTCACTTCGGAACCTTCGAAACCACTTCTTCACGGGACTGATAGATACGGCATCTTCCCCCAATACCGTACGAATCTTCTTCTTAGCCTCGGAAGTTTTTTTTCCCATTCGAACGCGAAAAGTATACAGTGCCTAATTTGCACCTTGGTGTAACTCATTTTGCTGAACATTGAACATTTTTCGTTCAAATATTCAACACAGCAGTTTTTATTCCCAGGCTGAGAACTCATTTGTACACCCAATAAATCATAACTCGGAGAAACAGACAAATACGATTAGTTCCTGAAAAACATTCGTGCTTAGTCACTGCACTCGAGTGAAAATATTCGTAATGTAAGCTCTACGTTGATAAATATGGTAGGGTTTGATACACGCTGCGAACAAATTTCCCTCGTACGTATAGCGAGAGAGATACAATTGATTACACGTTGTCTGAAAGCATCCAGCGTTCCGGTCCACTGTATAATGAAAAATCTCATTTCCTCGGGCAAAAATATTACAAACGTTTTCCCATGAACTTGTATATAGCGAGAAGCAAGGAAATCAAGTTCCCGCTCTCTCTCCCTTCTCGAAATCTTGTTTATTTTCGGAAGTGGGGAAACTCCTCAAGAACACACAGACTCTACAATGCCGCCCAACTAGACTGCAGCCCCTCAACGTAACGCGGGGGTTCTTGTCATATGTCTCCAGGCATTTCGGGTTCTCATTTTTCCCTGGAGGAAACTCCCATCGCGTCCTTCTAATTGGAAAAGAAGGACACGATGGGAGGAAAATAGCCGAGCTTGACGAAAGATATATCTCGTTTGTCAACGGGACTCCCTCCATTTTTTCCGCCACTCCAAATTGTTAATATCTCATCTTCTCCCTCTCCATTTTAACGAAGCTTCGGAATAACGCTTTTTTCGTAAGCCCCCATAGGTTTTTTTTTCATTCTTCCATATAGCAACGAGCAGCCCCGACCAATGGGCGCGCTGGAGTAATTTTCCACCCAATCGAGTCGAAACAAAATTCCCGAGAATTTTTTTCTCCCGTCGAAAAAACGTCGGATTAAGGATTCGGGTCTTTATACTCCAGCAACAGCGACTCCTTCCTCGTCTTGTCCGGTTTTCTTTTGTTTTTCGGAAACTGCCAAACAAATGCTCCAGACGAACAAACGCTACAGCGTGCATGTCCAATGCTATCCTGCTAATGTCTATTCCGACAAACTGGAATCCACTTTTTTCCACGAAGAGTGTAACAATTTCGTAATTGAGGCCGCGCGAAATGAGAATCAAATGACGAAATCCATTTGATGCTTAATTCTTGCAGCTTCGCGTTTTATCCATCATGATAATGGACACGCGTAATACGCCCCAGCTGTACGTCTTTCACGCATTATTAACATCGCCTTCTTTCAGATGGGCTGCGGCAAGCGCTCTGTATATCGTTTAAACTCTAATCACGTCCCTCATCATATATATATATATATAATTCTTATTGAATGCGAGAACGATCGATGTGCGCGGGCGAGAAAGAGCTTCGCGTAGCGCGACAACGTAATCCGCAGATGTCGCGCAGCTGCCCCGGTCAGAATCGCCTCATTGCCTCAAGCGTCCACCACCGTATAGGATTCAAGTTGTACTTTGTGTGTAGCTGCGTCTTGACTGGTAGCTGACGAAAGGTCTTATGTCGAGTGGGTCGAAGCTCAGAAAGAGGCGGTTTCTTCTGCCGTCACGAAGGGGATGGATCTAGAATGGTTGCTGATGTTCTGGACTGCAGTATAGGATGTTGTGGATTACTGCATAGGGTTCAAGCTCTCTTGTATGTCACTGCGTCTTGACTGGTAGCTGACAAAAGGGCGTATGTCGAGTGGTTCGAAGCTTAGAAAGGGGCGGTTTCTTCCGCCGTCATCAGGGGGGTGGATCCAGGGTGGTTGCTGATGTTCTGGATTACAGGGATGTTCAGTGGAGCGCTGTATTCGTAACTTCCTGTTCTATGCTTCACGACGAGCGAGAAGGCTTTACGGATGAAATTTGGTCGCGACAGCTGGGCACGTAGTTTCACAATGCTTGAAGACAACCCCTTAGATGCTACTCTTCCGCTGGACGACGTAGCTTTCGGTTTGGACGAACGAGAAGAGTTCTTGAGGGTGTCAGATGCGTTCGTTGGTAGATCCAGTAGTTCGATGTGGACTTTTAGTCTTTCATGTATTCTGTGAATTTGCTTATTCGTCGGTTATCATTTCATTCCACATTTCCATCATCATCATCATCAGGTAGTGGTCGTTGTGCATCGTTTCGAACGTTTGGAACAATTGGCGCAAAAATTCGAATCGATGGTGGTGCTTTTGCGATAAGTTCCTCGTCAATGCATATACATCATTGATGGTTGGTGTCGAAGTTTGCATCGTTGGAATGCAACGAAATTCCTTCCTTACTTTTCCTTTTTCTTATTTTGATAGCTATGTAAACTTTTCTTTTGTAGGTTTAAGTTGCGATTCGCAATAAGTATCTGCAAAAATATTCCAATGATGTCGGTAGCTTAAATGTGACAGAAAAATTGGACGATAGGAAAAAAATATATTTCCGGTGCATTTGAACGATGGAAACTTTAATATCATATCGACCCACCACTTTCTCACGTCCTGTCGACGATACAAAAGCTCCGATGGATTTTTCCATAAATCAATGCTTATCCAATAACAAGAGGCCGCTGGGGCTGCTTTGCGCATTGAGTCACGTGGATTATTGCCTTCTCGTTGCCGATACCAGTCGACGTTTACATTCTCGACTTTAGTGCGCTGCGTTCTCGAGGATTCTCGTTTGTTCGGTGCACACGAGAGTATAGAATTTCCACGTCCGGGCTTTTTACTTTCAGCAGACAGGATAATTAGACAGTCTTGTATTGTACACCGCCACGGGGTGGTCCAAGGTGTAAAGAAGACCATGCTGCTAAGTAACATTGTGTTGGAAGAGCATTTGCTATCAGGAAACGTACTGGCTCGTATATCGTCTATAATATGGGACAGCGATGCAGCCGGGCTGTTGTATTCGATTACCCATTAATACCGGAAGTTATGACCGCATCGGATATACAGCTATGTAATGCTATGTGGCAAGTTTGGTCGATGAACGGCGGAGGTCTACGTGCAGCCAATCGTCGTGACGACGATCCGGGACTCTGGAGAATCGAGTCTGTATCTCGTAACCCTTACAGCCAACGTTTCGAGTTCGGATTAGACCGTGGAGAATTATATAAATCCTACAGTATATATACAGTACCGGTCGAAAGCCTTCGATCGCCTTGGATTATTGCGACATTATATTGGAATAATAAAGTTCTTTTTATTTCCTGTTTCACGAAGATATCATATGGATCTATAAAATAAATTTTATTATTCGAATATAATCAGGCAGTTATCCAACGTAATCGGAAATTTTGCAATTATCCGAAGTGATCGAAAACTTTTGACCGGTACTGTATAGGCACAGGGTGGCGCGAAAAAATGATGGACAAAAGGAGAATCTAGAAGCTTTTTTTCTCTTATCTGTATGTACTTCCTTGCGATTTTTTTTACTCGTCTTATCTTTAGGTACTGCATTGTTAAGCAACAAATAAATTACCACCTGTACACAGACGTGAATGCCCTAGATTTTGATCAAACGTTAAAAAAATAGGTTCGAGAGGATCAGTCACTAAAGATCAGATGATAAAAAAAATGCTTGTACTAGTCTAATCGACTGATAATTCCTTTAAAACGCTTCTAAGAGGACAGTAGGTATACAAAAGAGAAAAAAATCGATGCTACAGCAAAATATGAAGAAAGAATGTTTTTTTTCTCGAAAATTGAAAAAGATCGCTCTAGAACGTGTTAGAACGTACATTTCTTTAACTTTTCTTATCGTTAGAAAGTCCACTGTTAAATAATAAATAAATTACCAACCTAACACTAACGAAAATGCGTCAGATTTTTATCAAAAGTTGAAAAAATAGGATTGATAGAATCAGTTAGTTGAGGCGATAAAAAATATCCTATACTTGTCGAAATGACTCATAGTTGCTTTTAAAAACTTCTGAGAGGCAAGTAGATACACAAAAAAGGAAAAGATTTCGGCTACAGCAACACTTAAAGAAAAAATGTTTTTTGCTCGAAAACTAAAAAAGATCATGGTAGAACGTATATATGGGAGTGATTTGGATAAATATTGATACGAAGCATCTAGATTTTCCTTTTGGGCATCACTTTTTGGGCCACCCTTTATATATATATATATATTACAATCATATTTTGAACCGGTTATATGCATCTAGCATTGGCTACCACCACACCTGGGCACTTTGAAGCCGATGCTTAAAATTTTTTTCAACGAATTGTTTGTTTTGGTGGAAGGACTGTTCTCGGAATTTACTTTTGATGCACATATATATGTATTGACTTTTAGGGGAAGGTGCTTTTGAGAAAATTACGTTTTGCACAATGTAGAGTATGGAGATCCTAGGCTATTATGAAAACTTTCTTTGATGTTGAATGTCTTCAAAATCACCCTTATGCATGCACATATTATACGTAGCATAGACATGAAGAAAAGGCGGTAAAGAGTTCCTGCGTGTACTTTATTATATATGCCTGCTAGTTTGTTGCACTGGGGGGGGGGGGGGGGGGTAGTGAGAATGAAAAAAAGAGACAGATAGGAGTTAAATTTAATTCCAAGGCTCCCCTCAACCCACATCTTTAACTACGTGGCCCGAAGATCAAGCTCCATGATTATTACGAAGGGCTGCGTTTCTCTTTATTTTTGTACCAGTCAGGACGATTGGAAAACCCGTCTATCAAACACGAAAACGATCAGGGGTTCTCAAATGAAAGTATTTACGCGTCTTTGATCATGGCTACGGTGAAATGGAAATAAAAACTAACATATATCAATTTACACTGTGATGAGTGTTCTGAAATGACTGACCGAAAATAACGTGCTGGTATACGCCTCTGTGAAGAACTCTGACCTGCGGTAGTTGAGATGATCCATCGTCGCTCTTTATTTGGATTTTTTTAAACATTCATTGGAACGAACGATTCTTTCGTTGAAATTGCAAATACGTTAAAACACTGGGCCATTTTTACCCGGATGAATTTTTGGTAAAATACTCACTTTTCCAAAATTAAACATTTCCAATAATATTTTTAATCGATTTAATTTAATACCTTCTGAGTTCTAATTATGCAGACATATTAAGAAATGTTTAAAATGTACCACTTTTCAATACAAACTATACCAAGGATTGTTAATGGTAAGTGGATAAAGTACTGTCCGGGTCGAATTGACCCAGTGTGTCAAAATCGTGGCCAAATGTAAGTGGGTCAACGAAGGGTTAAGGACACTGCTGTGACAAACCGAAAAAAGTATTTTTTTGTCTACTAGATTATCTATTTGGGATTCGAAAAAAGGTATGGTATTAAGCATAAATTGAACTCATTTCCTTCCAATTTTCATTTTTTTCTTATCAACAATATTATTGAGGTATAATCTGCCTCTGTATAAAAAATATGGTTCAATGGTCAGATCAATCATTTGACTATGGTTAGTCTGGAAAGAAAAATAAAAAATGTACAATCTATATAAATGTAGTTCTCGTAGTACGTGGCCGTTTTTCGAAAAAATGTACGAAATGGCAGGAGTTGAACAAAGTGTAATTTCCACGAAGTTTTTACCTATATTCCGGGCGTTAAAAAATACTAAATAAAAAAAGAACGGCTCCGTACAACGATAGCTACTGCATTTACGAAAATTTTGGTTTTTTTTTTAAATCGAAAATCAGAAAATTATAACTGAAGTCATGGACATAGCCAGGTCGATCGCGTTTCGACAAAAACGCGATTGAAAGTTTTAGTATCCGTAAATCTTTTTGCTACTCTTGCTCTCACCACATCGTCTGTCACTTGGTAAATTTTCAATATTTCAACTTGAACATTTTTCACATATTCTTGGATATGTATACTTTGAGAAAATGTAGAAAAAAATATTTTTTTACCCGTCACAGTGGGGTCCCGCCTTAATAATTTGGCTGGTGATTCATAGTAGAAGCTTCGTGGACGAAATGTGGTTCACGTTCATGGTATGCTCTGAATGCCTTCTATCAAATTTAAATGGGAAAAATAAATAGTTTTTTCGGTGTGCGGTGGTAAACCAGTTTTTTTTAACCTTTCGACTTTTATCCATTTTGGAGAACGTGTTGAGCCTACGGGGGTTTGAGTTAACGGGTCGTTTCCGGAAATTTGGTAAATCGTATGCGCAACGGCATGTGGCACGTGCTCGTGCATAATGTGTTTGTTCCACGCAGGGGCGACGGCGCGCTGCACGCAACTGTCAAACAGCAACTGACGTCCCTTCTAAATTAGGGTGAAATTATGCACGGTGGCCCTGTGCGGTGAAAGGCCATAGTCGTAAAACAAGGTATCGGGAATCGAAACGTTAGTACGAGTTGGAAGTATATTATTAATTTGTAATCTTGTTAATGTATAGAATAAAAATTGATAGTAGGGATGCAATGTCATTTAATTATCTATTCATCGATATACAAGATGCATTTTTACTGATATTAGTTATTCGTAGATTTACAAGATAGCAGCTGTGGAAAATATATCATGTTTTTAATAGTTCAATCGACCTGATGAACGCGGTCGTTTACTATTTATTATTTATCCAATAAGAAATTCGTGAGACGTCAAAAGGATTGTTTCTTCCAGCTAATCTTTGCAAAGTTTTATCACTTGGTCGATTAGACTTGGCATTTGGAAAACGGTAGAGAAATATTCGTAAATGGGTGATTTGAGCAGTCCATTTTCAAAATAAGGCGATACTCGTGCAGTAATAGCCGTAGGAATCCAATTGGATTCCCTCGTCACTATTTCCTGATAGGAATCCAATGGGTCATCGCATTGGAAGCCTATACTAAAACGTCACGTTTGTACAATTCTAATCAGGATTCACCTAATTGGATTCTAATCCCCTAATCTAAAGATTTCCCTAATTTAGATTCCTTCTAATCTAAAAATGCCCCTAAATGGATTCTAATCAGGATTTCCCATTGGAATTCAAATTCAATTTGAATGCTAAAGAAATAAAGATAGATGCTAAAGAATATGTATATATACGAAATGAGAGAAACTTATAAAAGAATAGATGTTATCTTAGCAGAGTGTAAATCGGGATTCCCCAAGGGAATGCAATGTACTAATCCCATTTGATTCCTAAAAGATTCCTTGGATAGTTTTGATTTTTTTATTCTCGAAGATTCCTTGAATTGGGTTTGATTCTTGATGGATCCCACCGCATTCCGTCCGTTCAATTCTCTACACAGAGTATATAGATATATAAAATGAGTGGATCTTAAAAAAGTATAAATCTTATCTTGAAAAGGTACGACGAATCCCTTCAAAAAGCATATCTTAGAAATCGATATGAATCGGCTCATTCAAAATCCATTATAATTATCTTTGTTATTTATTTTACAGCACTTTGACATAATATCGCCACACACGTACACACTCACGAAGCGTGCAGGTTATGTTTCAACACACCGAGTGTTTTCTCAAGAAATTTCACCCATTTTCAATTCGAACGAGATAAGAATTCCCAGATGGCGTTCATCAGGGAACAGTGCAGAATCCATTTCAATTCCAATGAAGACGAATCCCTATAGAGACGTGGGTGTATTTTGGGACTGCCCCACAAATTTGTGCACGGCATCACGAAAGGATATTTTTTCGCGTGATCCGACAAATTCCGGTCGAGAATTTCAAATTAAAAGATCGCCAAACAACGACAATCGGTAAATAGGGCATAATCCACATGGATTCCAATGTGGACTCCCTACGTGCGGCCGCCCTGTCGAATTTCTGTACTACCGTCATATGGAAGAAGACGGCATCTACAAAAAATCAAAAATACCTTTTTGGTATTGTTGGAATGAGTACAAAATTTCACATCGTTCTGTACAGTGAAACGCATACTCAATATTTTTGTAGATGCTGCCTTCTTCGATATGACGGCAGTATGGGTAAGTGGTAGGATCTGGGGACGTCCCAACAACTTTCTGCACGGCTAATTCAAAGAATTTGAGAATCGATCGATCCCTCGTGAATAAATGACGCAATAATTGCTTATTTAGAATAGCAGATGGATTACCGGAAGTAATAACATATTAATTATTATTTCTTGGCAATCAACCGATAGCCGAACCCGATCGATCCGTGGTCGCAGGTAACAGCTCGGCTAGGCTTCCTCGGCAACTGTTCCCGACCGAGCAGAGCTACCCTAGTTGACGATATACCCTCCGCGATAGAGCATAACGAACAGAAGGGTACAGCAGCGACAGCAGTGGCGGCAGTCGATATTCGATACCTACCCTCGATAAAGTACATCGAGCTACAAAGTTCTAAAATATTAATGACATGAGTGACTCATGCGTTGTTGATGTACCCATTAATAAAGGGCGTCTCAAAATAACCTGACATTCAAATTTATTGATAATACATATTATTTATTCGAAGAGTACGAATATTATTATTTTAATATAAAGTACAAGCATGGAGGATATGTGTGGAACCCAATATCCGATAAATGGCATAAACGGCATGGACTTGGAAGACCTATTCTTTCAACAAGATGGCACCACCTGCCACACTGTAGGCGAAACAATGCAGTTATTGAAGACGAAGTTTCGAAAGGAAAAGTCTATGCTAATGATTCACAGACCATTCCGAAGCTCAAGGAAGCAATTGGACGCATCATTAATAAAATTAGGCCGCAATTATGCCAACATTTTATTGAACATTTCGCCAAAAGAGTGAACGTTTGCAAACAGGGACGTGGCGGCCATTTGTCGGATATTGTGCTCCACACGTAACCTCTATGATTGTCCTTTATATTGAAATAAAAATATTCGTACCTTTCAGATAAATATAACGTTTTATCAAGGAATGAAAATGTCAGGTCATTGTCAGACACCCTATGACTTGCAATACAAATGTTAAGCTTCGTGTATTATTAGGTTGGCATGAAAGTCTTTGCGTTTTATCACCAAAAATAAACAAAAAAGCAAAAACGAATGATTAATTTTATTCTATGTATCCACCATTGGATTCTATTTAGAATCTGATTGGATTCGACTTAAAATCCGATGATTGTTACATAAAATAAAATAAATCATTTGTTTCAAGACGGCTTCTTTTATTTTATTTCTGGTCTTGGAGTCTACTTAGATTCCGATGGTGGATACACAGAATAGAAATAAGTTATTCGTTTCAAGACTGCTTGTTTATTTTATTTTTGGTGATAAAACTGAAAACATTTCTTGCCTATCTAATACTTCCGAGGATATAGAGGACGGAAGCCGCCGAGGCTTCCGTCAGCTGATTGATACAAAGTGACCAATGTGTTAATGTTATCCAAGCGGGATAATATTTACTTAATATTAATATTGTTCAAATGGGGTATCCAGGCACGGAAAAGTTAATTGAATTATAGTTTGCCCATCGAAGCATGGTCAAATGTTTTTTAAATGATTTTTTCCGAACCGTAGCCTCGGGTCCCAAATTTTCTCGTTTCTTTATTCGAGAAAACGCGAGTAAATGCGTGTGTGGGTGGGTGGTTGGGTTTATAAATGAAAGCGTATAGTGTATACTGTTATTATATGGTATATTCAGAAACTCATCGCACGCTTTATACGGGAACTCTCCCTCTTCCTCTTTTCCTTCCCTCACTCTCTCTTTCTCTGTCCTTCCCTCTCCCTCGCTAAGTCCTCCTTTATTATTCGAACGAGGGAAAAGCCTGCGGGCACGCGCCGCCACTATCCCCCGTACGTTCGAAAAGCGACGCTTTAGCGCAAACAAAGCTCAGCATTTCGACAATGGATGCGAAAAACGGAGCAAAATTCACTCGGGCTTTTTTTTAACATTCATCGTTCGAGTGGATGGAAAAGGACATAAATTCCTTTTGGGAAAAGCTGTGATGAAAAATCGCACGGGACAATCGAAAGTTGGCGGAAATTGATTTATTCGAATTCAATGACATTTATTCGCACAAAATCATTCCATTAAAGTGAAGAGTCCTTGGAAAATCGAAGCATTTCATATGGCTCCTTCCGGCAAAGAAGATCATTCGCAGAGAGTTAGTTGGGCAACAATCCTAAATTGCATTAATATCCCGTGTTCAGTCGATGAAATTGATTCCAATAAAATTTATTTTGTATTGGCATATATTTGATCAATAGAATATATATTCGTGCTAATTAGATTGGAGACCAACCCAAAGTTGCTCGGCTCACGCCAAATCTGTTCCTGCTAAAGACAAAATTACATCGTGCTTGCCTATCAGCACATGGGGGAGGGACACCACTGGGACAGGTCGAAAAAGGCCGTTTTTCCGATTTTTTTTTGTCTACTGGATTGTTTATTTGGGATTTGGAAAAAAAGATATGTTATTGAGTATAAATTTAACTTCTTTCGTGTAATTTTTTTAATAAAAAAATTAACAATTAACTCTCAGGGTATGTATTATAAAATTCTAACGGTCCGTACGGACATGAGTTAGCCTAACCCGGAAACTTTGATCGCCTGTATATTGGGCTGTATGTACTTCATCTGTTAAAACATTTTTTTTCTCGATCAATCGAAAATTCCCCAGAAATGCGATGGTATTATCAGATTTGTGATATTTTTTTATGAAAAAAAGTTATCGTTGAAAATATAAAAATAATTCCAAAATTTTTCATGGAATTGGAAAATTGCTCGGGTTACGCCAACCCAGTTGGTACCCTGAGAGTTAACGACGTTATTGAGGTATAATAGAGTCTTTGTATAAAAATGTGGTCCCACGCCCGGATCGACAACTTGACAATCTTTGGTCTGAAAAATAAGAATAAAAACGGTTTATAATCTACATATGGTAAACGTAGTTCTGGTTGTACGTAGCCGTTTTTCGAAAAAAAAAAAGTTTCACAAAATATCGGGGATTAAAAAATGTATAATTTTCGCGAAATTTTTACTTAGATTTCGAAGCTTGCATACCAAACATACCAATTTAAAAAAAACGGCTGTGAACAACGGTAGCTACCGCAATTACGCAAATTGTGGTATTAAAAAAAAAAAATTATTGGATAATTATAGATAGATTCTGATTTCAGCCAGGTCAAACAGAGTCGTTTTGAGAAAAATGTGATCGTAAGTTTCAGTATACGTAAATCGTTGCGCTACTTGCATTCACTAAATCGTCTGTAACTCGGTCAATTATCAATATTTCAACTTGATTTTTTTCACATATTTATGGATATGTGAACTTTAAAAAATGCAAAGAGTCGATTTTTTTACCCATCACAGTGGTGTCCCCCCATAATCAATACCATCATCAAATACCCAGATCTACTCTTATGGAAAAAGAGAAACGATTCAGCGATCGCGACGGAGAACGAGAATCATTCCAGAAGCATAAAAGAAAGCACGTTAAAAAGGAGGGTGGAAATAAAGTCGTCCCGCGTATTACGACTGCGACTTATACAAATACCCATCGTTACACAGAGATGAATGAGGACCGTCGGTTCATGAGAGGATCGTAAAGATATGAAAAAAGGGGGGATGGCCATCAAGAAGAATCGAAAAGCGAAACGCGAACGATGAGGGAGCAAGAGAAGAGAGAGGGAACAGTGCGGGCGTAGGAAAATACAGAAGTCGAAAAAGCAAATAGTACTTCGGTATGATGGACTGTCTAGAAGCGAGACGGTGAATAAAGGGGGGGATACCTTTGGGTATGGAAAAAAGTGCTGATAATTATGGTTTTTTTTTTCAAAAAGAAAGATTTCTTTCCCATTTTTGAGACTTAGGTTAAGTTTTTTTTACTACTTTTGGCTATTAGATGGTATTTTTATTTATTAACCTTTAAAAATGCCGGAAGTATGGCACGGTCTTCCAAACTGGTTGCGGTGGATGTTGTCAAACAGTGTGATACGTAGCTTCGGCGGGGTTAGTTTGAAAAAAACCAACAGACATTTTTCTTTCATTAACACTTGTACGCAGAATATGAACCAAGAAAAAGTGAGAAATGTTGAAAATCGATGAAATCGTAGGCTTTGAAACAAAAAGATTGAATTTTCCGAAAAAAATGGCTACATTTAGCAATAAAAAATACGTTTTGTTCTTAATTTTTAAAAACATTCACGGTCATGTTTTAGACAATAAGGTTAGAAAGATTTGTACCAAATTTACATGCCTCCGTTATTTTTAAAGATTAATTTTTTTTCAAGCTATGGATAAATCTTTGAATAGGTGACTGTTCCGAAAAATGAGCCTAACATTTTTTGCGGCATTTTTCTCATTTGTTGGGTTGTAAATGATAATAGTCGGGGGAACCTAAAATTCACCGCCCCCCCCATTCAAAGTTATGGGGTTTTGAAGTTCGCGGAAACACGTGATAAAATAGGCCCTTTTTGAACATTTCGTCGCCTCAAATGGGTTTGTTTCGCTTTGTTTTGCTCTGCTTTGAAACAACAATTTTTCGGAAAAGTCACTTATCTGAAGAATTACCAAACCATGTACAAGTCAAAGGTTGTACTAAAACATACCCTAAGTTTAAAAAATGGTGAAGAAAGATTTCGTTTAAAACAAAATCATAAAAATCAGCAAATGTTTTCCTGGCCTAAAGGCAACTCCCCCCTAAAGTTAACCCTTCCTCTCTATCGCGTGTACATTCGAACCCTCGGTCGTCAATATTCCACGAACCACAATTTTCGTAGGCAAAGTAACGAGTACACATGCACGTATCTACGCATACAATGAAATACGAATGAAAAGTGGTCCATCGTTTGGGTATTGATCTTGCTCTCGCGGTCTTTCCTCCTCGACGATCCAATTTTTCTGCCGTACTGCGGAAATCGAGTGCACGAGACAAACTCTCATTTCTTCTCTCATTGTGTGGCTGTGTGCGGTTCCGACAGCCCCGCGGAAAATGCCCACAATAAAACACGAAGGGGTAACCGCGATTTTCGATTCCTATAGCCAATACTTTCCGCCAGTACAGAGCGAAGAAATGGATCTCGATAAGATCGAATATTGAAGGAATGTGGGCGCTGAACCACCTAGTTCTCTCCCGAGAAGAAAAAATAAATGACGAGTCATTTGAATGGAAAATCGGCCGGTGAATTTCCCCGTCTTGAACGAACACTATTGATCCGCCACTCGTTATCTTTACTTACGAAACAACGAGAGTAACATTGGAGATATATTTTTTTTTAATTGCATTGTCGACATTTTTCATTTCGACCGCCTGATGGTCGACGTATTTTCGACCCCCTGGCACGAATATCTCGGAACAATTTTTCCTCTCCACCCCAAGGCGCTTTTTCGAAGGAAGTCAAAGACAATAACATTGAATAGGATGGCGCTTCCCTCCTGTCAATTCAGCCTGGAATACTCGATGTATAATCAGAAACCTGATCACGTCGCTAGCTCGATAGATCCACGACGTCCCAGAATACTCAACGTCTCAATGAACTCGAAGTAGAGTTCCATGCCGTACACCACAAGTCAATGATTTATCCACACAAGAAACCAAACAAAGTGCAATCAACGCAGTCATACAAACGCATCAGCCGTTCGGTTCCTCGCTTCGGATGCAGACAACCATTGACAATTGTAATTATAAATTATCCGCGTTTCATCCACTCTCCAAGGAGTCTTTTTCCACCAGTAGAAAAAAAACTAAACAATCGAAACACCATTAACTTTTTACGTGGTGAAAACTTTAGATAGCGAGGTAAAAAGTAAGATGAACTGCACTTTTCCACGCACACGTGTATACATACCGATGCCATCTTTACGACCCGGCACACGCCTTTCCAGCGTGAAATGTTTTCTGCTATCCTTATAGTCGTCCACGCCCTTCAAGGGTGGCTTGTTCCGTTCCTACCCACCCACATCTGTGTATTTATTATATTTACACGTCTACCATATATGTGTGTACACCGTACACTCAAACGCACTCTACCTACCGCGCCCTATGGCGCCTCCATTCTCCTTCCACGTGGGCACCAGAGGCCCTTACAGCTTGTTAACTCTTCGAAGGGCCTTGCACTCTTTTCCATCTTATTCCTCTCGCCCCAGAGCTTAAAACTATACATGTCATATTATGTTGATCGTAAAACGCAGTCTCTCTCCCCCTTCATCACCCTCCCTCGTTCTCTGTGCGTTATATCTGTCCAAATGAAAGACGCCTTCAATGTGACGGTGATAAAAAGAAGTTGACGGCACAGGAAAACACTCTTCTCCAGGCGAGTCCGGATTGTTCACTAGCTAGAGGTAACAGTTGGGGAATAAAGTTGGCAGTAAAATCCTACGCTTTGAATAGGTCGGAGATTTTTCATTTGGAACTTTATCCCTCCCTGGGGTGCGTAATCAAAACAGACTAGTTGTATGGGGTGCCCAACGGCTTAAAGACATACGCGTCACATAATTGACCAGGAAAAAATGCCATTGGACAACACCAGAAGAAAATTCCATTGGACAACACTAGGATAAAATGTCATTGGACAACACCAGGATAAAATGTCATTGGACAACACTAGGAAAAAATGCCATCGGAAGATGTCATCAATTATTGTCGTTAGAGTTCTTCTGCCAAGCTTATAAGGATCGTAAAGAAAAACAGGCTGAAGAATCTTGTAGGGGGGAAGATGGGAGGTGCACTCTGTCTGTCGTCCTCTCGTTCCTTTTCTTATTCCAACGACAATGTCCTTGTCTGCCGGATCCAGTTGAAGTGGAGGGCAGAAAATTTCAAGCTGGGCGTCCATCAAACAGCGGGATGTTCACAAGAACACGAATCAGAAGAATATCCTCTTTGGGGGGTGCCTCTTTGACGAAGAATTTTGTACATCTTACCGTGAATGTGTCAAATGTTGAATATCGTATGGGCGGATATCCGGCGCTTTCGGAAAGATGACAACATGGCGGATGAGGCCCTTTTCGCTTTTAGTCGTCACGTATACTTGGGGAGAAAGACTCGGACGTGGAAAAGTCTTTCTTTTTCGAGGAATGTCCCTCGTTAGGCAACGTCGACACTGGCGATGCTCAAAAGCAACGGATGGAGGACCCTCAGCGATGTTTTTCGGAAATTTTTCGTGACAGGAAATTGTTCTTTGTCTCGTTCATAATACATGCGATGTATTGGACATCTTTTGGCTCCTGGTCAACGGGATACACGCCTGGCTGTGTTGGCACCTCCATTGCCATTAGACTATCAGCATTCTGTCATTACGTTACGGAAGTTAATACAAATCGATCCAGCCAGCATAGAGAATACATTTTAACGCTTAAATTCTCCTCTTCTGTGCATAACTGATACAGAAAACAATTCCATTTCCCATTCTTTTGGGGCAAATGAAAATAATTTTTTGATCATTTATTATTCTGGGCGATAGAAAAAAATGGACTGTCGGAAATTCTAATCTATTCCATCTCAATGTACTTTCACTTTCGGCCAATATTGCTATTGAAGAGTTAATGCAAGCAGCGATTTAATGTTTACTTAAAGAAAAGGTTATCGATTGTTCAGAACATTAATTTATTCATTAGCAAAGATCTATTGTTTGTTTTTTATATGGAAATGTAAGACTAACAGATTTTTTAAGTGTACAAAATTTCTGTTCAAAGGATCACGCTTGATTGTGTCTCACCAGCTTTCGTTAAGTGAGGAGCGTTTTTCGTCAACAATAAAACACAACTTTCTTCATGTATCATGCAATCCATCGATAATTCATTCTATCGCACTTTTTTTATTTCTCATTCATTTTCGACTGATTTATCGGCTGTTTTATTTTCAACCTCGCGCCTACGGTCGTTACGTGACGACGCGGGAAAACATATATATATTTTTTTTCCACGGGGTGTTATAACGTGCCGGTTTCAAGAGGTGGAAATATATTATACATATAGGTACGTGAAGATTATATTTCTATATGGCCGGCGGAGAACGGTTTTGATTTTTACGACCGAGAACCGCTTAATTGGAAACAAGATTTTTCGTTTCGTCGAAAATTTGTGTGGGGGAGATTCCACGCCAAATTTACAAAGCTCTTGGCTGGTTAATTTACAAACCTTGGCTGGTTTATTTTGTCGTTTTTTTCTCGTCGTTCTGTTCCCGGCGTGAAATGAGTATCCATATTGTCTTTTGACAAATCATTATCTTGGAATAATGTTCAAAAATTGCATCATTCAGTAGACCAAAGATTTTTTCGCCGGTAAATTTACTCTCCACGCCCTCAAACTTTTCACCTTGGTGTTTCAATTTCAAAAAATTGAAACACCGAGGTACAATTTTGGAAATATCGATTTTTAGTTTTCGATTGATCATTAAAATATAACGTTTCAAAAATATTCTCTGAAAAATCCAAGTCAATCCGTTCAAAATTGAAACTGTCGTGGCCGCTTATAGGAAGGTTCCACGCACACGTGAACCGCAAACCGGCGAACTTTGACTGCATTTTTCTTAAAATGTCTTTGTTATATTGGTGACCCGAATATCACAAAACCCGCTACACCGATCAACTTCAAATTTCACAAGCTTCTTGTACATATCAAAAAGCCGTGCTCGAATGAAGGAATTTTTCTTTCGATAGTTTTATTTGTCAACGAAAATAGAGCGTTTTTCCACCAAAAGTCGATACTTTCACTTTGGACTGCGGTTATTTTTCGAAAATCAATATTTTTGAAAAAAATTATTAGTACCACATTAATAAATATTTTTCAATAAAAAATAATAAAAGATACTTGAAACCATACCCTCTAATGTAAAAATTTCAAAAATCGAAAACCTGCACACGTTTCTTCAGAAAAAAATCACGAAAATTCCTCTTTTTCCGGCCACGAGCTAGATGTAACCCGTTAATAGTCGTTGGACCCAAATCTATAATAAAACAAAACAGCAGACTTGTCGCCAATTGTATTTTTTCTAACAATCATACGTGAAACTCTACATACGTGACGCTCATCTACGTACTTTTCAAAGCTAATGCATAAGTGTAGGCACTTGGTGCTGATTCAATGTCGTGGGAATCATATTTTTGAGAATAACAATATGTACATACACCCACACACGCCCATATATATGTATGTACAGTTTATAAATATAAGCGTCAGAGCTATTAATATCGCACGGGCTTTCATTCCCGAATCCATTATTGGATCTCGAGTTATCTCCTCTGGCGTAAGCCCCCAAAGCTGCGCGGAGTCACTCTCGCCTTGAAATGAGCTTATTTCCTTAAATCTGAGAAAATACTACACAGCACATGATACGTTCAACCACATCCATACTGTTATATACATGCATAGGGTGGTTAAAAAAAAAAAAAATTCGCGGTACTCAACGGAAAATGTAATTACGTTATGAAAAAGTAATTCATACAAAATTTGAGAGGTCTAAACATGTGTTCAAGTAGTGCTCAATCGACTTTTAATTTAATTTTTTTCGATTTTTCGTCAATTTTTTTTTTCATTTGTTTTCTTACTCGAAAACGACATATTACTCCAAAAAAACACGCATACTTGTTAGACGTTCAGTGATGTAAACACCGTGTTGTTGTTCATCAAGTGGTTGATATAATTTTCACAACCGAATTACATATATTGATTCTTAATCTGTAAATACAAATTGTTTATTCAAGTTCAAGTTAACAATAAATACGAGTCCTTGGCGATTTCGATTCTCTAAATAATTTTTTTTACAACTTAACGACAAATTGAACCCCCAGCATCAAAATCTATGAAAAAAGTCTTCATTTTCTCGAATCTATTAAAAAAATAAAGATCGTTTAAAAAAAGTGAGATCGCCAACGACCTTTAAATGTTTCTCATCGTATCTCCTGTAAATTTGAAAACAATCCATCCAGTGGTTCTCGAGATATCATGTCCGCCAACTATGAAAACATTGTTTCGAGAAAAACGTGTTTAAAGTTTGAAGTATCTCTAAGCTACTCTATGTTGCTACTTGCCATTATTCTGCTATCTTGTTTCTTTTGTGTTTCCAACCAATATCAGATCTATTCATTGTTATATTTTCATGACAGATTATAGTTTAATAATAATAATAATAATAATGATAATAATAATATTTAATAAGAATAAATTATTATTTAATAATATTTATTAATAATAGTAATAGTAATTTAAAAAAAAGTTTGAAGTATAGTGCTGTTACTGGCTGCTCGGCCGACTGCAGATTATTCAATTTTAGGAATATTTCAATGAGATTTTCAGGAAATATAGCTAAAAGGTGATACTATCGAGTGAAAATATTTTTGGATAATGCAATTTTTTGACCAGGTAGATGGAGCCTATTAATGATACCCTATCGTACATGGAACTAATACTCGGAAACAATGTCTGTACCTACGTACTCGTACGTACATTTTTGCTCAATGGCGATGAGCACGTACTTGAAGCGTGTGCGAAAATCAGAGGGGGCGCGTCGAAGATATCTTCACTGTGGCGCGACACGAGACTTCCCCCCCCCCCCTCTCTCCGTCTCCCTCTCCCTCTCTCTCTCTCTCGTGTTGCAATGCACTGCTTTTATTCTTGCACCTCGGGGGCCCTCTCGAGAGCAAGTACATACACGTTAAATATAGACTCGCGGTTCTCGCACTCTCGGCTAATCTCGGAAGCGCCTCAGCTGGCTCTTCATCGTGCGAGCGCTCGCGTCCTCTCGCATCTCGTCGACTTATCGATATTATGAATCGAATATTATACACGTACGGAAAGAGAGTACGATGAGGGCAGAGCGGGCCCTTAGGCCTCCAACGAACGAGGGTGGGTGCATGCTAATTTAAAAATTTTGCACGTGCCGATTAGTCGACGTGGAAAACCAGCTATGATGAATCTGATCAGTTTTAACGATAATTGATTGTTTGTACATGTAATCAAGCCGAGCCGACGATGATATGTGTAATATAATAAAAACGAACTGTAGTGTGGAATTTTAACCACCGTGTTGAGTAGCCTTAGCCAGGGCCTATACTTGGATGGGTGACCGCTTGAGTATGCACTGGCTTGCGAGTCGGCTACTGATCGAGAGGCTATTTTACTTAGTTTCTAATAGCAACGCAATATCCACTGACAAGAAACATCACTAAAGTGATGACGTTGAAGTTGAGGTAAAACCCCCCTTACCTTAAGGAAAACCCCCCTTAAGGCTGGTTAAGGGGGTCTTCAAGGCTTTAAAACCCCCTTCAAACCCCCCTTTACCGTAGGAAGACCCCCCTTAAAGCTGGTTTTCCAATTTAAAATAATACGTGTCTAATAGTTATCAATGCTTTATCACATATACGAGGTTCAACAAAATCGAAGGCGGACACTTAAGTGATGTTCCTTGTCGGTAAGGCAGAGCCTTGCCGCAAGTTTCCTATAGTTTCCCTGTATCCTTGTGCTACGATGGAATAGTGCACTGGGCAAAAGCGCCTGCGGGCGAAACTCTAGGCCGTCCTTGAGGAGCGGGACAAATCAATAATCGTTGCTAGAGATTTCAATATCGAGAAAAGTCGGCGAAGTGTAAGTGAAGAAAGGACTTAAAGCCTGCTCTGTGACACTTGTCAAAAAAATACAAGTGTTACAGGACAACCGTGTACAGAAAACAGAAATAACTTATGAGTCTCCATTTCGAGCATTTTATCATCACAGTACAAAAATAGAAGACGAGTTCTCGATGAGTGCGGGCTCTGCGGCTGTTCCGAGAACCGGAAACGAACGAAAAATTCTGGTATTTTTGTGCTGTCGATTCGCTTCCTCGTCTGCTCGTCGGGTGTGTCGATAATTAAGCGTTTTTCTTTTCCCGGACGGTGACAATGCCTGGAGAGAAAAAGTTGGTAGGGGGTAACGGAAAAAATCGCACGAAAGCATCGAGCTGAAATTGAAAGCCGTACAACAAAGAAAAACATATAGGGGAAAGCCTTTCTCTTAAGGGCTTACATAACTATAACCGTCTGAAATTACGTTATCTTGCGCGATTTTTTTTTTATGGAAGGACAAGGGAGCAGATAATAATATTCAAGGATGTTATTAGTCATATCTTCAAGTGAGCAAAAAAAAACTGTGAATTCAAAAATTACAAAATTGAAAAATAAAAAATAGCTGACGCATATTTGAATTTGGAAAAAAATTAAAAAATTAGATTAGTGTATATGAGTATAGCTAGAGAAATGCATAGGAGATTTTTTGTGTAACTGGCAAGCATTTACAGTAAAGACGCAATATTTGACAGAAAAAAGGATACTCATTTGCTAATAACCAATGTTATAATTAACTCGAGGGAAATCCCGGACGTATTTCTCTTCGGAATGTTATTTTGAAAATATGCACAAAATTTAGAGTGGAAAGAATGAAAATTGTTGGACCTATGCTGCGTGTCGTTTTGATAAAATTGTGTTCCGAGAAAAATGATCGACGTCTCGCACCCGGACCAGCCATTGCCACCGCAGACCCACACGCGCCTGCGGACCTTTGTTCCACAGGTACTAAACTTTTTTCCCCTCATTCTAGATGATCCACAGCATCGTTTAAGCCAATGTAAAAGAAATTCATTTTTTTTTAATTTTACCGTCGTGTTACCCCTTAACGAAAAAAGTCCAATATAAACATTTAAAAAAAAAGCATGTACACCGAGGAATAAAAATAAAATAAACCCATCGGACGAAATGGAATCAAAGTACTTATCGATCAGTAGATTTCAGCTCTGCAGTGCTCCTTCCACACACACATGCACACTCTACTCGCATTATTCCTACTATGGATTCCTGGAGTGACGTTTAAGATGATTGATGCGGGCTGTCAGAATCCCTCGCGGACGAAGAAAGCCTCGTTCTCGCTGGGCTATCTTTTTTTTGACACAACACCATTTAGAGTTTCGGATTACAGGGTTTCGTGTCCGTGACCCAGATAATAGATCGATATGGTATACCCGAGCGATTCACGAGTTTCTCGTACGAGATACCCGGCTCCACGAGCTTCCCCAATTCCATGACTGATAACGCGTATAAACGGAAGCAAGGAGTATCTGGCGAAATACCGGAAATGAGCGGCACGATGATATGACGTAGACCAACAAGAAGCTAATTCAACGAATGATTCGTTGAATTAGCGACCACTTCTTGAAGAATCATTTCATTTTTATTTCCTGAGTGCAAACGTATACCCTCGCGGGTTCTTACGTATTACTCTTCCCAATTGAAGCCTTCCACACTCTACCCGCATTCGCTGATTTAACCCAACTTCTCCATATTCTCGTGATTCTTCGGTTGTGCACAGAATTTTGAACTCAAGTACACCAAGGTCTCGGAAGTTTTGGCCTTCGGTTCACTGGTTGATGCGCCAGCCGGTGCACGGCCAAGCTGTCACCCCTCCGAGTACCGGCCATCACAACGCTGCTAAACTCGAAGTACCTCCGGAGCCGAATTCTGATCCACCAGTGTCCGTCCAGAATGCTCCCCGTGCAGAAATTGTCGTATAGGTATCCAATTGGACTCCCATACTTGTCTCTCATTCCTCATAGGGATCCAATGGGTAATCGCTTTGGATTCCTATACCCAAACGTCACGCCCATACATTGGATTCTAAACGGGATTCCCCCCGCGAATTCGAAGTACGAATCCGATACGATTCTTAATGAATCCCATCGCATTTTGTACGTTGAACTTTCTCAAAAGAATATACAGGTATACACAATAAGTGGGTTTCAAAAAAGTGTAAATCTTATTTTAAAAAGGCATAAACCGCTTGGGAAAGTAAATCTTAAAAATCAACTTGAACTTTATTACTGACAATCCACTATAATTATCGTTTGATATTTACTTAGCTGCACTTTGAACACTGCAGAATCTAATTGGATACCAATGAGGACCTCCCCCCCCCCCCCCGTATGCAGTGCCCCTGACAAATCCCTGTACAGATATGGGTGCATCTTGGGACTGCCCAACAAATTTGTGCTCGGAATCACGAAAGGATATTTTTCGGAGATCCAATAAATTCCGGTCGAGAATGTCAAATAAAAAATCCTCAAACGACAGCAATAGGGAAATAGGGCGAAATCCATTTGGATTCCAATGTCAACTCCATAAGCGCGGCATCCCTATCAAATCTCCATAGCGATTCCGTAGGATCTGGGACTCCCCAATAAATCTCTGCACGAGTCATTTCCGGTCATTTTAAAAATTCCCCCGCCAATTATTTATCGCCCTTCATCTACGTTTATAACGCTTGAACTTTTGTCATTCGAGATGACCAGCGAGGATCACTCCGATTATCGTACCGCTTCAGGTACTTTGTTGTGTCGTTTCAAGCGTTGCTACTTCCAAATGTAAAAACTCTTCTCAAATGCGCAGGCCTAAATGGAAAATCTGTCTATTTTCTTTCTGATGCTGTACACGCAATTTCTTATACTCAGTTGACAATACACCGAAAAGATTTTTTCTTGTCACATTCTTGAATATCCGTCGCGAAGAAAGATGACACCTATCAAAGAGGCGCACGTGTTCTATAAGAACCGAATGACACTTTTCCATACTCTCGAAATATTTCGCGGGAACGACCATCCGGAAATGAAAGGAAACGGACGTGAACGGGTTTGCTGGACGCTTGATAGCTTTGCTACCATGTTGTGGCAATATTTCGGTTCATTGCCCCATCGACGACGACCACCACGACGACGTGGACGAAGCGGAACGCCATTTTTCACGATGGAATGAAATATATATGAACTCGTAAGAACCACGCAATATATATATATATATATATATATATATATATATATATATATATATATTGGAAATACGAAATTCTCGAAAGAGTTGCAGGAGAGTTGAAGCGATAACATTATACAGCACATACCAAATTTTCCACACATTTCACAGAATCCAATTCGATGAAATAATTCTTCCTTAATCGTTCTTCAGTTTTCGCACTAGTGAAGGGAGAAGGCAAGGGAAGAGGGAATAACCGGACAGAAACAAGGGTAGAAAAAGTTTGCTCCTGCGATTTTGTTACATGAGACTGCAACGCAGGATACATTCGAGACGAAGGTTCGCTTGTACTGATATAACAGCCTCAAGGATTCGTAGTTGTATATATACGGCTATCCAAGTGCTGAACCACTTTTCCGGACGTGACGTGATTTTTAAAGCTATCTGACATCGTAGTCGGGTTGAATTCGATTGCGTACACATACACACACACGCATACGCACATATACTCGATCGTAAAAAAGTAATCAACGGTTCATTTCACGTAATTCCCATGGTCTTCCTTCACTTCACTTAAGTAATTATTCCCTACCAACCTGCATTTTCGGTATAATAAACGCTTAGAAAGCGTTCTACACGTGGATACAATTTTTTCACCCCCGATAAAAAAAGCGTTCAACAACTTTTGCGGTAAAAGATGAATGACCGCAGTCGTCACAGTGAACAATAAGTTTTTACGACAGCTTCTCCGAGATATGCGTAAAAAAGAAGTAGGTACTCGAAAAAATGTATTACGTCGTAATAATAAACAGTGTAATTTTGTTGATACATCCCTTAGAATAAAAGGCCCACACCGAAGAGAAGATACAGATATGCGATCAGGAGTATAATGGACAATTGGAGAGAAATCCATGAGACATACATTCTCCACGATGGTTTTGAAACTTTATTTTATTTTCAAGCTTTAGGTAATTTTCTTTATTTTTTAACGAGAAACCTCAACCGCTAATTATACCAAACTCGGCATTTGAGACATAAACACATATAAATGACGTGGTCATTTTCTATTTTTCCATTTTCCGGGTCTGTCAAGCCTGCTGACCCACATTCTTCGCTGGGTTTATCAAAATACCGCAGTGTCGCTAGCCGCGCCGATAGTGAACGATAGGCGTGATGATAATAATGGAAAAAAGGGCTCCGAGCGTAATTGCGTTTTATTTTCACGCTCCAAATATATCGTACATGGATGACGAAGCAAGCGATAAGGCAAGTCGCCTGTACAGAAGCTAAGTCCCATACGTCGGACTCACCCAACGTCGTTTTATTTTTTCTTTCTCCTACTCATCTGCAATGTACTCATTACGCGTCTATGTACACGAGACTCCGAACGACAAAGGCACTTTTTTTCCTCTTACGCGTCCCTTAAACGCGGCAGCGTGTGTGCTCGGCGACTCTCGTAGAGAGCTCAGGTTTGTTCGCTGAACTGGCAGGGAATGAAAGAAATTGCAAAAAAACCACGATGTATGTGCGAAACGATGCGTCCTGGGCCGTATGAACTATCGCGAAGTTTGCAAAAGTTTGTACAATGCAGGCGCGTGCGGCCAAAAGGCAAATGGCTTGAACAATTTTCCTGTTAAAGTACGGAAGTAATATTGAAAGGCTTCCCCAGAGTTGCGCAAGTAAGAGAGGATAACTTTTATCTAATGGGCCTGTGTCTTTCTATGTATGTAAAGTGATTATCGTGGGTGGGAAAGCTCTGTCTTTGTAAAGGACTTAGAATTCCTACGGACTTTACAGATTTTCAATAGATGACGTATGTCGAGCTGGGGGCACGATGTTGAGCTTGGTAATTCTTTGTATTCGGAAGATCTGCACGCAACTGTCAAACGCAGTTGATGCGTTGGTTGCGCAGTTGATGACTGCAGTGTAAACAGTTATTGTATTTATCGTATTGGAAATATCCTCCATTGTACCGGAAAGAAACGTCATTTGCGGCAAGAGTTACTGCATTATTTTGATGAAAAGAAAAGTGCAGCTGAAAGGCATCGTTTGGTGTCTTTGAGCAGATGCTTACAACGAACATGCGCCATCGGTAAGCACGTATGAAAAGTGTCTTCAACGATTTGGAAAGCAAGCTCTTGATTCGGATGGTCAACTGAACGGGAAGCCACCGCAAGCATTCAAAGACGCACAATTGGAAGCGTTTACTGGAGACGAAGATGCGTGCCAAACGGAAACACGTTGGCAGCAGCATTGAATGTTACCCAACAATGCATTTGCTTACGCCTCAATACTCTAAAAGTAAGGAAACTGGGTGCCACACGAATCCACATGACAATGCCAGGCCACAATTCCAGGGAGCCGTGAAGAATCATCTAGAAGGATTGGACCGGGAGATTCTACCCGCCATATTCAGAAGACTCCCTCTTCTGTTCCGATCTATACTATCGGCCCTTTCTGCAGAGCGGTTTAGTTCTCATTGAAGAAATAAATAATTGGCTTGATTGGTTGATAATTGGATCTCTTCAAAACCATTAAACTTCCATCAGTGTGGAATCCGTTTGTTTCCTGAAAGATGGGCAAAGTTTGCAGCTTCCCATAGATCATACTTTCAATAATGTAAGAATAGTTTATTGTGCTTCAAATCAATGTGTTATTTTATTTAAAATATCGATAAAGTTATACTTGTACACCCAATATATATAACCACAAAAAATTGAATCACAAGGCAACTGGTTTCCAGCGAAGCACTTCCTTATCCGTTGATCACCTCGAATCTAATTGTGAATCAAATAGCGTCAGAACCAAGCAAGCGGATTTATCACCGTAATCCCAATATTTTTCACCTCAACATTTATCTCGATTTTCCCGACAAATCCAATCTTCCGACAAGCAAACGACTTAGCAATAAAATATACGTACACCCGTATGTATCAGAAAACGGATGACGTGATCTCCGGTGCACGCGGGTCCTCTTTTATCTCTCGATTTGGTCGTTCGCGATAGATCGCTCTCGGGCTTAATGCCGCTTCTGGTCAGCCGTAAATGTTCCAGCATTTGTTTGAAAGCAGGATATAGCAGGAGTGCTATGGTGGTTGACTGCAATGGTGGATCGAGGAATGCCAGGCCTATAAAGGTATACACGGCCTTCCTTCTCTCTCTCTCTCTCTCTCTCTCTCTCTCTCTCTCTCTCTCTCTCTCTCTCTCTCTCTCCATATATATATATATATATATATATATATATATATATATATATATATATATATATATATATATATATATATATACTCATACATTTATCGTTTGACTATTTATTGTGCCTATCCACTATATCCAGGGTTGAATCCAGCCGCTCTTCATATGACCATCGATTATGTCCCTATCCTCCCTCCACCGCTGTGTTTATCTCGTCTATCTTTAATTCCTGTCCGAATTCAATTAATATTGACTGCATCGTGTAACGGTATATCTACAGTGATATATACATGTGAGTGCGTACAAACGAGTATGCATAACGTCCTCATAGTATGCAGAGATCAACCGATATGCAGTAAAAAGGATATCCGTATTGGCATAGGTTGTCCGGTAATGCATACATGAGCTATGTGACGCGAAGTTTGACCATTTTCGTAACTCTTCGATACCATCACTGAACGTCATTCCTCCATGAAACTAAATCACAAAGGAAGAAAGCGGTATTATGTCACCAACTACAAAAAATCGGCAGCAGACTCAATGCGAAATTTCCAAAATATTCAGTCAGCTTGCATAAAATTTGGCTGAACGAGTCCATACTGACGAAGTTCATTATAGCGAAAGTGCTGTGACTCACCTACTTTTCTTTTTTTACCATCGCAGACTCCACGGAGAAACAAAATGAAAAAAGCAAACACTAATTCCGTCGCCAATGAGGCGGTCGTTTGTGAAGATGTTTCTTCATAGTCATCGTTCGTGAATTAAGCGGCTCCGGGGAAGAATATATACGTATAGAACGTGAGGACAGATATGCCGAATAGCCCAGATATACCCGCGACGATAACATTGGTCCCTTGATTGCTGTTGCTTTCAGCACTCACGGGAATTGAATCGGGAATAATAATATATCGTATATCGCTCTTGATACATATATGCTGAATGTACAGTTCGCAGAGATTTCGGATCTCTCCTACGTTGAGAGAGAGGAAGAGAGATAGAGAGGCTCGAGCGAAATGCTTTTATCAAAATGTGGGAGGAAAAAAAACGTATCGATACGATCGTATAAAGTGAGATTTATTTTTCATCTGACGGAGAGCGAGCTGTTGGCGAGATTCGGCAGGCATTTCCATTCTGTAACACGTATTCAGGCCAACTCGACTATTCTTTAGCGAGAATAACGTTAATATTGGTGTACACGTATTTCGTTACACATATGCAACGTCAGGATTAGCTGCATGGGAAGGCAGCATATCAAAGCGAAAAATCTGCCAATTCACGTAAATGGATAAGATATAAGTTGGTTATATCAGACCAGCGTAATACAGCGAAATTTTATACGTAGACTGCTTGGTGTGCATCGTCGAGTCTTCGTGTCATGTAGATGTGTACTCGTATCCGATGACCCAGAACGATAATAAAATCGCTTGTCTTCCGTCTACTTTCCCGGCTGATGTATACGTGTATCAGCAGGATATCGCAGCCTGCAAATAATGATGAAAAGTTTCGAATAAGCCCTACGGTGAACGAGAGGAAAAGTACGAAGCTGGCGGACGATATGTATATGATATTCTCCCCTAAGTGGAACCGCACGTGGGGCGATGGAAAACTTTTGCATTGCACGGCAATTAATCAAACGTTGCCCTGCTTCAAAGTTAGGGTTCTTATTGTTTCGCGATCAGCTCATTGTACCAGAGGGAAGCCCCACGGTTCTCCAAGTTGTCCGCGGGAAAGCTCCAAACGTCATGCTTCTCGCCTTCACTTAGTCTCTCCTTCTCGCTCTCTCTCTCTCTCTACTCCGCTGTTCCGGTTCTCAAGAGCTTACGAGCTTTGCAGAAATTAGAACCACGGACGCATATTGTACCTCGGACGCGAACGGAATTGATTCGCCAGGCTCCGTGGGTCCATAAAAAAGGTCGTGGATCTCTCAGGAAAGAAGCTCGTTCTCTTATGTTCGCAGACCAGGCTGCAAAGTGTCATGATGGAGAAAGATAAAACCATTGAGGCAGTATTCTAGTATTCATGGCATTCATTGAAAATTAAATTTCTTCATTTCCCGATAGAGACTATACGCGCGTCTTTAGCCGGGCCTGTCGCTTTGATGCCGTAGATTCCTATGTGATGCACATCACTATATTATTCGAGGGGTTCCAAATGATCGGCCATGCCGATGGGTATAGTGGACATGCGTCTCTAGTGGACATGGTTTATTATGTATATTAACGCATACACACACGCATACCCACACGTCGTAGGGCGAAGATTGATCGGATCTAATTCCCGTGTCAGTTCGAGCGTAAGTGAGCACTTCGATCCAGATGAAACGATAAACAGAAATGCTTTCTAGACGAGGCGGCAAACATGAAAGCACGTCTAGTGTTCGTACACGAGAAAAAGGTCGTAACTTTTACGCTTTGACTTTGAAAACGATACGAGGGTTACGCCATTTTGCTGGCTACCGGTTGTTACGTATAGTATATAGGTTTCATCTCCTTATTTCATATAAATAAATGTGTGTCTATCTTCCAGCTGAAAACATCCCAGTGGCGCTTCCGGGGGCGTGTGACTGAGAGCTCGATGTACTTTTCCTCCAATGGTTCAAATGATTTCGGCTACCGATATTAATAATGCATTTCATTACTCATTTTATCTATTCAAGGAAGGGCGAATCCACTGGAAGCTTCACAATTTTTTCCTGCTGTGTACCTATCACACGTACATGGCAATCAATTCACGAAAGAATACGATGACATCCTAGAGGACCTGTAGAGATGGAGATGATGGATTGCCGCAGTGGTGGCGCTTTTTATTTTGTTCCTCTTTTCTCTTCTAGTCATATACGGGGTAAGAAAACCCTAGACCCGTGTCCCCGGCTATTATAGAAAGCTTCAGAAGGAACATCGTACGATGGCGTTGGAGTTGATATCGTTGGAATGCAACGAAAGGTCTTTTCTATTCTTTTTGATTGCTTCATTTTTTGTATGATCTTTTTTTAGGATTCAGGTCGTGGATTTCTGGGGATAGGAAAAATCATTTAAGGGATTTTCGTAACCTAAATCGGCAAAAAAATGTGATTAGTAAAAAGGACAAAACTTTCGTTGCATTCCAACTATGCAAACTTCGACATCATGTCGTACGAAGGATGTTTCTTTTCTGACGACTGTCTTTTTTACATGAAATTTTTAGATCTGACGTTCACTTTCGTTATTACTGCTGAGCAGAAATCAACGTTTGCTTTTCTTATCGAATGACGATGGTCCTTTTTTCTACATTCAAGGGAGGCTTCGAAAGATCTGAAAGCATTTGGTCACTTGTGCTAGCAATAGAAAAATTGATTCCGTTAGCGCCTTCTTCAATTTCTTCCGAGCCTGTTTTCGCATATTCCCGATCATTAAAAATAGATGCAGTCTTGCGGAACGTAGAAAGAAAACGAACACCCTGTGTAGTTGATACAGACGGGCCTGATGTCTACTTTCAACTGTGGTGTAAGCCGAACAAGAGCATCCTCGGAGATACGACATCGTGCGAACACGTGCAAGCCCCTGGTGCATCTCTCATTGTCGACATGAGGGTGCAGGAAGTTGTAAAATTTTCCACATTGAGAACCAGCCACGATATATAATTGTATTAATATCAGAGTATACAATATTGCTGTTCTTTTTCTCACGGCCGCGCGAAATTTTTCTCTCTTCCTTTTGCGTTACGAAATTGTGTACATAGCGATCTCATAGCACAATGATCATCATATGTCACAATACTTATGAATAAATTATCACCCGTTGACTAGATAATACGTGATTATTACCGATATTCGCATGCTTGGGGAAAAAACAGAAAAAAGGCTGCGGGATCAGGACAAGGGAGTGCGGGAAATACGGGATAAGGCCTTGTCCCGGAAAAATAGAATAAAAAATTCTCCTCAGAAAGAAATTCCAAATATAACTTTGACAGCTGTACATGGTATCCTGTTATGAATGGATAATCCTGCAACTGTCCATAGGTTAGATCATGTCCTTCTATATGCTGGAATGTCAGTTCAGTATAAGTCCCACGTTTTTCGAGAAAAAATCATCTGCTTTTGGTTTTTCGCATGCCATTTCTACAAACGCTTATATCTTCGGTTATTACTCTTGGTTGTTTGTTTTATCTAGAAAAGTCTTCTTTTCAACGTTAATTTTTGAGAAGACTCTATGAAAAATGATCTTATGCAGAGTTTTCATACAAACCAATTCGAACATCCGACTGTGATAGCCGGCGGTGTAACAAAAATGTACTATGCATATCGTGCCAATTATTTTGAAAAGTTGCTTAGTTATTGCCGATTTATCTCATTTGTAAAAATGGCATGCGAAAAAGCAAAAGCAGATGATATTTGTTTTCCAAAAAATAACATAAAGTCCAAAATCTCGAAAACCGTGGGACTTTTACTGAACTGAAATTCTGGCATATAATGGGACATTATCTGACCTATCGACAGTTGGTGGATTATCCATTCATAACAGGACCCTCAGTATGTATAATCGTTGCGGCTGTCCACCCCTCGGATTTTTTTATGGCGGGCACAACGTCAAGAGCCTTGTCCTTATCGATATGTAGTCCCTACAGTGAATTTCACGTTTTGCTAAGCCATCGCGAAGTCTTCTCTGAATCTCACTGATACGAGGCTTCTCTTCCCTCGTACAGATTCCCTCTCCGTAGGAATAATCCTCGGAGCAAATATTTGTCCACGTGCCGTGGAACACCCTGGTAAGCCCTCGACACGTTGCTCTTTATGCTCGAATACTCGCTCATAGTCGGAAAATGATTTTTCTCTCCTCCATCACTCGCGAACCTCCGTCAAACGCGACCGGAAAGGAGAATAAAGCGTTTGTGGAATATCTTGGAGGGACAAGCTAAAAGGGGAATATCTTTGCACTTGAAAATGTTACCGCTTCGCGTTCATTATGCGAAAGCTGTGCTATTGTATAAAATAAGGGGGGGGGGGGGATCAATAAGGGAAGCCAGGGAAATGAATATTTTATTATGTACGACTTTTGCGTACTTCTAATTTTGAGTAAACTAAATTTTCTGAAAAACGTTCTGTAACCAAAGGTCTAAAGATGCTAAAAAATTGGTTTTGGATAATAAGAATGCAAATTTTTTTAAAATCAATTGTTTAGAGAAAAATGTGTTAAAAAAATCTCCGGTAAACTTGTTTTTTTGTGATATTAAATGAATCATGATATTCTTACGAATACATTGATTTTTTAAAAGAATTTTCCCTCTATTTTGAAAAACCCGTTGTTGGAACTTTTCAGAGGCTGTACTTATGACACTGTTTGTTCAATACCCCGGACACTTCTTAGATTTAACATGGAACATTGCTCCGAAAACATATTGAAAAATTGTGATGCTTCATTCACTTTTTTTTAATTAAAAATATTAAAGTGAAAATGGGAAGAAAAATCTACGTATTCATATTATAATATAAAAAACTAGTTCCCCGGACATTCGTTGAAGAATTATTTTTCAACAATTTACTTATAACTTTTTTGCATTATTATTACCGGAAATTAATGTTCTTAGCATCTTCAATGTGGTTGATTTTTTAAACATTTTTATCTCATCGCAAAGTACTCGAAACTCTCGCCGAAGCTCACTTTCGATAGGGAACGTACGGGCAATACATCCTTAAGACAGCATATATTAAGTGAATGCAGACAGTTCCCAGCAAACCTACGAATCGAACAAAATCGACTTTTGCCACGGGAGGAAAAAAGTTTATTTTTTTTCTCGTTTTGACTGTACTTTCTCACTTTCGCTAGTTTCACCTGCATGGTCAATTGCCACGTATTTGCAAAGTCGACGAAAAATTCTCGCAAGCCGGATTACCGGGTACAGTCAGAAAAGCTACGCAAACGGGAGAGAGAGGGAGAGAGAGAGAGAGAGCAACCTTCCCTCGACGACACGACTATAAATATGTTCTCTCCTGCGTCTCTTAGTCTCTCTTAATGTACGACAGGGAAAGCCGAAAAGAGATATAGCGATGGGTAAAGAGCGAGAGGGACTCTGTTCGCACTTGAAGTCACACGCGTGCACGAGTCAAGGCTCTCTCCCTCTTGCACTCCGTACTCGTTTTCGTTTTATTCGGGTTCTTTGCCTTGGGTATTACACGCCAGTGAATTCACGACTGCCGCCCGAAACGCCGTGAGGACGAGAAAAATTTGCAGACCAGACGAAAAACGAAGATGAGGTGCGTTGCGCGGTTTGGAGTTTTCGCGATCACGCGACAGTTAAACGACGCATCCATTCTATGCCCAGCCTCGTAAACTGCTCGCCGTCTGGTTAAATCACTTTTGGCAGTATCGCCATCAGCGTACGCGCTGAAATGATTAGTCAAACATTACCAGCGTGAAGTACGAATAGAATGACTGAAAAAAATGAAATCGTAAGTAATTACTTTTTATATTCGCGCGACCGGTTTTTATGCGCGCTTTGATCACCTGTCAGGTATTCGTGTCACGTAGTTCTGCCTACTGCAAAATCACCGACCGAGGCATTTTAACGAATGATCATGCTGGGCAGTGCATTGTGGAAAAACCTGGAGAAATATAAACACATCCGAGTGTAGTTTATGGTAATAATGGAGATGGAGAGAAAGAGAGAATGGAGAAAGGCAAATGAAACAAGAGGGTATGAGAGATGGCGAGAGAAAGAGAGGGAGAGAGAGAAGAAGATGAGTGAGAGTCCATCGAGAACGCCGCTGGTGTTTGACGTTCTCGTTTCCTGTAGGGTACCGCAACGGGCAGCAGCGGTACCAGCAGAGAGACTATCACGAATGCGAGGGAGGCCAGGCGTAATCTCGGTGTGAATTGGCCTTGCAATGAAAGCCCCGACAGAGTACAGAGAGAAAGCGAGAGAGCAATGGCAGAGCGAGTGAGAGAGAGAGAGAGAAACAGCGAGAGAGAGAGAGAGAGAGAGAGAGAGAGAGAGAGAGAGAGAGAGAGAGAGAGAGACGGGAAGAGAGATTGTCCAGTAGAAAGCGAATTTGTGACATGGTGGGAGACCTGTCTGTACGCAAAAGACAATTAAGTGTGCGAGAACTCGATCGATCGAATCTCCAAACCACACTGCAGTCAAAGCTCTGGATGTGTTCGCAGTCCTTCGTTAAACTGGTGGCTTCGTAGCTCGCGAGAAGAAAAAAGTCGATATAGGAAACATTGGTGAGGTTGGGTTTAATGATTAAAACTGAAACGAGCACGAGTTCTCCACTGCTGTTGCTTGCATTTCCCAAATTTGTACGTCACCTACGACCCGTTGGCTTTTTTTAAATTCAATCTAACAGAATTCCTGAATCCAATTAGCAATAGATCGAGGATCGTGAAATCTTCTCCTTCTCAACACTGCATTCGGCGAGTCCAACTAATTGACAAACCTCCAGGAAAGAATGTTCATTTCCGTGCATCTTTTCGCCAACACGTTATCTGAGGAATTCCTGGCGAAAGCTCCTTCGCGTCATTTCGCCAAGTGAGCTTACGATAATCATACGTCGGTTGAATATGCTCGAAGTGAGGGAATTGTATTCTGTGGGCCGGGAATACCGAATGAACAGCGTCTGAACACATGGCTGTAGTAATTTATGTTCTGCAAACTTCGTCTCCTAGAATGAATATACACGGCGTGTCGATATTGAATAGAGTGTCGTTCGGTGTTACGACATACGAGCCTCTTGAGGTATTGATTCGATGTCCATGAGGGTGCAAAAGCGAGACGCGAGGAAACCCTCATTGCGTACGATATTACGCCAGGCTGCATTATGATATGCTCGTGATGGAGTGCTCCGTTGGTTAACATTGTCAGCGCTAGTAACAACTTCTCCCCGGGCTCCGGTTCCACTGTCGAGCACCGGAGCAGCTGCACCAAATCACACACGCGTGTGGTGCGCGATCTTCGCGTGGTTATGTCTCGGCTTACCTTTTGCCTCCGGTGGTAAACTTGGCTGGGGCTTACCAATGGCACGTGAGGTTTGATGCTCCGTTCGTGGCCGGGAAGGGAGGAATTAGAGCCGAAACTATGAATTATGTTTCCCGCGAAGCCACGAACAACTTCACTTGTTTGCTACAATTTATGATGGCGGTTGACTGCCGTCAGAAATGGGAACTTACCTGATCAACCACCGCTCGCTGATCTAGCACGACGGTAGGGTGGAAGTTTGCCCAGTGGCGTAAACGCGACTCGTAAATTTTATCTGCATTCAGTTTGTGTCGGATCATTAGGAAGACAACTCCGCTTTGCATACCCCAAGGGTCCTGGAAACATCTGATTCTAGATACACGAATATCCGACTGGCTCTCTCTCCATCTGCTTCCAATGTCATCAATATTGATGTACGTTTTTCCGCGTGGACATTTGTCGTCTAGGATAATTGGCACGCGGTGTCCAGAGGTGCTATTTCCTGATGTCATTTCCGGCTTCCTACATCCCATGATGTTCCAACGCGTGCATCATTGGCAGCTCGAATCAAAGTAGCTTTTCTCCATCTCTGACGAGGGTTTGGGAAGAAACAGCCAAGGGAGTGAATCCTACACGTTTCGAATTGCCTAGCCAGCTACTGCAACCGAGTACACCTGTTCCCATGTATTACCATAGTCACTCTGCACCCCTTGTACACGATACAAACCCAGGTCCCTCATGTGTATATTTGTATATTAGTATGCATATGTGCGTATGCGTGTGTACGTGTGTGTGTGTGGCTGTGTGTGCAAACGGTGCGGCTTCCTGTGTTACCCTGAACACGTCCTGCGGGAACTCATGCTGGAATCGATAGCTGCACATGCGCAAAGGGAACTGGCTTTCCGTGGCAGCTCTGCGTCCCTTTCTCGCTCGCACTCATATTTTCTCTCCCTCTTTCTACGCTCGGCCGTACGATGAATCGCGCGAGCGCGATGGAACGCTAGTAGAGAGGGCGAGAAACTCCTCGGGCTGAGAGAGAACGCGAGAGGACGTGCTGCTGGTTAAGAGGGCTCCACGCTGAATCCCTCACGGGACAGCATCCAGTACTCGGCTGAGCTACGATCGGCCGCGAGGGTGACTGACCGTCCATCGCGCATTCACGATAGATCCTCTTGTTTTTTTAAAACACGTTGCGGTAAAACGAGTTCATACGTTTTCCACGCAGATAAACTGGTCTTTCGCTCTTCATTCTCCTGATAACAATTACCAATGGCATCTCCCCGTTGCAGAAGTGATTCGTTTTGTTCTTTGTTCAGGCTCCAGAGCAAACGAAATTTTGAACCGCAAGTGATGCGGGCATCTGGCATCATTTTCATTCGCGCGTAAAGTTTCTTTGCCTTGGCAGGATGTGACGACAACCTGCACGACTGGTGGAGCGTAAAAGTTGATTATGGCGCGCTTGTCGAGGGTAAAAAATCCTCAGGCGCGCATTAGCTACGAATAAAGTAATTTGGTGGTCGTTTAGCATCGTTTAGCATCGTTTAGGGATATAATTAATCGGAATCAGTCCTGTAGAATTAGGCGCGGATTTCGATAAATGAGTGAGACTCCTTCGCGATTGGACCATCTATTGTGCCTTCCAGAACGGATTGAACAAAACTTTTATTCAGTGTCTTTGTTCTGATTCTGGTTTACTTGAGAGTGAAGGAAAAGGAGCTGTTGGGGCATCAACGGCAGTGAGAATAAGTGGCAAACGGTGTCGTTTGAAGCTTTATTCCGGACGATAACCCCGAATAGTACTTTAGCATCATCGCCGACGAGCTATATCTGTGCGGAATCCGTTCCTCGGACGCCGCTTTAATGCCGAAGAAACTTTTCGACGGCAAGAGTCTCCAAGTGATTCTCCAATGATCTACGCGAAATTAAAATCTTTTATAACATCGTTTTATACACACACACTGCTGCCGTTTATATAAATACATAATACTATATGTCAATACTGCCCGTTCGCGAAGATGAATGTGTATTTTCGACCCTTTCGTTCGGGCTCTTTTAATAACGAGGCCTCGTCGGCGTTTATGTCGGTGAATTTGAACGCATCCGTCCGATCGTGTTTCACCCGACTACGAAGCTTTTGACATATCTCGTAAAGTCGCGATCATGCAAGGCACAGCCTCGATTAAAAGATCGAGAGAAAAAGAGTGACTACCGGAAGTACCGGGATTACGGGGCGAACGGGGATTCGCTGTAAATAAAAATGGACCGGCTATTTCGATGGAAGAGCCACAAGGTCCAAGATGAAGTGAGTATATATTAATACACCCGTGCTCTTGTGCTATATATTATAGTATTTTATGGCATATGCTCTCATTTGCATGCGATTATGCAAAGTGAATTTGGCCCTCGAGGCTTCGGCAAACTGCTCTCCCACGCGAGTTCGAAAAGGCGGTTAACACTTGCTGGTCATAGAAACCCTGAGACCCCACACTCGGTGGGTCAAAAGCCGATGAGAGCAAAGCTCTCACCGAAAGCCAGTAGTAAAGCAGTTTGGGCAGCTGCTACAAATTTGAGGTTGAATCATTGCTGGAGAAGTAACAGGATTTGCTGGGAATACGTGAACCGGGGATGTTGTAGGAAACTATTGGATCTGAGGAAACATCGTTCAGCACCACTGGAAGTTGAACGTACTTACGTGCAGTTGTATTGATAATTATTGAATCGTTGTAGTGTAGCGTAATATCTTGATTATTGCTTATTCATACAGAAACACACGATTGGAGCTGAAAACACGCATTCGTCTTTTTTCAATGACCGCGCCTCGGCACCTGACTAGCGGTCATAACTCTTGACTCTCTTGCCAAAATATAATTTTTTGTTCCCATTAATAGCATCCATCCCCAGAATTTGACAAATCTGTTTCGAATCTTACTCTTTTATTTTATTATGATTGCCTCGTTTATTCAATTTCGACCCACATCACGTATGTAATGTTGCAAGAAAGTAGGATATATAAAAATAGATGAGTAGTTAGTAACATAGAAAGGAATTTTGATCTCCATACACCAATCTTTTATAGATCGATCTATCACAGTCCCCGAAACGGTAAGAAAAACACGTTGGGGTACGCCTCCTTCAGAAGAATCCCCTAACGTACTAATGCTCGTTGGGAATCACTTTTCCGGGCGTTATTCGCCCTTTTATGCGCAGGGAGAAATAAAGGCACACGGAAAAGTTTCGTCGACTGTAAGGCGTGATTGCCGAGTTTTTTCAGGCGGAAAGTCGTTACAATTCGATGGGCCACGATTAGTCGAGGGTGGCAACCCAGATAAATGGAGGGGTGAGTATCTTGAGCGTGAACCTTTGATTCTACCTCTGACGAACGTGACGTTTACGTCTCTCTTAAGATACATTTCGATGAAAACCTTTGAGGATATAATGGAGTGCTCATCCAAATTAAGGACACCGTCAGCGCTGAATGTCAAAGCATTCTGGTAGTTACCGCGAATTTTGGGACCTCTGAATTTTCATTTCTCGTGGTCTCCCTGTGTGTATTATTATCAAGGGACTGTTCACAGCAAGAGAGGGTGAAAAAATGTAGACGATTGGTACGAGCAAACTATCCCCGGCGAAACCGTAAACCAGTGGAAACGGGTGGCCTCTTTGCATTGCGCGTAAGCTTCTCCTGCGAGCGCGCACACAAGCGAGAAGGGAAGAGGACAAGGGATGAGGGAATTCCCTGCGGTGCGGCCAAAGGGTCGCAAACAGAATGAAAAATGTACGCTCGTACTTCTCTGTGAATTGCATCAACCTCCTCTCAGAAAGATCTCATCTTGCTAAAGTTCATTTGCGGTCCAGCATTGGCTCGAAACTTGAAACTTCGCGTGGCCTCGTCGCCAGTGCACCTCGGCAATCAATTCCGGTTCTAATTATTGGATAACCATAGAATCGCAGCGTTTCGCCGTAAAATTTTCCCGGAAGCCATAAATTTCTCGGGTTCCCGCGGACAATTAATAGATAGTTATCGGAGATAAGAGGCGTTAATTGATTATGTAAATGAATGGAGGCAAAATCAATGTTGCCATGCAGGAAGTTTGGTCCAGGCGTTAGGGGTTCGTGGGTGAAGTTCACCCGAGTGATCCCGGACCTTCCAAATGGCACCCGGAGGTAGAGAACAACATGCGATATTCAACCCTTGTTTATGCTAACCTATGAAACGTGACAAGGGACGAATATCTAGTGGACCGAGTAACGATACAATTTCGCTATGGCCAGCAACCATTTCCGGTCGAGCACGTGGAAAATTTGTCGACAACGGCAGTAGGACAAAAGTCCTTCGACGATAAAACTCCATAAGTAGACACGGACCGAATAGAATAGCAATACAATAAAAACAAAATAAAAGTTCCACAGCTCGACATCAGTGTCGAGCCTCTTGGCAAGCTTCGAAAACAAGATGGACTTAACCCAGACACACCATGATTCTTCTGAGTTGAGTGAACCCCTGAGTTCCGGGCCGCATTCCGGCCAGTCCATTGTGCCGAGACTCGCACGCAACAAATATGTGGCTTGGGGAATAAACAAAAAGGGCTTCATCCTCGAACGTTGAACCACCGTATCAATCAAAACCAGATGTCTGGTTCTCAGGTCAACTCATGGATTCTCCAGACTCTACATGATCATCCATGCAAGCAAGGGTCGAGGACGTAAAAACCTCCCATTCGAATAATTCATCTGGCATGAATGACGTTTATTTATTCTTTGCTTCGTACGTGGCAACGGTTGATGACCGTTCTACACGAGTTTCGTGTTACCAGGAAGAGGGAAAAGTTGGCTTATCCGTTTCACGGATCTAATTGTCGAGTCTGGCGAATCGCGATATTATAGTTTCGCCGCTGTTGATGGCCCAGTGTGAAAAGCCTATATTACACCCATAGACTTTTTCAACATGGTTTTATGCTGCATTCCGTCGTATATGGTTTCACGCCCACGCGACCCGGAATACACGTTTGCTCGATGTTCTCCACTATGGACATGCGCATCGTTTACTTCTGGACCACTGTGTGGGAGATTGCACGTACTGTTGCGTAGTTTTGAAAGTATATACATTATATATGCATACGTGTATATACGTTTATAAACTATACACATGGCTACATGCCACGAAAAATGTTCTACATATATGTATTGGGAAATAGTACTTTGACTCCAGTACCCTTATGTAATGCTGGCTATCAACGCATACAGCTGTCTTTAGACCGGACGTTAGATTACAAAAATAAGTTTTGATTTTGTTGACCGTACCGTCTTCGAAAATACCTCTAGGTGAATATGTTTACATTGATCTACAGGTAATTTTGAAGACACTGAGGTTCACATTTTGTTGAGTATGAAGCCAGTAGGCTATAAGGATAGTCATCGAAGTCGAATGTCTCTAAAGCCCCCATTTGCCATATACAAATGTGTGTGGGTACACGCGAGCATGTTCGTATCCGTGTGCACAATTTGCTGCAACAGCAGCCGGAAGACGAAGCGATGTTACGTGCTTGCCGCGTGACCACATTGTCGTTTTCGTCTTGCTGTACTATAGACGCAATTGTTGCTGGCCGGGCGTAGATACGTGCATATGATCATTTCCTCGAACGAAGAGTAGAGTCGTGGGTGGTCCCGTATACTGTACCGGACCTAAGAACAAAATCGCGTACAAACTGCATCCTCTTCGTGGTTCGATGTAGTTGTTGCTCTTGTTGTTACGTATGCGGACTGGGGGGCTCGAGGCGCGTGACCCATGAATATTTTATGCGATGGGAATTAAGAGCGAATCTCTGAGATACAACGATAGCGGGTTATAAATCTGGTCTCATTTATACTTCACGATGCTTCCACATAGCACAAGTTGGACTGTTGTCAATTTTGGCGAAGTGTAGTTCAGCCTATCCAGTGCATTCGGAATTAGGAAACTTCGTATTTTTAGCAAGCCTGAAAACTGCCTTCTGAACTTCTTTTCAGGATTGTTCAACTTATACAATGAACTTCTGCCTAAACAATAGTGTAGTCATAACTTGGCAGTTTGCGGTGTTGCAAGCTCCTGATTACAATTGCCTTTTGGTGCCATTCATACTTTACGACACTACCACGTCGTGGAAGTACACCTGTTGTCCATTTTGTCCAATTGTAGTCCAGCCTATCAAGTGTACTTGGCATTAGAAGTCTTAGTATTTTCGGCAAGTCTGAAAACTGCCTCCTGAACTTCTTTTCAGTACTGTTCAACGTATACGATGAACTCCTGCCTGAACAATAGTGTAGTCATAACTTGGCACAGTTGGTGGTGTTGGAAGCCCGTGATTACAATTGCCTTCGGAAGAATTCATCACAATCGTGTGAATTGTTTAAGTGGATTACGTAGATTATTCTCGCAAGATTATATACCCACAGGTGCCAGCCATCCACGTAGCACTTCCGTATCTCACCCGATATGAACCCTAACGTGTGTATTCTTCGAAACAAACGGAATCGAGGCATCACACCCATCACCTTATTCCGTTGTATGGCTGTGGATTATCGTACAATACTCTTACAAAACGGTGCTATACCGCTGGCTGCTTTCAGACCTTTGACCGGCTCACGATGATCTCCTTTCGCCGATGTCTCGTGCAACTCTCATAAATCCTTACCGCGCTATTGAACTGCAAACTGTAGGTTTATCCGCGCCTCTCGTATATCATGTATATGGAGACAAGCTGGGTTACGAGGATCCACGGTAGCGCTTTATGGCCTCAAAATACATAATCGGATGGGTGTACGTGTATTCGTATTAATATAGACCTACGGATGTATCCGCAGCGCTGACAAAGGGTTGTAGAAAGGTTGCCATTGTCATGGCCACTGCGCATAGTATATTGATAAGGGAATTCCGAGCCTGAGGAACTTTCCTGCGAGATTGGTGGATGAATATTTCTGATGTTCTGACAACAGTATTCACACCCGACGTACGCCTATGTACTCTGCCATTCTCCTGTCTTCTTCAACCGTGCGGATTAACGTGTAGTACTCAAGTCGTAAGCCACACGAAGCCGTTTTCTTGCAGTGATTCACGCACCAAAACGCCTGCCCATCTACACGCAAATGTAATGCGAACCGAAACTGTAAACTCGCGTTCAAACTTTGTTTCTACTTGCATCCGAAACTAACGAATGCTCGCAAGGCAGGTATATTTGTGCATGAGTTAGCAAGTGAATCAAGCGCGATACAGTGCTATCCAAACTTCGAGAATACCAGATTGCGGTGGCGAGAAAACGCAAGCAGACGTTCGCTGAGTTGGTCTTTTTGCCGAAGTATGCGACCCAGGCAGGATCAGTTGGAAGCGAAGCCCGATGTCGCACACTTGGCCCTACTTGGAAACGATGCAAGCTGCACGCAACTCTGACTTGGCGTTTGCGCATATAGAATTGCATAATTTGCGAGTACACATGGGTTCTGCGTATACGTTAGTTCAAGTCGGATCCTAGTTCGCCTATGGTTACGCGTACACGCAGTCTACGTTAGTCTTCCTGTACGCCTTCATACAAGTGTGTAGATGCAGGGGCATGCGGAATAAAGCAAGTTAAATATAGATCCGTGCGTTAGCGATGTGGACACGGATTACAAGCGGATTCTTATTGACTTCCGGCCGAATACTCGAATACACACTGGGCCGAGTACTTTGCTGGTAGGTACGTGTACACAGTATATAATCGGCTCAGTGTACCGTCTGGGCTTACCGCAGACCAGATATTTGCACTTTGCATAGCTGAAATTTATACGCACTGATTGAACCTGTCAGCCTGCTTATTGGCACAAAGGTAAATCCGTAAATTGATTGGAAACTTCGTATTCCAGTTAGCCTAAAAATCTACGGAAGATCTATGGCTTCTGCAACGCGCTGTTCGAAAGTTTCAAACGGGGGAAATTATTCGTGGGAATGTTTATTTGATGTACCCGAGAGTCAAAGCAAGCACCCGCGGTAAACGAATGCAAATTGAAGCCAAGAGATGATCATGGAATGCAAATGAATACTAGATCATTGCTACTAGTTCAACTGGTAATTGCCTTGAATGCATAAAATGCGAGACCATTACCCAAATTATTTGCATTCAACGCAACTACTATTTACCAAGTTCATTAGCACACGTTTAGCAGTAACTAGGCGAAAAACTCCTAGAGATGGTTATTCTGTTGAATGGAAAAAAAAGACTAGGCTTCGGCTAGAAGAAGTTGCTTTTACAGAAAACTACCTTCATTCTACCACGACGGAAGTAATTTAAAAAACGATCGTTTTTCTAATTGGGCTTCGTCGTGGAGTGCATTTTGATGCTTAACACATCGAGCAACGATGGCAACTCTCGGACAATGGCTTTATATGAATATGTACGAGGAGCCTTCGTGTAAAGGGAGCAGGAATTTTGGCATTTATGGACAGAGATTGGACACCCATTGGTTAGCCGATTACTCAACTATGCGAGCACTTCCAGTTACGATCCTGTAAGATATGGCTTGTCGAGCGATCTTTGTGGTGTGTATTCCATATGTACATGTGGGTGTGTGTGTGTGTGTGTGTGTGTGCAAGCTTGCGGCTGCATGCTCGAGCCACGCATATCCGACAAGGGCCTTTTTCGAGCCAGCGTGTGAACGGAGTTTTGCCTCGGCACTGTCACACCACTTTTGACAGAAAAAGTGTGTCGCGTCGGAGTCGAGGATCGGCCCCGTGGGGAAAATACCATCAATGCGATGAAAATAAAACTATCGGGCGTATCTCAAGGGGGAAGACTCCTCTAGGCGAAGAAGAAATTGCTGATTGTCATGACTTTTTTTTCGAGAGGAAAGATTTTTTCACCATTTTTGAGTCTTAGGGTATGCTTTGTTACTACGTTTGACTGTTACATGGTAGTTTTTGTTGTAAAATGGCGGAGGTATAGCACGGTCTTCTAGACGGGTTGCGGCGGATGTTATCAGACGGGGTGACACGTTGTGTCGACGGGATTAAACTGAAAAAAAATCATTCAAGTATTTTTCTTTCATCTACACTCATACGCAAAACGTGGACCAAGAAAAAGTGACAAATGTTGAAAATCGATTGAATGGTACGCTTTAAAACAAGAAGATTGAATTTTTTGAAAAAATAGCTCTATTTTGCAATAAAAAATAGATATCTTAAAACTCAAAAATAGTTATTTTGAAACTGAACAATAGATATTTTGAAACTCAAAAATAGATATTTTGAAACTGAAAAATAGATATTTTGTAACTGAAAAATAGATATTTTGAAACTGAAAAATAGATATTTTAAAACTGAAAAATAGATATTTTAAAACTCAAAAATAGATATTTTGAAACTCAAAAATAGATATTGTGAAACTCAAAAACATTTAGGGTCATCATTTTTCGTTAAAAGTTCGGTAACTTGGCTTGAAATTTTACCATAGGATTGAAGCTTGTATCGTTGGAATGTAACGAAATGAAATTCTTTTCACGCTGCCCAATATTTATCACACCATTAAAGCTACACAAATCATTGGAACATTTTTGAAAGTCCTTTTCAGGGATCCACAACCTGAACCAGGAAAAAAGAGTTTAGATGATATAAAATATGACGAAATAAAAAATATACAACACCTTTCGTTTTAATCCATCCCGTTGCAAACTTCAGCATCATATGTTATCAGTATACTGGGATATAGTTTTACTCGATTATAGAAGAAAATCAATTAATCGTTAAATATTCGGTTTCGTGAAAATAATAGTTTGAGCAAAAAACGACGTGTGTACTATGCAGAAAGACCTGTCATTTTTTGTCGAGTTCTTCGTTTCTCTTCCCAGTACAAAAGCGGACTCACATTTCTCCCGGAATTTTTTCTTCAAGTGGAAGAACAACTCAGCACAATGGAAATTTTTGGCGCTCCTTCGAATGTCGATTCACATCGATCGGCGCATTTTCTTTTACTCCTCCTTGGTATCCAATTATGATCGCGCATCATAAAACGTTCATTTTCATATTCCAGGGAATCAAAACAAACCGACAGCTCGGGGTTGACAGAGTGTATTTATGCCTTCGCCATATATCATCGCGATCACACACCCGCATATTAGGTCGATAACGCGAATGCTCACAGCACTTGATGTGTGCGAACCCTTCGCTCGCATGATTGACCGTTCAGCCGTTTATATATGTATTTATATGCGAGTCCGGGCACTGTGCTGCGGCGGTGGCGAATCGACTGAGCGAGTAGCGATGACAGCTCGCATTATTTACGGCTAATGGGGCTCAAAACGCGGAAGCTCTCGAGGGACTAATATGCATATATATATTTTATAGAAAATTTATAAATTATGGTCAACAAAATGACAGGACGTTATTCTCGTGGATCAGCAAAATGAAAAATTCAAAATATTATCGTCAACATTTACTTACATACTTAAATATGGAAAATAATACGTTATTCGTCATTAAGCGGGTTTGGAAATAATATGGTTTATTTATCTTTATATGTATAGATAGATATATATAGTAGTGGACAAAATAAAGGCCGCAAACAGAAACACAAAGTAAACGGTCAATTTATTTTGTCCAGTGTATTGGGTATACGGGCTGACAATTAGAAAGTGAAAATGTGACGTTTAAGGCCATATTCTAGTCTAGAGCCCTAAATTTCGGGCATTATTTCGGGCTTCTTAAAAAGAAAGAGATATATTTTTAGTATTTATTTTTTTCATTCTTTTGTTCTGACAATCTACAAAAAAAGTAACAATTGAAAAGCTATGGGCTTCTAAATAAGACCGTGAAAAAAACGGTCGAGGCGGTTGACATGATTCCAAAGGTACTACTCATCTAAAATAGGAATAAGACCAACCTTTTTTTATCAATGAGAATGTTATTTTGGCAGATATCAGAGAGAGAAAAAAACAAATGGAGACGGTCTGAAAAAAGTTAATTTTTCGCCTTTTTTAATGTGAAAAATATAACAAATAATAATAATAATAATGTTGCAACGCCCGGGGTAGAGACGTTAGAGGGATAAAATATTTGAATCTTTTTGTAATTTTCATGCTGTACCCTTAAGTTTAAGTATACAAAAGTGTTCAGGAATATTATCAGAATTTTTCATTACAAATTACGTGTTCTAACATGCCTCGGGTCTTCAGCGACCCACGATAACTTGACAAGGGGTCGAGAAAAGCGATAACTTGATCGGGTTATGTTTTGAGTACAATTTCAGATAACCGCAACCTTCTAAGCGATATAACAGAATGCTATACTTGCGTTATATTAATTGGCCATTCGTGCCTCTCTGAAGCTTGTTCTTCCCTGCAAACAGTTCTTGCTTCCTTGGAAGCTTCTGAAGCTCGTAGCTCCGAACGGTCAATCCTATTCTGGTCTCGTTTGTTGGCGTGAATATTGGGAATTTCGAAATTTCCCTTTGAGGGCATTTTCTTAAAACTCCTTTTCTTAAGAGCACTTTAAGAAAAAGCCAAAAACAATTAATTTTTTTCAAAATTCTCGACTAGATCACTGCCTCAATGGTTTTTCGAGTCCTTAGTAACAAGAAATATAACAAATTTTTGTGATAAGTTATATTTTCCAGAAAAATTGAGTATTGTGGAAAAACGTGAAAATTCCATTTTAAGTTCAGCAGAATAATGATCACTGAATTCCGAATACGAAATACTCCTAGAGATCTTTTTTTTAATACCATTAAATTGATTTATCCACTTCAAAATGTATCTATGATCTTTTGTTCAATCACGAGATAAACGAATAAAAAATGTCAGGAGTGCTTCATATGCGGAATTTAAATATCTTCATTCCGCTGTACCCAGCATGAAATTTTGATTTTCTTCCGGAATGCTAAATTTAACTCATCACAAAGCTAGGCTATACTTTTTTTTCGACGAAGACTCAAAAAGCCATTGATAAAAAAAAATCTCGGTCGAAGAATCCCCGCTCAAGATCGTTAAAATACACACGGCCACCTGATAATTCCAACTTTTTCTTTTTTACAAATCTGTGGAAACCTTTAAGCTTTTCGATACGACCTCAATAATGAGAAATTTCTCGTGAACTTACGTTGGATGATGAAAAAAAAGCCCGAGTAATAACGGGAAAGACGCGGGCGCGAGCACTCTTCCACGGTCTCGATGTAATTGGCACGAGCCCCGACGATATCTCCGGAGTACCGGCGGAGCGAATTGACGAAATCGGCTTTAGAAATACGGAACATTTCGAAATGCCGCGCGCTAAAGAGAGGAGGAAGTATTCAGAGCTTTCTACACAGTCGGTTTTCGTCCCGGAAATTGGCTGCTGCGAGAGGGCGCGTCAGAGATCTCTACGCCAAAGCGTCAAAGCCACGGAGATGAAGCAAATTGCATTTACACGTGAGAAGAGAGAAAATCTCGTTTACTTTTTCTTCTCTACTCTCTTCTTTGGGATACGGGATCTCCGGCAAAACGGATTTACGAGAGCAGAAGTTCGCATTTCGAACAATAGAAGGCTTGAATATACGACAGGAGATTCGTAAAAAAAACCAACAGTGCGGAGAGCGTTAATAAATAATTAACATACACCGAATTGTGCACAGACATTACGAGAAAACTAGAACCGGACGAATTTTTAAAAAACATTCGTCATTGTGTTTACAGGGTCTGGACAATGTGAGCTCAGCAACCCTGCGGCCCTTCAATTCGGACATCAACACACCAAGAATCGACAGCTATAGATTCTCTATGGCAAATCTTGAGGGTAAGTTACACTATGACGTCATTAACTGGCAGAATTCCATTTGATAATAATCAAACCAGCGAGATATAACATTCTCAACTGTTTAAGTTGTATTTCATCCCATTTGCTCGATCACACTTGTGCAACATTGACAAGTCAACAGATGGACACAATTGTAACGTTAAAATTTCCATCGTTTGGATGCAACGAAAGTTCTTTTTATTAGGACGTTGAATAAGTGCTCGCTGTTTTCCAACAGGTGGCATTACCAGAACTTCGTGCATGTAGTTTAAGATCGTAACGCATCTATAAAGACACACTATTCTTGTTAAGACTTATGGCGACCGTGCTCTGTCGGAAACAACATGCTAGAATTGGTTTAGTTGCGTCAAAAATAATGATTTTGATGTGTTGAATTGGAGGCATTACTTCATGAATACTCCTGCAGATGCTAGATAAACTTGCAGAATCATTGGGAGTTGATCACATGACAGTTTCGAGACGTTTGAAAACATTATGAGTGATTTGTTAAATAAAGCATCTATTTTCATGAAAAAAAACAGCGAGAAGTTTTTCAACGTCCCAATATTTAAAAAAAATTTCTTTCTTATTACGATCTATATTTTTTTGTGGATCAAGATCGTGGATCTTTTATGAGGATAAGAAAGACCTGTGTGAGTATTTTTTGCTGCCTGAATCGTCGACAAAACGTGAGCAAGAGAATAAAAATTAACTTCCGCTGCATTCCAACCATGCAAGCTTCAACATCATGCACAATTACCATTGTATACGAAAAATAAAATAAGAACATTGTCAATTCAGTGCTACGATTTCTTTATACTATAAGAGAAGGAAAAGCAGATGCTGAGCTAGTGCACTCGCGCCTGCCTAAGATTCCATCTCTTGCATTGTGGCAATTTACTTTTTCACATACTGATTTCGTGATATCGCAATGCTCTCAGTCATTGAAACCTATACACCCATGAACTATGAGTAGAATAAAAAAACCCCAGAGACCCGGAAGTGAACGTGTTCAGATCATGCAGGGCATGTTCTTTTCTCTCCGGATACTCAAGATATCTCATTCGCGCTCCATCACAGCTCCGGTGGTGACAGGAAAAACCAGGCCCTTCCTCTAATGCATACTTATGACGACGAGGACGAAGTGCTCACTCTCAAGTTTTTTTTCTGCCCCCTTGTACATACATAGCGTTCATATAGGGCGACACACACATACCCATAAACGCACACCCACGCATCAGCTTCCACCCACAGTATCGTACGTATACATGTAGAAACGTGGGAGACACTTTTCCCTTATTTCATGTGGTGCGCAATCTCCATCGAGCTGGAAGAAAGACCTTTGCCAACTTTGACCGATTTCCGTGGATCAGTCAGCCAATTTTTTTCCCCCTTTTTGTTCCCCCCCGCCTGACGGATCGCTATTTTCGTCCCAGATCCCGTAAGGAAAAAAAAGGAAAAAGAAAACGGGCAGACTCGTCAACCGACGTTCCATCAAGCTGTACCAGCCTACATGAGATCGTCTTTTATTCTTTGCCAGGAAACGAAACGTCGCCCATTTCCGAATTTCATTATGCCAACCATTTCTACAATGGACGTGAACGAAAAAAAATGTCAGACTTTCGTTCGTCTCTTGTTTTTTTATCCTTTCAGGCTGACAGGGTTATCCAGGAACCGTTTTCATGATGATCAAAAATCTCCACAGCAGTGCACGAGCAAGCGGCCTAAAACTCACTGTGTTCCATGTCAAATCATTAGCCATGCGGATGAGCTTTTATTTTTAATTTGATATGAAATGATTTTCGATCGTCGCAAATCCTATTTGAGTTGAACCGTGCTTTCGTTTGATCGAAGGAAATTGGAGAGCCGAACACGTCAATGCTGATGCCAATTTTTTCATCGTTCTCGGCACTTTCATATTGTACAACCGTACAGTCTCCACTTTCCATTCCATCGTGGCCTAGCTCCATCTAAGCTTCACGAGCTAAAAGCGCGGCTATATTTCGCGATTGGCCCGAGGGTAGCATGGAACGAGAGAGGCGCGATTGTGCACTCGCGGTTCTTATCTCGAATCTTCGAACTATAGTTACCCGGTTAGACTTCTCGCACTCTCTCTCTCTCTTCACTTGCCGCGGAAGAATGCTCCGGCTTTCACGTCGTATCAGTGAATTTATGCGGGGGCGATTCAAACAACGAAGACAACGAGGAACCTTCGATATTAATCTGTTGCCATGTGCGGCAACTAGTTTCACGATAAATACTCCCTTCGCCCGCGAGTTCACTCCGTACTTCGTACAACTAGGTGCGTGAATAAAGATAGACGACTCCAATGTGAATGACCAATTTTTGACGGGACACTGTTCCATTTTATGACGAGCATGTTTCTAGATTTTGGAATAATGTATCGTGAAATTCTGCTTAAGGATGTTGAGTCCCAAATCGCAAATGATAATAAAATTCTGAAAATTTGGTATGTTTTTGCATGAAGTACTTCAGAGGTCGTGTAAAAATTTCACAATTAGGAAGCTCGTTATTGAACAATTAACATTCACAAATTAAATATTGTCTTATGGAAACGGATATAACTTTGCAATAAGTTTTTTTTTTGACCTCTCAATTTTGCAATATCTACAATATACTGAAAGCAACGGAAAGAAAACGAAGTTTATTGATGATTTTTTTTTATTTCTTCTAAAAAATGTTCTTAACAAAATGTTAATTTTTTAATAACGAGCTTCCTAATCGTCGTGAAATTTTAACACGGGCTCTTTAATAGTTCATACAAAAATATACCAAATTTTCAGAATTTTCTTATCATTTTTTATTTCAACCCCTAAGGAGGTTGAAGTAATGATGATGGAATTCTGAAAATTTCGTATGTTTTTACATGAAGTATTCAGGAGGTCGTAGAAATATTTCATGACGATTAAGAAGCTATTTATTAAACAATTAACATTGACATGTTTCATAGGGACTCAACATTCTTAACGCTTTATACCTAGTAAGAGTCGAAAAAAACTCGTTCGTGGGATTTTTTAAAGAAAATCGTGATGAGAAATTTCTACAAAAATTAGATATTTAAAAAGTATCATCTGAAAAATACTAATTTTTTGTGTAAAAATATGCAATTATTATAGATTTACAACCGATGTCCGGGAAGCAGGTTGTCCAATATCGAAAAATGAAAGAGATTTTGTTGGTAGGGCAATGTGCCCAATCATTGGCACTTTAAGGACTATTGTGTAGGTAGGAGAGAAGTGTCAATGATTTGTGGGGTGCCAAAATAAGGTCACCCTACTAGAAGAGAGGTGAAAAACTTGGTGGAAGGTGAAGAAAGCTAATAGGGTGACCTTACCGTCTATGAGGTAGGTGACCATACCGTCTATGAGGTAAGGTGACCTTACCTTGTAGACGGTAAGGTCACCCTATTAGTTTTCTTAGAGGTCTTTTATTAAGAGGATTTTAAGGATTAAGGATATTTTAAGGATATTGAAAGGATTTTATAAATTGAAGAATTTATTTTATTAAGAGAGAGTCTAATATTAGAGGACCTTTTATTAAGGTCACTCTATTAGTTTTATTTATTAATAGACCCTGTTAGTTTTTCTTGTGTCGAAGGAATTTCCAAAATATCAAATTTAAAAAATCACGCGTCGATGAGCCTCGATTTTTGCGAAAAAAATGGGAATTTTTCGTTAAATCGAAAGTATATATCGAAAAAAAAATCCTTCAATCAAACTTTATATTTTTACATCTAGAAATAGCTCTATAAGTTTTTAGAAAGATCGTAGTAGAAAATGTAGTCGTTTTTGAGATGTTTTGCTCACCGACTGTGAAAACGTGCTTTTTCGAGAAAAAAGCGAGAAGAAAAGAATCTTTTGAGAGATTTTCGAGAAAATCAGATTTTGTTCCGATGACCTCGAAATTTTCAAGGAACATTTATAAGATAATATACCGTCAGAATATATTGGTTTTGAAAAAAGTGATTTTTCGACTTTTACAACTAGGCGAAATCCCTTGTTTTCCTTCTAGGGCAGCTTTGACGTTGGAGGAGATTTTCGAAAAAAATTCCCTTCATCGGAAATGATCCTACCCTACGTAGAAAGTCCCATAGTCGTGCACATATTAATATATATATATATATATACGTTTGCTAGTGTCGCGTATCGTATTCGCGCCGGCGGCATTTTCCCTTCTTCTTTCACCGGACACACGATGAGAACTCGCGATTTGTTGAACTCGCACTGGCCTCGTTTCTTTTCACTAAAGCTCCACCAAGGATTCCGTGGGGCTGCGCGAAATAAATTATCCTTCGACATGGCGGCTACTCTTAAAGGTTCTAAAAATTCACCGCCACGATTCAGCCGTTTTATTGGCACAAGGAACAAAGTAATTGACGCAATGCATTGGAATAAGTGTTTCAAGTATATCGCTGAATTTTTTCAGCCTCCAGGGTAAAATAAATGTTCAATCGGTATGAATATCGATATTAAAAAAAAGAAAGCTTGACATTGCTGAGGATACGCGAAATTAGTTAAAAAATCAACCAGAAATAATGACTCTGCGAAATCAAAATTGTCGGATCATACTCTTTCAGTTAAAACCGTTTCTTTGTATTATAGATTTTAATTACAATTATGATGATTACTCCTAATTATATCAGCTGCTTCTCCCCTTTGGCCGTTTTCAACGAATCTTTGCAATCAGCAATCAAAAACGTTTTCCAATAAAATGCCATTGCATCAAATAAAAAATTAAACCTCGGCCGCTTGCTAGTTCCTAGATTATTCGTGTCGAAATGCTTGATAATTTTTTTTATTTACTTTCAGCGTCCTTAAAAAAGCTACATGCTCCTTTTATCAACCCCTAATCGGCAAATAATTTTCCAGAGGCTTGCGTTCTTCGAACGCAGTAAAATGGTTCGCTGTCCACGTATTAAGGTATGCCCATTCGGCAAAGTTGCACTGTTCACTGTTCACAATGTTCCTGCCTCGCCGCTAAGAATGTCGCGGTACTTTTGCATTTATCAGCCGTTGGAGGGCGGTCTTCGTGCCCCAGAGATCGGAAACTCTCACGATAAATCTTTGGCGATGTCATAGGTGGGGCGGGCGGGGGGGGGGGGGGGGGGGCGGAGAGAGGAAGAGGGACAGAGAGACAGGCAGAGAAACGGCGAGAGATCGCGGGATGTTCTCGGGTTTCGCATCAACAGCATTCCTGTTAATATATCTATACATTTGCCTGAACAAATCGACGTGGGAAGCTTTGAGAACAGTCGGGCGATCGAGTTTCTCGGTGGATTCGCGATTCGTATAGCTGAAAAGCCTCGGCAAGCATAATGCGAGATAACATCGAGCATCACTATCGTCTCTATCTGCAGCCCAGATTTCTCCCTCGCTCTCGCTCTCTCTGATTCCGTTCGGTTAAAACAATAAGGGGCAAGATACCTTCAGGCGCGGAAAAAAATGGCTGATTTTCATGATTTTTTTAAGGGCAAGATTTCGTCACCATTTTTCAGACTTAGGGCACGTTTTATTACTACTTTCGGCCGTCACATAGAGTTTTTTAATTTATTTATTAGTCTTCAAAAATTGCAGAGGTATGGCACGGTCTTCTAAACGGATTGCGGCGGATGTTGTCAGACGCCGTGACACGTACTGTCGCTGAGATTAATTCGAAAAAAAAACCAATGAAGATTTTTCTTTCATTAATACTCATACGCAGAATATGAACCAAGAAAAAATGAGAAATCTTGAAAATCGATGAAATGGTACGCTTTGAAACAAAAAAGGTTGCATTTTGCAAAAATAGTGGCTACATTTACCAATAAAAGAATACTTTTTGAGAATTGTCAAAAAAATGTTGGTTCATATTTTAGACGATAAGGTTGGAAATATTTATACCGAATTTTATCCGAATCGGTCGACTATTTTTTTAGCAATACGTCACGCCAGTTTAAAAAATGCAGTCCGGAAGACTGTGCCATACTTCCGTCATTTTTGAAGCTTGATCGAAAATAAAATTACATGTAATAGTCAAAAGTAGTAATAAAACATACTCTGAGTTTAAATAATGGTGAAGAAATCTTTGTTTGAAAAAAAAGAATGAAAATTAGCAAATCGTTTGTTTCCTCGTCTAAAGGTAGCTCTCCCCTTAATGGTTCGTGAGATGCTGCAAATTATCCGCCATATCGGTATAGGGAGACGTTCAACGTGGCACACAACGACCCGTGAAAACGTGTCGATCGCTCATCGCTTAATTTCAAGTCAATTGGTCGGGCTTGGAACGACGCTGTGACGTGTCTGCATTAATTATTCACGCATATGCAGCCCTTATCATGGCCTCGCGTCACCCGCTTCAACGTAACAGTTTCGCTCGGCCCAGAAGCCCTTCGGCAGCTTACCTCAGCACAAGTACGAGTATTATGTGTGAACGCTGCCGGAATGTAGGTCGTTTACGAATAGGACGATGCATTTTTAAATTCCCATGAATAAAATCCCTATTCATTCGGATGATCCATTGAGTCTTTGGCTAGCCTGGAGCTTCGAGTCCACTGGCACATGTGGACCGCGATAACGACCTCGGAGTAATGCCTGCGGATATGTCAATCGTTCGTTCTGTAAAATCCGATGTTTATTTACCAATCACGTGGTTCATTTGATGTTAACTATTCGAGTGATTAGTTCCATGTGGATCATGACTATCTCTATGATTGGCAATTGACATTCGATTTAGAATGGAAGTAACTTTGTACTGGGATACAAAACGAAGATGAACCAAACCCAAGTCACAAATCTAAACAATTCTTCCCGTGGAGGATACTCCTTGCAGGGTCTAGAAAAATTTGGTATGTTAGACAAGTTTTCGTCTTTCATCGCAAACTCGACTTCTCTTCCAAGTGAACAGCTACTGATCCAAATTGTTCATTTAAAGGGTCTTCTCGCTGTAGACGCCAAAAAGGCTATTTTCATGATTTTTAAAATAAGTTTATAGCGTAAATATTGATATAAAAGATGTTACACTTAGTAATTACACTTTCGAAATACATAAAAAATTTTTTTTTTAACTGACTATTTATAGACGAAAATGGTAGTTAAAAAAATCGAACGGTTCTAGATTCAGTATGTTAATGGCTATAACGCATATCATACGATTTTTGATATATAGAGAAAAACAATATGGCGGACATCGAAAAAAACAAAAAAACGTGTTTTTTCACCGCTTCTTGGCAAAGAAAATAGTAAACATCAAAATTTAAAATAATCCTTGATATGCGCTATGAATATAGTTGTGAAGAATATGTGGTTAACACTTCTTAAGGATCGGTTCAGTAGTTTCGAAGATTTTATCAAGAAGCCGTCGAGTTACGTTGTTTGGAGCAAAGCGCGTTTGAAGGTTGCTTCCGTTACATGAATACATAAAAAAACATTTTTTATGTATTTCGAAAGTGTATTTTTTAAGTGTATGAACTTGTATTCATGAAAATAGCCGTTTTTTAGTGTTTAAAGTGAGAACACACCCCTTAAGCGGTTATGCCTAGTTGTAACAGTCAAAAACAGTTCATTTTTGGGATGTGCATTCAGAAAATTGTGATGATAAATTTATACAAAAATTAGGTATTCGAAAAAGTATCATCGAAAGAACACTCTGGATTTTCATGTGTGAAAATATTTAATTATAATCGATTTACAGCCGACGTTCGGAAAGGACCTCTCGAAAATAAATTTTGCGGTTAGCAGTCCCCTTTTGAACCAGGTTATCTAATATCACAAAAGCAAATGGAGTTCGTTAGTATTAATATACTAATGTTTATCCTATGATTAATCGATGGAATTTTGGAAATATCAAATTTAAAAAAAATGGCGCGTTTCCAAAGTAAAAGTCTTGATTTCTGCGAAAAAAATGGACATTTTCCGTTCATCAAATCGAAAGTATACATCGGAAAAAAAAATCTTCGATAAAATACCATATTTTTACACCTACAAAAAGCCCTTATAATTCTAGAAAAATCGAGGCAGTATGTTTTTTAAATATTTTGCTCGTCGACATTGAAAACGGACTTTTGAGAAACACGCGTTTGCACTTTCGAACGGTTTTGCGAACGTTCCGACGGAGGCCTATATACCTGTCAATTTTGATCCGAGCACCTTGAAATTTCCAGGGAAGATTTGTAAGATGATGTCAACATATATTGGGTTTGAAAAAATGTATTTTTCGTCTCTTACAAGTAGGGTCAATCCCTTTAAATACCACTTCCTTGGTTTATGATGACGTGAGCTGAAAAAGGTTCAGGTACAAACTGACATAACTACGTTTTGTTAGAGGAAGGAGGTTGATGATGAGAGAGAATGTACTTTATCAGGATGTGATGCACATATGTGTGTATTCATGTAGACTTATGCTCGTTTCATGGTGGACTACGGTCCAAAGATATAACGTAAAATGGAGGCTGCGGAATTACTTTGATGGAGTTTCCTCCCCCCCATCTCTCTCTCTCTCTCTCTCTTTCTCTCTCTTAGAGAAGTCAAGTACCGCCGACGGGCATTCCCGAGATAAGACCGTGAATTTCCATCGTATGTTGCACCAAGAATTATTATAAATTGTATGGAGAATCAAGAGGCTCTACCAAGCAGTTTATTTCTTGCGAAGCTACATGGCTTAGTAAAGATCCACAGTTTTCACTTTCACTAAACGTAAGTACGGTGTATTTGTTGATATATCTTCTGGCATCAGAAAAACGTTCCCTATTTTGCTAGTTATTTCTTCGGAACCTATATCTATATTCTACCGAATCAAACGTACCCTTGATGCGCTCGATCAATTTTCTCGCAAGTTCATTATTACCTGGTCCATAACTTGTTTCCACTTTAGCTACAAGCATTTATCGTTTCACATTATATTTTTTATCAAACAGCTAGAAAGCTTTGAACAAAAAAAAGCGGACTGATGAATACGTGGCCCTTTTTTTGCCAACCTGAAGTTGACAAATTCGGCTTATGCGGATAGTTCAACATGCCCTTCATTTCCTCCCGGAGAAAGTAAAATATATCGATCCGCTGCGCTTTCGTTATAATGTCTGCTACATTACCCGCTGCTCATTAAGCAAATGGATAGATGGAGCGACGAGTTCACTCGTTAAATGCGACCGTGAAAAACGATCCGATTATGAAGCGAAGGCGCTGATACATGTAGAGAAGGAGACTTCAATTACATTACTTTTTATCTCAGAGCTCAGAGTTCAACGAATGTTCATCGTTGAACGTTCATGGAGGTTAGTTTTGCATGAGTACACTAGATTGTAGGGTTTTCAGGAAAACCCTCAGCTCGTGCAAATTTCTATCAAAAACAGGTGCGTATAAATGTGTAGAGAACTATCCAGGTCAAATAAAGGGTGTCTCAAACTGATCTGACATTTTTATTTATTGATAAAACGTATTGTTTTTTTAAGTACGAATATTTTTATCTTAATATAAGGTACAAACATGCAGGTAAGGTCCTTGCTTCGTTCACTTTTTTGACGAAATTTTCAATGACATTTTTGTATTGAAATGGAACGTTTCAAGAAAAAAAGGTTGAATTTTCCGAAAAAATGCTTACATTTGGCAATAAAACAATAATTTTATTTTTATTTTCAAAAATATTTACGGTCTTGTTTTAGACGTCAAGGTGAAAAAGTGTTATGCCAAATTTCATCAGAATCGATTGATTAGTTTTTAGGTATATATCACACCAGTCTTGAAAATGCAGTTTAGAATACCGTGCCATAGATCCGACATTTTTGAAGATTTAAAAAAAATCCCATGCGAGAGCCAAAAGAAGTAATGAAATATACCCTAAGTGTCAAAATGGTAAAGAAATTATTCATTTGAAAAAAAAAATCATGTACATCTGCAAATTTTTTCCTCGCCTAAAGATGTCTGCCCCCTTCATCGAATGTTCACAAATACGCATTTTTATAAACAGATGTAGAAAAATCGGTCGAAAGCGTACGTTTGATAGGACGATTATTTGATAGCCAAGAGTTGGCAACAGTCGAACGGCCCCATGCATAAGCACAGGCACTCCCCTCCTCCTTCACCCCCGACGGCCAGACCCCATAAAAACCTTAAGGAAAAACACCACACTAGCGGCAGAAAATAAGGCCTAACTTTGACAATTTATTTTGGGACTATGATAAAAGCAATAGGATTTCTTTTGACAGGCTTTATTTAACACACATTAAAGTTTTTTTTTTAATTATTATAATTTTCATACAAAATGGCGGCAACAGAGCCCATCTTGAAAAACGTGTTTTTTACAAATAGCTTCACGGGAGGACGGTTTTCTCGTAAAGTACAAGACCTGGAACAAAGACCAAGAAAAAAAAATATAATCTATATATTATTAGCTATGGGACTACGTGGGGATTTTTTAAATCCAATTTTGACGAAATTTCGCACTTTGAAAGAAATAAATTGATTATTTGCCCAAAAAATATGCAGTAAGGTGTTTATAAAAAAGAAGTTTACATTTAATCAAAAAACGGCTACGTACTCCCATAACGAATGTAATCGAGAAGCTGTTATCAAAATTACAAACCGATCCATGCAAAGTCGTTCGAGTAATCCGTCCCCTCAGTTCGAAAAAAAACAGCGCCTCGGAGCGCTGGGGCAAAATCGATAATTGAACCATTTAAAAGAAACATTTCGCTACAGGACCTCCATTGCATATTTTTATAATGGCCCCGAAGTATTTTTTAAGCCAAAAGAACGATTTTTCCAAGTTCTAGAGTGGTGTTATCCCTTAATTCTTCATCGTATCATATTCGTCACGTTTTTGTATAGAATTCTCTCAATCTCTCTCATCTCAGCGAATCCTTGCATTGCCGTTATTTTGCTTCCAATCTGACTGATAAAAAATCAGTCACGGATGTGCGGCAATATTACAACAAAGAAACGCGAAATGTCATCGCTTCATTCTTCCGCATATCTGTATAGAATTAAGCTCGAACTCGATGTGCTCTCTAGCAGCGGCAGATAAAAAGTCGAACATTTAAAAAAAAATTACATAGCCGATAGCTCGTGTTTTCATATTTTACGCGCGTGGATGCCTTTTATCGGTTTTCCGCGTCGATGAAATCATTTTTCTCTCTGTTATATCATTTTTGTATGTCTCGTGTAACGAGCGAGTGTCAGGCAAAACTGGAGTATCGTCGCCGGTTATCGCATTACCGCTGCGCCACTCAAGTAAAAAGAAGTGTGATCGAATGTTCGAGCCGTGAGCAAATTCATACGTACCAATTGTCGTCTCGTATCGACAGAATGGTCGTTTTGAAGCACCTACTTATTTTTACACCAGAAACGATGTAATCCTGATTTTTTTATTATCCCTTCAATACCCGACACATGTAAAGCGATTTTTATTTGGTTCAACATGATTAACATTATTTTGCCTCAATTCCTTAATTGCTCGTGTATTGGACAATCATTCATTTGGCTTTAAGGAGTTTCCGGACAAATGACGAAATGTTACCATTTCCATCAAATTTATACAGTAAATTCTTTGTCATATGTTGAATGCCCTCTCCAAATTTTAACACGATAGTCTACACCGTTTCTATAAAATTTACAATTGAAAAACACTTTTCAACATGGATGCCTATGATCAGATAACATAAGGAGTACATGATGACAATGATGACAAAATTGTCATAATGTCTGAGTGATTTGACGGGTTTGCATAACATTTTAAATATTTTTTCACACTTTTTCATGCGTAAAACATTTTCAAGCGTAAATAAGCGTAGACATCGCCCTATGTTGAAAAGTGTTTCTGCAAGTATACATTTTATAGAAACGGTGTAGACGATCGTTTCAAAATTTGGAGGGTACATTTGGTGAATGACAAAGAATTGACTGTATATATTTAAATCGAAGGGTTATATTTGGTGAATTGTCCCGCAACACCTTAACTGAGCATTTTCAGCCCAGTGTCCTAATTTTTTTAAAGGCAGTATTCTAGCCTAGAGGCCTAAATTTCGGGCCTTTTTCGGGCTCGATAAAACGAAGAAAAAATCGATAATTTTACCATTCATTTTATTTAGTCATACCATTCATACCATTTTACCATTCTACAACCTTTCTATTGATGTTTCAAGAAATAACAAAATAATGACTGGAAACAGTTATCGGTCTTTATATATGGTCATGAGAAAAAAGGGTTGAGGAGGTTCACACGATTCCAAAGCTCCTATTCATCTGAAGCAGAAATAAAGCCAATTTTCTTAATCGATAAGAATGCCATTATGGCAGGTACCAAAGGGGAAAAACTTAAAAATGTGCGGGCTGTCTGAAAAATGTTAAGCCTTCGTCGTATTTCTTGGAAGTTAAATTTTTTAAATAGAAATAATAATAATTTCGCAATGCCCGAGGCAGGGACACAGGTAGAATAATTAATTCGCTATCGATTTTCTCCGCTTCCTATAGGTTTGAAAAAAAAAATGTTGCCGGTTCTCCAAAAAGGCGTATAAAGGGTCATTGCTGGAAAGTACGTCGGGCGACGATTCTTCTTTCCCCCAAATTTCGAATCGTCACGATTAAATTCCGTTTTTTTTTATTGTGGAATTTTGTTGACTTAGCCTCAGAGCGCGGTCAACCGTGTTTTCGGGGACGACACTAATTTTTTTTGGAACGTTGCCCGCGCCGAGTCATGCACCGACAACGATACACGCGAACCTGAACTCGTGTAGCAAAGTAATATAGTCTCGGTACAATATATTTGGAAATTTTGCCGAGATACCGAAAGCGCGCGAGGTCGATGAACCTCTAAACGAAGACGACGATGAGCCGGTGCCAGTACGAGAGAGAGAGAGAGAGAGAGAGAGAGAGAGAGAGAGAGAGGCGCCGGCTAGCCACAAAGAAGTTTGAAACGCGGATTCATTGAATAGAAATAACAAAAACGTGGCTCTTCGTTTTCAAATTTCTTTCACTATCTCACGCAATTTCATAGCGTGCTCCTCCATCGTGAAAATTTTCTACCGAACGTATTCGTGACGTCGATGTACATCTACAGGATGACTCAAAATAACTACGCGGAAAAAAATTATTATTATGCTCATGTAGGATCAACAGCTCTTTTTATTTACTTGATAAAAATGATCGGAACGAAATTCGAGTTTTTTTCCATCGCATTTATCCTCCGAATATTAATTTGATGATTCCGTCAGTTGTTTTGCGGGCTCATCGATAACATTTTAGATTTCAAGTTTTTTTTTAACGCCGGTTTCGATGTAGAAAAAAAGCGAAATACACATAAATATGTGTACGACAACTTAATCGGGAAGAAATGGTAAGGTTAAAAAAAAAATATATATATATATATATATATAACCAAAAATAGATATTTGTATTGAATGTATGTCAAATTCTCGAACCACAATGCTGTCGAATTTTGCACCCGCTTAAAAAATATCTCTCATCCAATTTTACGCGATGTTGCAACACAGTGAATATATTCAAATTTCCCAACCGTGACAAACTATAAAAATCGTTCTAATATTTTTCAAAGATACTTAAGATATCTGCAATCTTAATCTGAAAAAAAATCTCTTTGTATCGTAGTAGGTACAAATGAAGAGATGAAATGTAACGATGTAAACTTCAACGCCATCATTTTCCAGACTTTCTCCTCACACTTCGGTGGTTTGAGATATCCAATTTTCACGCTCAAAACCACGAACGTTTTGCCAGGCTTTCCACTTAAAAAAGCACACGACGAAAAACACGAGAAATATCCAATTAATTTCGCATTTACGATCGCAGCGACAATGTACTTCGCATCAGCCTGTCCACAAATATTGCGAACATATTGTTTGGGCTCGTTGAGACTAGATATTTTGATTGCTGTCAGTCATGCTGCGTTAACATGCATGGGTGTTTCTTTTTAACTTTATTACGCATATACGTATACGCGCAAGACACGGAGATTCAGTGATCGCAGTCTGGGGAAAATCCACTTTGGAGCACTAAAGCGACAGACTTCGATATCTCTTCGCTACGATGTTGCAATTTTATTTTGCTTCGGTAGGTATATAATATGCGGAACGAGCGGACGCGTGTCTGGAGACGGTGAAAAGCGAATGGTTCATGCTCGACCACCCACGTTGCTATAAATTCAATCCTTAACGTACACTATATGTGCGTTCGTATGCACGTGTGTGTGTGTCTATGCACTTACTAGGCTAAATTGACAGCTTATCGTCCTTAGTTTCCCGTTACTCCACAAGTTTTAGCTTTTTTTTTAATAATACCTTCTGCAGGCCGATCAAGCAGCTGCTATAAAATGAAAATCGAGAAAAGATATTGCACGCCGACATTCCGGCTTCCGAAATCATGCTAAAAAAATGTCGTGCTAGACTATAGATTCAAGTCCTAACTTCATCGAACGCTACAATACAAAAAATAATTACATCAAAATATGATACAACAAACATCAAAACATCAGAACGTCAAACAAATACCAAAACATCAAAATATGAGAACACCAAATCAAATATCAGAACACCAAAACATCAGACCGTCAAAACATCAAAATGTCAAATATGAGAACATCAAAGAACACCAGAACATCAAAACATTAAAATGTAAGAACATCAAAACAAACATCATAACATCAAAACATTAGATCGCCGAAACATCAAAACACCAATGAACATCAAAACATCAAATATGAGAACATCAAAACACACATCAGATCATCAGAACACCAGAACATCAAAACATCAGAACATCAAAACATCAGAACATCAAAACATCAGAACATCAAAACACCAGACCATCAAAACATCAGAACATCAAAACATCAGAACATCAAAACATCAAAACATCAGGACATCAAAACATCAAAACATCAGAACATCAAAGCCAATATCGAAACATTTTTAAAAAACATCAAAACATCAGAACATAAAAAACAGAAACCAGCCCTTCAACGTTACCGGGCAAAAAAAGTAAGCCTCTTTATAAATTTATCAGACGATTGTTGTCGTGTGGTACTGGAGTTTCCGCCTTCTACTGCATGGGCACGGTGGCAAATCGTGTGCCAGCACTTTTCACGATTACAGACGAGCGTTTACCCCTCTGGCGTTAAATACCCAATCGGGTGTGTCGTGCACGCGGGTATTGCAGTGAGTATGCGAGATAAAGGTACTTGCCGCGATAGATATATGCAGCCTCACCTGCACGTAAGCTATTTCCGTCTTGCGAGCGTTTTATCGCGCGCGGGGGTCTTTGCACGGAGAACCTAGACAATTACTGGCCACCTACCGATGCTCGTCAGTCTCTACAAGCAATCTTGTTCAGCCAGAGGAAAACAGGGAGGCGAGACAGTTTGATACGTCAATAATAGATTTTTGTATGTCTCGCTTGGTGGACAATCACTGTGCCCTTTTCCCCGAGATGACCAAGCCAAGAATGTACCCTCAAGGGTCTCCTGTTCTCCTCGCGACATTACGCTCGAATTGTTCCTGTTGTATGGATACTCCACGACGCTCTACACTTCTTCACGACGCCACTCGTGTCGACGTTACGTAAGACCAACCTGACACCGACATCACGCTTTTTTGAAGAGAGGCTAAAAGAAATAAGGGGTAAAAACGTACAACAAGACTGACGTTCTTCTTGACTCTGAAATACGTAGAAAAGTGATGTTTCCCAAAAAAGTCTACGTGGCATTCCTTTGTGTAGGTATACATATGTACAGTCATATCCATGTTGGCGAGAGTACACAGACAAAAAGTGCCAAGCTCGAGAATTCTTTTCTCGAATACGAAATCGCGTCGTTGGGGGAATCAGCTGGAGGGGCCGGAAGGAGGAAGGGCGAAAAATGGTAAATGGCCTAAACGAGCCCCACGGCTCTTATCAGAGTCGTTAGCGTTATCCACGGAATCTCTACGAATCTTGGGCACTAGGATAATACTGTATATGTGAATGTATATAGGGAATGACAAAATCCCCGTGCGACCCTTCTGAACCTTAGGAGCTCTATCGTAATTGCCAATTCGAGATTTATACTACGTGGTGTATTATTAGTGATATTTCACGTCGGCACCTCGTCTTTCCCCGTTGACAAGGACCTCGTTATCGTGATATCAGCTCGCCATTGATGAAATTCAATACCGTTGCTGCTGCGCGTTCGCAAATCTTATTATTAGCTGCACTGTGATTTTAGCGGCATTTTCAGATAATTATATCAACCTTGTGCAGCCGGTGATTATTTTTGGGACAACGATATTTGAACTTCCGTACTTGAATGGTACTAGATACATAGATATAAAATAACGAAAGTGTGAATGCTCAAGGTTTTGGACAATTTTTGTACCCTGAATGATCTTTGGTGTTGCTGGATATGAAAAGGCCAACTGACGGAGGGTGCAGGCAAAATAATTGATGTAACGAAAAATATTACTGAGGATTGTGGACAAATATTAAAAATATTATGTATATTAATAGTGAATATTTAAAATATTACATATATCAATGGTAAATATTTCAAATATTACATGTATTAATAATAAATAAAAAACAGTATGTGAATTTCTGTACTAAATGGTAATAGATGCATACATACCAAATAACGAAAACGTGAATACCCAAGTTTTTGGACAATTTTGGTACACTGAATGATCTTTGGCGTTGCTGGATATGAAAAGGCCAACTGACAAAGGTCGCGAAAGAATTGATACAACAAAAAATATTACTGAAGATTGTGGACAAATATTTAAAAAATAGTATATATTTTAATAGTGAATATTTAAAATATAACATGTATTAACGGTAAATATTTGTAAAAATTACATACATTAGTAGTAAATATTCAAAATATTAAATATATTAATAGTAAATATTTACAATATTACACATATTTATCAATATTACCCATATTGATGGTACATATATTTAAAATAATATGTAAGAATATTCTCAAACCTAATATTGTCGGTCCTTCTGTACTTGTAGTACTGCAAAAGAACGGAAAAAATCGCTTAAGATCTACAGATAACTAATTATCATTACAAGACGAAGAAATTATTGCATCAATCAAAATTGAGACCGTGATACGCATGGTTAACGATGTTCTCGCGAAACAAAGATTACGATTTCATTCGAAAAAAAACTTGTCCTCTCCTAGGCATGCAATTGCTGACACGTAACTCTGCAGACCCCGACGCATATTTGCGCGGTACTAAATGCTAAGCCCTTCATAAGTTAATTAAAGCGCGGCGGAGAGTACTTGTTAAACGGTACGAGAAAGATCAAGAGGGGGCAGGGGGGCAGAAACACGCGAGTTCCGTTGAGAAAGGGATGGTTAGAAAGGGGCGTTGAAGGATCGGTATCGCAGCTTCTCGATCTTCTGGTCATTGCTACATTCGTTTCTTCTCTCTTCCTCCAGCTTCATGCCCGACGTCAAGCTGCAATGAACGAGGCGAGTTCTCTGGTATCCAATTGAACGCGAAAAGCACGAGAGGATGCAAGACGGAGATCGGAATTTAGCTTTTTTTCTGTCTCTTTGCGATTATACAGTCGACACGATATTCCACGAACATTGACCGTTCATCACCGCAGCTTCCTTTTTTCCCATTCTCCGATAAGTTATCGATATGTTATTATTAACAACACGCGCTTGCATAGAAATCACAAGTATTCATGTCGCGGAGAAATTGAAGCGTGAACGAGTTCGATGATCGGACGCGTCGTCTTTTGCGGTGCAGCAACTGCATCGTACGTTTGGCGCTTAATCGTACGAAAATAATCACGTAACGAGGCAAACTTTCCCTCTCTATCGATTTGTATGAATAGCGACATTCGTTTATTACGACGTTAGCGATGGACGCTCTCGATGATCGATTGAGGTCACAGACAACCCGTGACGTCAAACCATCGATGAATTCGTCCAATCGTACTTTCAGCTCGGTTAACGAACTATCGCGAGGCAACAGTGAATTAAGGCCTTAGGCCACAGTAACGGGTATAAAATCACGTGCGAATTTATCAATTCTTTTTCGTATAAAAAAGTGATTCACTCACAAAATTAATTACACATCTATTTAGCATGAATATCAAACGGTTAAATTTTTTTTCGATGTACAAAATGGCCGACTACCAATATTCTATCAATTTATTTTGTTGTCATTTTTTTAGGCGCTCCGCGACGTGACATTTAGCATCCACAATTTTTTACCTAGAACAAAAAACAAAAATTGTCAGTCTACATTAGAATACCTAGAGAAGTACGTACGGTATTTAAAAAATATTGTTTTATTCACAAGTTGTAGGTATTTCAGCTTAAGGATGTTGAGTCCTAAATCGCAAATGATGATAAAATTCTGAAAATTCGGTATGTTTTTGTATGAAGTATTTCAGAGGTCGTGTAAAAATTTCACGACGATTAGGAAGCTCGTTATTGAACAATTAACATTCACAAATTAAATGCTGTCTTATGGAAACTGATGTAACTTTGCAATAAGTTTTTTTTTTGACCTCTCAATTTTGTGATATCTACAATATACTGAAAGCAACGGAAACAAAACGAAGTTTATTGATAAACTTTTTTTTATTTCTTTTAAAAATTGTTCTTAACAAAATGTTAATGTTTTAATAACGAGCTTCCTAATCGTCGTGAAATTTTAACACAACCTCTTAAATACTTCATACAGAAACATACCAAATTTTCAGAATTTTTTTATCATTTTTAATTTCAACCCTTAAGGAGATTGAAGTAATGATGATAGAATTCTGAAAATCTTGTATGTTTTTACATGAAGTATTCAGGAGGTCGTGTACAAATTTCATGACGATTAAGAATCTATTTATTGAACAATTGACATTAACATGTTTCATAGGGACTCAACATCCTTGAGAAATGAATTTTCAGTGAAAATTTTCCTAATAACTGCTCATAAAATGAAAAGTTTTCGATTAATCAGAAATTCCGTACGTACTTCTCTGCGAAATGCAATTAGGAACATAACTTTTAAATTTGAAGTAAATCGAGTGAAAATTGTTGAAGTTATTTGTCACGCCAATTGGAAAAAGCTCCTTCGAGAAGTTTCGAGTAGTCGGCCATTTTGTGCATGGAAAAAAAAATTATTAACATCTTGATATTCATACTAAATAGATGTGTAATAAGCTTTACGAGTGAATCACTTTTTCATACAAAAGAATTGTTAAATTCGGACATGATTTTATACCTGTTACTGTGGCCTAAGGCCTTAAGTTCCACTGACAATGAGTGTAGGCAGCAGGCTTTTTTTTCATTGTAACTTAAACTTCCGAGGAAAGGTTGTGAGGTTAATCTCTCCGATTTCGATGAAATTTGGCATCCTGGTAGAATAGGTTAAAATAGGTGACACGTAGTTTTTATATCTGTGAAACCCGATTTTTAAGGGGTGAAACGCACCCTCGAAAATAGGGGTGTTTTTCGTTTTTCGTCGATACGCTTATCGTTCTCATCTCCAATGTATAGTACACGGAAAAATAAACATTGTTGCAATTTGAATTTTTTTTTCATATCTTGTACAGTTAAAACTTTATCGACGAAAAACGAAAAACACCCCAATTTTCGAGGGTGCGTTTCAACCCTTAATAATCGGGTCCGCAAATATAAAAAAAATACGCGTCGGCTGTTTTTAGCCGTTCGACAAGCGTGCCAAATTCCATCGAAATCGGAGAGATCGACCTCGCAACCTTCCATTGTTAGGCAATACGTCATTATTGTAACTTATCACAAATTATGGTCCGTTCGGCTAGTATTCGGATAGCAAAGGGTCGCAACCTTTGTCAAATGAATTGACTGCTGCGAAGCAAATAGCAGCAGCAATGGAGCATTATGACGATTCGTGTAGATACAATGCAGTTATTGTAAAGATGACAATTGGATTCCTAAACTTGTCTTCGCTTCCTGATATAGAGATCCTGATATAGAGAATAAAGGGTCATGCTTGTATATTGAATTCTAATGGGAATTCTCGATTGGAATGTAATGTATGAATCCAATTTGAGTTCTAGCGGATTCTTGCATTATCGAACAGAATCCGTGCAATTCTTGAAGGATTCCCCCATTATCGAACAGAATCGGTGCCGTTGAATTTTGGAAATATCATGTATAGATATAGAAGAGGAGTGGATGTTTTAAAGAAGTGTGAATCTTATCTTAAGGAGGGAGATATCTTTGGGCGAGGGAAAAATTGTTGATTATCATAATTTTTTTTGAAGGAAGGATTTCTTCAACTTTTTTGAGACCTAGGGTGGTCTTTTGAACGGGTTATGGTGGATGTTATCAGACGGTGTAGCGTGTAGTCTCGATGGGATTAATCTGAAAAAAAACTACCGAAAATTTTTTTTTCGCTAACACTTAAAGACGGAATATAAACTAAGAAAAAGTAGGAAATGTTGAAAATCGATGAAATGGTCCGCTTGCAAACAAGAAGATTGAATTTTCCCAAAAAATTGCTACATTTTGCAATAAGAAATAAGGCTGGAAGATTTATGCTAAATTTAATAAGAATCGGTCGATTAGTTTTATATTTATTAACTATACGCCACGTCAGTTGTGAAAATGCAGTTTAGAAGAACGTGCCATACCTCCGCCATTTTTAATGCGTAATTTTTAAAAATATCATGTAACAGCCAAAAGTAGTAGAAAAAAACGTACCCTAAGGCTCGAAAAAGTTGAAGAAATCCTTCATTTAATTCAATCTATCAATCAAAATATTATCAATATAATCTATACATATATATACACAATATTCAATAAATGATAATTAAAAAATTATCGAAAAAAGATTTCATCAAAAGCTACACAGCAAAACATAATTACAGCAAAACAAACATAGAAAATTAAAACATCAAAACATTTTAAAAAAATATTAAAACATCAAATCATTGAAACGTCACAACATCAGAACATCACAACATCACATCGTCAAAACGAACATCAAGACATCAATAACAAAAACCAGCGCTTTGACGTACTAAAGTGCTACCTCCATTTTTGAAGATTAATAATAAAAATACCATGTAACAGTTAAAAATAGTAATAAAATATTCCCTAAGTCTCGAAAATGGCGAAAAAATCTTTCCTTTTAGAAAAAAACCATGAAGATCACCAAATTTTCCCTTGCCTCAAAGTATCCCCCCCCCCCCTCACTGTGGATTCCAATCCGAATTTCATCGGCGTCGGTTCAAAAACAATTAATACTTTTGGCACCATTTTCAGTCATTGAAAAAAATGTTACATACCAACAATTCTCAAAGTCACTGCAATATATGTTCAAATAATTGCACACTTATACAGATATGTGTGTATTACGAAGGACCAGACGATTCTAACGTGCTTGATAAAATATTACATAGCCTGCCGCGAATGGTTGGCCAATGTGACTTGTTCTGGTAGTAACGAGAGTGCATCTCGTTGCACGCGTGTCCTACAACGAGAAACGCAAGCGGCGAGCGCGTCAGACATGACTTAACGTTTTAGCAGAGGCCACAGAGGGTTTATCGCATGCACGCAATGAACGCCGCGAGACGATAGGCCGGGTATTCGCGAGTAATACCTATCGCGCTATATTGTGTATCGATAAGCAACGAACAGAACGACGTAACGCGTATCAGTAGATACATCGCTTGTGGCCTTTTCGCTCGCCGCACACCGCTCGATGGATATGTACGTACTCCGATATGCCTATAGCTGTATTTCGCGAATGCAGACCGCAAATACTTCGCAGGCATACCGCTGTAGCAGCACCCGCGCGACCTAAGACGTCGTTCACAACTATAAGGGACCTCGGTAATTCAATTCAGCCAAATAAAGAACGAATCTCGGTCATCGGATGGGTCGATAGCTTTTCTCTCGTCGCACACTTCGGGCATAAAATTCGAGATGCGGCAACGAACTGTCAGATGAAGGTTGAACTTTATTTATATTTTTATTGTTAAGGGGTATGTTTGGGAAGATGGGCTCTCTGTGAATATTCTTTTGATGGCACGTAATTGTTTGTAAGTTGTCATTGCTACGTTTTAACGGGGCTCACAAATTTTGGGGGTTCATGATTACGCATTTATTTATTAACGGGTTACTGCCTAGCTGTCACGATCGAAAACAGCTAATTTCTCCTCTTTTTGGTAAATATTCGGAAGTGGGGCTCCTGCTAGGCTAATTTTCTTCAGGGATCCAAACAAACCCAAACAACTCTAAACAACCTCAAATAACCCCAAACCAAAATTAGCCTCATTCTAGTAGGAGCCCCTCTTCCGAACATTTACCGTCTTTTTTTTTTTGAGAGAATCGTGACGATTAATTTCCACAAAAATTGGGTACTTGAAAAAGTATCATGTGAAGAAAACTCTGCTATTTTTTTATGTAAAAATAGTTCAATATAATCGATTTACAGCCGGAAAGCACCTCTCGAAAATGTCCTCTACGGTGAACAGTGCCCTTCTGAACCAGGTTATCTAATATTAAAAAATCTGAGTTCGTTAGTATGTTAGTCTATCCTATGACTAATCGAAGGAATTTTCGAAGTACCAAATTTAAAAAAATGGCGCGTGTTTAAAGTATACGTTTTTATTTCTGCGAAAAAAATTAATTACTATATTTTTTCATCTTAAAAAAGCTCTATAATTTCAAAAAGTTCGATGCGGTAGTTTTTGAGATTTTTTTCCTGTCGACTTTAAAAACGTACTGTCGATTCTTTCAATTCATCAACTTCTTCGAAATTTTTCAATTTTTATCCGATCACCTTGACATTTTCAGGAAACATTTGTAACACGATATACCGTCAAAACGTATTGGCTGTGAAAAACGTGATTTTTCGACTTTTACGAGATATACTCTCACAAAACGAATTTTTGAGAATCCTACTTGGTAGCGTGTTTCGGGTTATCGATATATATATTTTTTATTCTTATTAATACATTACAATTTGTGATTCACTATTGTGATCACTATTGTGATTTTTTAATAAAAATAAAATACTTAATAAAACGATTATTCCTAAGGTTTAATCATTTTGTTTGCAAACTTTGTAGTAATCTTGCTTGGCTGTTTTATATAGTAAAGTTACTTCACTTTTTTGCACATTTTAATTGAAAAAATATAATAAATCCATTGTGAAAATAAATTTAAAAAAATCTAAGATAAATCCAAATATTAAATATGGTAAAACAAGTGATAATGTTTTCGGAAGATTTGTTTATTATTCGGCATTATTTTTTTTACTTTCTCAAGTATATATATATATACTTTTGCGATGGTTTTATGGAGGAGGCTTTACGCTTTGCTGCTACAGGCTGTTGCTCACTGACTAACCTGTATGGTGCCTGTACACATGCACGAAGCATGGTAAACGCGCCTGTAGTGAGGGAGAGAAGCTCGAGAATAATCGAGACACGAGAGAAACCCGCGAGACGACTGTACTATATGCTGCTCTTACCTTTAAGGCCTTTAGTCAAGCTCGGTCGCACGCGCCGCGAGCATCGCCTGTCTTTCCGTCTTTTACCTGTTCGTTTACCTCTTCGTCCTTCGTGTTTTCGCCAGCTTCTTTTTTCGTTTGTTTCATCAAACCCTGAAATGCTTCGTTAATTGACAACGAAAAAACTCCTCCAGCGCTGGATTATAAACGCTGTTCTTCACTCATCAAATCGTCACCGGCTCCGCACTGATCGTTCGCCACTCATTCGTTAACATTTTCTTCGTTTTCTACTCGTCGAACAGTTGTACGAATTTTCAAGTGGAATTGTGAGTGTACAGTTTTAGAAATTGAACGAAAATTTTAGGCAACCGAGTTTTTCCGGTTTTCTTCGTTTCTCCAATTTTTTGTTTTGGGTATACCGTACCGAGACGATGACATTTTGGAGGCTCGATAGTGTTATCTCGTGGAGTGCGCGAACCGGAAAACTCGCGGTGCAACCTTAAACACAGCGAGTCGATTTCCCGTGAGGATATCTTCCGAGTGCTTCGTGCTATCACAGTGAGAGAGAAAAAGAAACTGCCAGCGCAAAAATTCCACGAACGGATTCTCTCGGCTTCGCGGAATGGAAAAAATAATTTTTCTAGAATCCGCTGATAAATGCAAGTGTCGCGTTGCAGAAGCGTTCGACACTGCACTGTCGGCATAAAAAAATAGATACGTAAAAATATGTAGATATATATATATATATATATATGTCGCGTAAATGCATATATAAATCTGGAACTCTCTCGCGAAGCGGAACGCGAACTCTCGCAAAAATATGCTCGGCCACTTTTGCAGCAACGAAAGTATTCTCGGTTATTACTCTCGAAGAGGTATTATAAAACTTTATGATTTTCCCATTATCAGGAATTTCATCAACGTCGCGCTTCGAAACTACACAATTGTTTTCATTTGAATAGAGAAATCAGGAAAAATCATAAGCAGTTCGTGAGAAAACAAAATTTCGCTGATTTATCCGTACTGCATAGTGCATAAAGTGATGCAGTTTTGCCATTTGAAAACACGTTGGAAACGATATTTGTCAAGGTTCTCATAAACTTCCAGCGTCGAAAAAATGTCGCCATTCAAAAACTCTTTGAAGACGATATTTTCCAAGTTTCTTCCAAATTTCGAGCTTCAAAAAACAAGTATCGTACTCGTTAAGGCCTTATATACCTGTGGACAGTCGGAAAGTAAAGCGTTCTTGTTTTTCTTTTTGGTTCAAAATACTAATAAAACAACCAAAATGAGGTTTGGGGTTATTTTACATACCTGTAGATACTTAGATCGATTGATCATTTTCCAAAAAATACAAAATGGCTGCCCCGTGGCCGATAGAAAGAGAACGCCTTTTTGAGGTGCGCGTTGGAGACGCACATGAGCAGCTAAAGCAAATCATATTTTTTATTTCGTAATCTTCATCGGTTTTGCTAGCGAATTAGACACGCTTATTATGAAATATTGATTTTTGCAAATTTGGGACCACTTTGCAAAAAAACGGCGCACTTTCGACTAAAAAACGGCCTCAATTTGTTTATAGAAACCGTAATTATTAATCAATCAAATAAATCTTGTGTATTTCGCTATGCAAATCTATCTAAGAGCTTACAGTTGAAATTTGGAGTTAAACTGTTGAAAATTGTAAGAGCTACAAGTCCGCCCGATTTAAAAGAGAAATAGTGCAAGTACCAAGCATTTAAAGTTTCAAAGTATCAGTCATAAACCGTTTAATCATCATTTGAGCCAATTACATTTTTTTAAAGGTTTATAAGGCCTTAATTCAAAGTGTATTTAAGTTTCCGAAGAGCAGGGGAAAAGTCTTTCGCTAAAGAATGCTCGAAAACTCACTGGCGTTAATCAAACTTACACCGTTATATAATTACACCGTGAAATAATTATTAATAAAACTTCACACAGTTGACACCTCAGACTTTAATAAGCGTCTATCCACAGGTTAAATTAAACCGGTCCGACCTCGTCGGAGCTCCGTCACGTACATTGAATTTTTTAAAATTTCTTCTCGATCCAACGAACGCTCTGGACGATCCAACGAAAATTGGTTCCACAGCTGGTCTTCCGCGCTTTTATTTCGCCTGTATGGTAACCCTAAAAGAAAAAGCGTCTCTAACGAGTGACAAAAGCATCCGGCTCTTTTTTCACCGAAGCTTCATTATTTTCCGATTCAGCATCGATGACCCAGCCGAACTTGTTACTCGGGCTCTTTCACCCACATGGCGTATGCACTGCGATTTCATAACCAAACTCTATGTACAGCGTCTACATATGTATATACTTAAATACATGGGACCGCACGTGACGGAAGCCTGTGTGTCCCTCTATAGGAGCTGATTGTACCGCCTCGGTGTAATCTTTTATCTCCCTCCAACTGCATAGAACGACGAACTCGTACGAGCAACGTGACACGCGCAGAGATCCAGTCTGCTTCGTTCCTTTCTTATTCTACTTATTCCTCTTATCGCACGCGTCCATGTGGCGTCGACTCTTTGGCGTCGTGTTGTACTTGCACCGTAGAAAGGGGACTGTTCTTTTTTTTTCACTCTTTTTGTTTCGAACGCGTGTAACGCCTCGGCAATTTCTACAGTGTGACTCACACGAGGTATCCACGCGGCTGATATGTCACATTCGGAGACGACGACAACTTCGAGAAACGCCGGGAGAATACGAAAGCGTCGGGCATATCCCTTGTCTTTCTTGTGTACATCTTCACTTGCTTCTTCTACTGTTATTTTTCATTGTGTGTGTATATATATATATATATATATATATATATATATATATATATATATATATATTGTGTATATATATGTATATATAAATATACTATTTCATTGAAAAAGATCGAGGTATTCCCTTCACTCGATTATGTCATTTTAATAACGGTATACCGTTTCATTGTACCGGTGGCCTTTCGACAAAGCAATTTTTTCCCTATCGGCGTAATGGTTGGTAATTGCCGTTTTTTTTAAACTTTATTTTTAAGTTCACTCATCTTCTGCGACCGTGAAGAACTAGCAGTGCATTTTTTGAACCCTCGTAGGAAAGCAGGGTTCTTAACATTTATTTTCTTAAATATCGTTTCATAAAACGAGTGAAGGATTGAAGGATTTGGGCAGCCACGGTCACCACTAACACACCTATCGGGCAATCAACTGGTTTCGTTCGCTGGAGTGTATATGCTAGAATAGCCTGAAACTTTCAGGAATCTGAGAAGTTGCAGTTTTTTCGAAAGTTGATATTGCTACGGATGTCACGTGTGGAATATAAGTATTTGGCATTGATGATGAAGCAGCAAGGATAGAAGGAAACTCTGTCTTTGGGAGAGAGTCTGAGAAATGGTATTTGCGAAAGACAAGGAAGAAAAACTGAGAAGACATTTATTCATGAAAATAGGTTTGCGAAGACGAAAAGATAATAGTTTCATATGATGTAAGAGGCTGACTGATGGCGTTTTTGAATTTAAAAGTTCATTTACGACTCCATGAATTTGAGAGACAAAGCTGTGAAAAATGATTACTTATAGAAGAAAGATTAATATCGAACATTCCCCTACTTTTCATCAGGTGATCCCAGCCCAATAATCTTAAACGATGCAAAAGCCCGATTAGTATCGTTTTTTAATGCCAAACTATAATTTATTGATGATCTCCAAGACAAACTACAAACTGCATGACGTTTTTATCAAAATTAAGTTAATGAAGTGATAGATAAGATAGATAAGATGATGAGAAGTCAAAATTTATCCTCGTCATTATGGTTTCACATCGAGATGTGTATGCATTTTCGTGCATATTTATTTCACTTTTAGTTTCGAATAATCACGTTTAATATCGTTTTGAGGTACCCCCATGAATTTGAAGAACAAAGCTGCAAAAAATGATTGAGGAAGAAAAATCAATATCCAAAATTACCCTACTTTTCATCTGATGATCCCAGCCCAAACTTGTCACGCGCCTAATGTAGTAAGCAGCACCAATTTCACTCGAGGAAACGCGACAATAATTGACGTCCCTGTGACAAGTCGCCCCGACACACATATACACGTCACCGCTGACAATTCTCTCGAGTTATCTCGCATTCCTGCCGCGAATCGTCATCACGCTCGTTCGAAGAGAGCCCCGCGTCGTTACAAATATTTTTCCATACTCCAAATACACAATTGACATTAAAACTGAAGGAAATGTTGGTCGTAAAAATTGAGTGCAACTTTGATCCAGTAGTGTCCAATGAAAACTATCCGGAACGCTTTAGGTAATATGGTTGCGCGTATTTTTCAAAATCATTTGAAATTTCTCGACTCTGTGACAGGCGGTAATTAGAACCACTTAGGTAAGCGAAATCGAATGGGATTTAAGGGGCTAGATCTACCTAAAGGCGCGAAAAAAATGGCCAAATTCCGAAATTTTTGTAATAACAAAGGTGCATATACTGAGAGCCTAAAAAAAATACGGAAAGGTACAAAAAACAGAGCCACCGGCAGATGAGGACATTTTTTTTCGTGACGTTTGGCCGTGGACACTGTCCACCTTAGACGGTTCATCTGAAATATAAAAACCAAATGGGTTATTCAAGTTAATAATAAATACGAGTCGTTGACGATCGTCGATTTTTAAAATCATTTTTTTTAATAACAGAGGAATGAAATGTAACTTGAGCATACAAAATCGATGAAAAAAATCGTCATTTTCACGTAACCATTAAAAAATGAAGATCGATTTTGAAAAAGTGAGATCGTCAACGACCTTTAAATGTTTCTCATCGTATCTTATGTAGATTTGGAAACAATCCGTTATGTGGTTCTCGAGATATCATGTCCACTGACTTCGAAAAGAGTGTTTCGAGAAAAGGCGTTTCAAGTTTGACGTCCGGTGCTCCTACTGCTCGCCCGGTCAACTGTTAGAAGCCGTAGCTCAATCAATTTAAGGAATATTCCAATGAATTTATCAGGGAATATAGATAAAAGTCAAAGTTTTGGAAAATGCAATTTTTTCCCCGACCTAAGTAGATAGATTGTAGAAAGAATGTTCGAGAGCAAATTCGCTGTGCAGAGTTTTTTAAATTCTGTAAAAGATTTCGTCTATTTTGAAAAATTACATAAATTATTCACAAGCAAGATGTTGCGCAACACAATTTCATTTTCCTCCGAGGTATGTTTCCCAAAGCATATTCTTGAAAAAAAATCCCTACAACTCATTCTCCGCTCAAGCAGTATTATAACAAACCGGGCGGAGTACGAGAATGACAGCTGTAGATGGTGTAAGAAAAATGGCTAGGTTGATGAAAGATGCCCCGTGTGACAGATATGTCGAAGGATTCGCGCTAAATTTTGACACCCACTGTTATATATTCTCAAACGATTGCCAGAGCAATGATCGATTCGAATAATTTCGCAAAGAACTCTCCACGGTATTACATCACGAGCCCTTGCGCGGAATAATTCATGGGATACGAACACGTACCTGGTATATGTACCGTAATTGTTTTTGCCGTTTGTGAATACACGTATTCGCTCAAATGCCTCGAGTTTGTACAAGTTTTGCTGGAAAAATACGCCCTCGAGTGCCATTTTAAAAGTAATATGCGAATTGCACGTGCTCCTCGAGATAGAGTACAGACAAGTCTTTGGCACATATACTCGTGTATGACTACGGTGTGTTTTTGTGTACATGTAGCGTTACAGCTATTCCAGCCTACACTGTATAAATCGTAATGCTCAAGAAACGAATGACCATCGTGCACTCTGTCCAACTCGTAAGAATTTAACGCCTCTATGCTCTCGCTCATTTCACGAGTGCTGACGTGTTACTTGACACTCGTGTCTAGGAAGCAACGAAGATAAAACCACACACACACACATTTATATATATATATATATATATATATATATATATATATATATATATATATATCGTGTGTCCTTGCTCTCTCCTTAATTATACAGCAGAGTAAATTTTGCATCTACAATTAGCAATGCTCGGCCTCTATGAATAGTTTATTACAGGTTTCTAATTTTTGATGAATTGTTAAGAACGTTAAATAATTGACCAATGTGTCCAAACAATCTGGTAGGTGCGTTCTATTATTGATCATACCAATTAGAAAGATGCTGCATTTTCTATGGCCGCTGAATTATAAATACGTGACAGCCTGATTAGTTTGGAATTCATTGGACAAGTGGATCGGAAAAAAAATTGAAGAAACATGGAAATTGATTTTTAGTAAAGGAAGAAACTTGCACATCGTCTAAAAATCCATTATTTTCAAACATTGACGAATAAAAAATCACGCAATTTTTTCAACAGTCCATTGAGAACATGGCAGTATTTTTTTTAACGTCAACTTACCGATTACGTGATTAATATGCTCATTTTTTGTAAATAAGTCCAGTTGGCAATGTTATTAACAGGATATGTAGCAAAAAAGTAATAGACCTTTAATAGACCCAAAGCCTGAAATTTGATAGCATACAACATGTTAAAACTGCCATGTTTCCTTTTGATATGCTACAAAATCACTTATGTAGAATCGTTGATAGAGGAGATCATACGATTTTTATGAAGAATATACGACCGTTCTTTATCTGGACGATTTACATACCTGCGGGCCAGGCATAAAGTTACCGACTTTCGAAATTTTTCTTCAAACCCCAATCTCAAAATAATTGAAAGAATATTCATCATGCAACAATCATTGGAAGTATGGTGGCACACATTTTTTTTCACTCGATGCATCATTCAATTACATGAAGAAAATACGTTTTACTCATAGTCGGTCCACCGAAATTTTGGTTTCGAAAAAATCAAGTCATCATATTCTTCAGTAAAAACATTTTCTTTTCGTATAAAACTTCGTGCTTTCGATGTTTATGAAAAAATGCTTTCAACAAAGAATTAAAAAATGGCACCACAGTTGGTGAAGAATTTTCCACAAATACAAAAAAAACTACATAAAAATTTGTCTGCATTTGATAGTTATCGTGTAGACCGTTTCGAGAGAAAAAGCGCGTGTAAACCTACCTACGCTATTTTATACCATTTCCAGAAATTTCTGGAGGCATGTAAGCCCTTAACGACAATGGAAATGGCTGCGTTTCGCCCCGCAAGCACATCTTTGCCCATGCGGCGAGTACACACGTACACAGTGTACTCCATTCGTATGTGCCAGGGATTCGAAACGATGTCGTAACAATTACCGAGCTAATTTCGTTGATTAGCGCGCGGGAGAGGCCTAGCCTCGATATTCAACACATTCCGTGTAAAGAGCGCTGCCAGTGTCGCTGTTCGTGATAACAATTAATATCGTCCAAAAGCATCAGCAAAAGAGCACGGGCGGGTGCTTACTTCTATAATTAATGAAAAAGAAAAAAAATACTAATAGTTGCCTCACGAGCTTTGAAGACACTATTGCACGCACGATGCTCGAAAGCACCGTCCAGTTTTTGGGCTAAACTGCGGGTTACTTCGTGAAGGGTGCCATTTAATGAGATGCAAAGTGGAAGGTTGTTGATAAGACGAAAGCGACGATACATCTATTGATCCAGGACTACCCCCACGCAACGTTTGGAGACAGTATACGGTATTCGCCGTAACCAGTCCCTCGTAATAAAGGATTCCTCCTTCGCTAGCAACAACGAACTTTACCGTAGGATAACTTTTTTCACACGACACTATTGGAAATTATTTCACAATTCATTAATTTCAATCATCTACTGGGAAACTAATAGTCATTCACTCGAATCAGCACAAACCTAAGTTGGTTGAATACTTTTGCCTCATTGTCTGCATATTCTCGTCTTGTCTCGCGTCCAAGTACTCTAAATCCAACAGAAGCCGAACACTAGGAAATATATTTTTTTTAAATTGGCTTCTGAAGGAATTCGTTTCGCCTGTCGCTGCGTACAATACTCCCAACGAGCAGTTTGGAGGTCTTAAAGTGAGGAAAAAATGTCTGCTTTTCATGATTTTTTTGGAAGGAAAGATTTCTTCGTCTTTTTTTAGACATAGGGTATGTTTTATTACTACTTTCGGCTGTTACATAGTATTTTTTCACGTTTGTCAATCTTCGCAAATGGCAGAGGAATGGCACGGTCTTATAAACGGGTTGCTGCCGATGTTCCGAGACAGCGCGACACGTGGCGTCGGCGGGATTAACCTAAAACAAAACGATCGAATTTTTGTCTTTCATTAACCCTCATACGCAGAATGTGAACCAAGAAAAAGTGAGATATGTTGAAAATTAATCAAAAGGTAAGCTTCGAAACATAACGATTGAATTTTCCGAAAAAAATGCCTCCATTTTGCAATAAAAAATACGTTATTTTAAAAGATTCAAGAACATCTCAGATCATATTTTAGACAATAAGATTAGACGGATTTATATCGAATTTCGTCAGTATCGGTTGATTAGTTTTTTAGCTTGCATCACGGCAGCTTTGAAAATGCAGTTTGCCTACCTACCTAGAAAATATACCTTGTAACAGCCAAAAGCTATAGAAAAACATACTCTAAGTCTAAAAAATGGTGAAGAAATTTTTCCTGTAAAAAAAATCATGTAAACCAGATGGTGTTTCCCCCCTTAAGAATTCGCAGGTCCTCATTTATCATGACAGAAACTCCCAAGCTGGGTCCATTCTATGGTTACTGTTCTTGCCGTACTTGTCCCAAGTTGTCTTGAAAGTTCACTCAGCTAGATGCATTCATATATCTATACACCGGGTTATGGAGCGTCCGGACTTTCCTGCTGACGAAACAGTTCGATCCGAATGTTCGGATCGTAAGAGGATATACCCACATCGAGAAGGAGAGTTGTGCGAGGTCGGTTACCGCGCTGAGTGGATCGTTATCCGCTCAGTGTCCAGTGAGCTGCTGGACATCGCGAGCCGAGGCTCTCGCTGTCGGTGCGCTTGACGATGAGTTCGACAATCTCCGGAGAGCTCGCCAGAAGCAACATCATCCTTCGCTCTCCCTTCCCCAACCTACTGGACGCACGCGGTAGAAATGTCTCGGCCGTTAGCCTAAAACTGGTTTTACTCTCGAAGAAAACAGACGGGCAGCGGTATATGGCGAAAAGCCAATGAGTCCTTAGGCGATTCGAGCATGGACGATTCGGAATCGTCGAATATGATTAAATTTTTCAGTTTTGCCTCTTAATTCCCCCTGAGATACTTGACGCTATTTGTTTTCTTAATTTGTGCGAACGACGGTCGGTCGATTGAACGAATAGCGATGCATGGAAATTCTACGTTTCTTGATGTCGAGGAGGATATCCATTGAGTATTTCATTGAGTATATCCATTGAGAAAACCATAGATTGTTTTCTATTTGATAGGTTTTTATGAATAATCTTGGGGCGTTTTATTTAATTGCCTCTATATTCAATTGGTTAAGGGGCTATACTAGTGTGAACGCTGAAAATTTGGGTGTTTTTCGCGAATCTTTTGGAAGAAAAGAACTCAATTAAATGTTTCGGAAAATTGAGAATATATTTGGCTATATTTAACCTATATTACATAATTTTTTCATAGAAAAATATTGAGATCCAAGCGACTTACGCGCTGCCTTCGGAGGCGCCAAAAAAAAAGTTCCTCCACTGCTGACATGATTCCGGCCGATTGATTAGCCGAAACCGAAAAAGGAAAAAATGTCGTTAAACTGGAAGGTATTTCCTGTACAATGACGTAGGATTCTCGAAAAATATAAAAATCTAACAAAATGGCGTAGTTATGGAAAAAAGTCTGATTTCTTGCCTATAAAATGGTCGTTTTTTTCAATGCCAAATCGTCAATTTTCATCGAATCAAAAGTATCCTACGTCCCTGTAGAGTAAATATATTCAAGAGTGCTCAGTTCCAAGTTCAAGTCAATCGGCTAATTGCTCTTTGAGTTACAATGTCAGCAAATTTGAAAAATCTCATTTCGAGAAAAACGCGTTTAAAGATTCAACTATCGATTGTACACCTACGAGCGGTTGCTCTCTAGAAGGCTGCCATTCGGGGAGTATTAGAGATACGGCCTTGACATTTTTACAGGATATTCTTGAAAGTATAAACTGTCGAAAAAGGCAAACAAAGATCCATTTTTTGAAAGTGTCACACTGGTATGGCTCTTTAAAGTGCCATTACAACGAATACGCTGTACGCGTAAATTTGCTGATGTGATGTTTTCCGCTTTCGATGATTGCAGATTCACAAGATGTCGATCTCGATGCAATACTCGGTGAGCTCTGCGCTCTTGAGAGACGTTGCGACGGCGATATGGCCTCGACGGGACAAGCACCGGACTCGCAGAGAACCGGAAGGCCCAATAGCGCTAGAATCAACGCTGGCGATAGCACGGATATTGGAAAAAATGATGGTGGTGAGTCGGCAGGAATTGTAATCGGATACTTTCAAGACTATACCACAAAAGTTAATAAAAGCCTGTCCCACCTTCACCACTGTACTTTTCAATGTTACAACGATATGAAATTTTCATTTTTTTCGAAGCGTAACTGCAAGGTGATGCGTTTGATTGAAATATTTTCGAAAGCAGAGCGCTAAAGAAGCAGACCTTACGAGTTTGTCTCACCAAAACGAACTGCAATCTTTTTCTCCTCGACAAATCATTGTACAATTTGCTTTTTCTTTGCGTGCTGCAATTTCGCGGTAAAATCGCTTTTCGATAAAGCGCATTTGACTGACGCATGTGGTTATTGTGTTCAAGGGATGCGAACGGACAGTCCGGACAACGACAGTGCCTTTTCGGACACGGTGTCGATGCTGTCAAGTGAGAGCTCGGCAAGTAGCAGTGGTTCGGGACACAAGCCACCTCAGACCGCCATGCACACGGTCCCTCTACAGTCGTCGCATCAGCTGATGGGTAAGTCGATAATCTTGTCTCGTCTCGACGTTTCATTACGAAATCTAGAACCTATATTGATGACAACCATTTGATGACTAGCTTGGGAAAACGTTTTCCTACCAGCCGATCAACGTCTGAACATTACACATGTCCAGAAATCTTAACACATTTCGTCATCAATGTCTTGTAGCGATTTTTCGTCAAATATATATCGTTCAACGGTCACGAAACGTTCCCCACCGTTGTCGAGAAATCGACAATGGCTCCGCGGGATGAGTAACGATGAAAAATATCTTTGCTCATCAAATGTGCGACTGTTTTCCATGCAGACGCTGCCGGTAGAGCGAAGGCCGAAAAAATTCGCCTGGCTTTGGAAAAAATGCGCGAGGCCAGTGTCCAAAAGCTCTTCATCAAGGCTTTCACACTGGACGGCAGCGGCAAGAGTCTCCTCGTCGACGAGGGCATGAGCGTTGCCCACGTGTGCCGACTACTAGCCGACAAAAATCACGTCGCAATGGATCCCAAGTGGGCGGTCGTCGAGCATCTACCCGATCTATTTATGGGTAAGTATCTTAATGTCGCGAGAAAAATGGTGAATTTATCGAGTACACCGTTGCAACTACTGCTTGCCACGAAATAACAAACACGCGATGTTGCTTCAGCTGAGAAAACATTGTTACGCTGCCAATCGTTGTTATTTTCACCATTGTTATTCGTTCAGTCAACTAAATTCATTGCAAGCAACAATTCGTACATTTGAATTATTCAACGTGAATCATTGGCTGAATGGCAAACTCGTACGAGATTCTAAAAAAATCGTATCTCGACGTGCAGAAAGGGTATACGAGGACCACGAGCTCTTGGTTGAGAATCTTCTGTTGTGGACAAGAGACTCGAAGAACAAATTGCTCTTCGTCGAGAGACCGGACAAGACTCAACTTTTCCTCACACCTGAGAAATATTTGCTCGGCACGGCGGACAGGAGTAACACCGAGTACGACGATCACTCTCGGAACATACTTCTCGAGGAGTTCTTCTCCAGCAGTAACGTCGGTGTGCCCGAGGTATGACTGCAATTTGCTATATTCTAAAGGACCCTTATAATATTGAAACGTTGCACGTTCCTGTGAACATTGATACGCTCGTAAACGTGAAACTTTTCGCTGAGTGCTGATTTGGCCCTGGGCCAAAAAAATGTTTTACCCTAATGAGCTGGCTCGCAACGCAAGGGGTTGTAAAAAGAAACACAGTAAAATTATGAGCAAGGCAGTACTCGCGGTCGCTGACACGAAAATTCGTAGGGAAATTTCCATTTTTTGCCGACGATTCAATCAAGTTGTTAACCTGTATCTTCTATTGGGATGAACTACATGTTACTGAATCACTAAGTACTGAACAAAAACATGGCGAAAAAGATTTATACTGTGAGACGAATCAAAGACAAGCTAATATTTTCATCGGTAAAATGGTAGTTTGTAAAAAGAAACTTCATTATAGAACTATCCAAATGCGTCGTACCAAAATAACCTCACCTCACTAAATTGTTTTCTCAATCCCGGAAACTGTAGATTCACTCCATTTCGTAAGACTCCTCAGGCCCGTGTCCAAGATAAAATATGCAAGAATTCTTTATTGATTCAATAGTATAGTACATTGGGATTCTGAATAAATTCTCGCTGTTTTTTTCGTGAAAATTAATGCTTCGTTTTAAACAATGATTCCTACTGCATTCAAACGTTTCGAAACTGTAGTGTGATCAACTTGCAATGATACTTAAAGTTCAGCTAGCATGTGCCATAAGGCTTCATGAAGTAATCCCTCCAATTCAACACATCAAAATCATCATTGTTGAAGCGTCTAAACCCATCTCTGCACGTTGTTACCGACGGAGCATGGTGGCCCAAAGTCTCAACAAGAATTCTATGCGCTTCAGCTGCAGATTTTCTTTGAATACAGTAGTGCAGTAAAATTCCCCGCAAATGCTCTTATTATAGCCTGAAATGTGACAAGTTTAACACTGTGAAAAAAAAGGTGTTCACACTTCGCTCAAATCACGTACACTGAATTTCAAGCTTGCACGGAGAAAAATACGGCCTTAAATTCGAACACTGGTTGCCAGAATTCTAATATTCAGTGCTAGAACAGTATAGCAGTTTACTGCCAGTTCGGAATTCTAAGACTTGTTATAGAAGTGTAAGAATGATTCTCACACCGTATAGTAAAAATGATGCGTGCATATTACATTTGAAATTATTCTCGCATAGGCGCGAGTCCTATATGCTGTATAGTAAAAATAATGCGTGGTTTGTGAAATACCAACCTTTATTACACGCTATATTTTCATATGGATCTTACTATACGTATAGCATGAATCTTCGTGTATATGTACGAAAAATATCACGAAGTTATTAGTAAAATGTGACTCTTTATACCGTACTTTTTGTAGAGTACTGGAAACTAATTGTTCCAATCACGTGGGCAAAACATTTTATGAATACTACAAAAAATCACAATATGCCGAATAAAATGTATTATTTGTAACAGTTCAAGTGCCATATCGTAGGTTGAAATTTAAATTTATTCATTATTACTATACCATAATTACAATTTTTATCTTCCATTCAATACTTTTTGATATTTAATGATATTTTTTTAGAAGCATAATAGTAATTCTAAACTTTGAGGCCGCTGTTTTCTCCTCGTGCTTATCGTACTTCCTTATAGATGCGTTACCATTTCAAACATGCAGTTCTGGTAACGCCATTGGTTGGAAAGCAGCGAGAACTTATTCAACGTCTCAATAGAATTTCTGTTCAAGTATTCCGCGTCCCAATAACCTCCAAGAATCGATCTGCCATCAAACGTAAAACTGTTCAATGACGTACAGTCGAATTATTGGGTGTGCAACGTAATTCGGTCCGTTTTTTTCCCTTAAAGTACGCACTTATTTGAATGATAAAACTCACCAATACATTAATCAAACTATTGTCCATCGCTAGCCACTATTTATCCCCATTTTTCTGGTAATTTATGAATTCCATCGGGGAAGAAGCGTTCATCTTTTGAATCCAAGAATGAATCGAGTCAATTTTTGATACCCTGTTGTGACGTGAAGCGTATTCCAGTCAAAGCGTTCTGCATCGATCGAAACAAATGGTAGTCCGAAGGGGCAAGGTCTGGGCCATAAGGCGGGTGAGCCAGAATTTCCCACCCGCTATTTTCCAAATAGTTTTCAACCACAATAGCAACGTGAGACCGAGCGTTGTCACGTTGAAAGATTATGCACTCGTGTTTAGTCGCATATTCTGGACGTTTTTCGGCTATAACTCGCTTTGAACGGATCAATTGTTGCCTGTGTAAGTCTCCCGTGAAACTTCCACAAGCATTCGATCGGCTTCAGCTGCCCTTTTCTTCCAATTGAAACAGAAAATCAACACTTCCCGCAAATGGTGTTTATTTAAGACGAAATTCGACATTTTCACCGCAGTAAAAATTAGACTCGATGCGCAAAACTCAAAGGCCTGTAAACGATATATGATTACGAGATGTTGATGCTTCACGATCCAGCAAAAATCAGCTGTTGCCGTCAACCATTCATGGCACCTAGAGCAATCTCTTGAAAACGGACCGAGCTAAGTTGTACACCCAATATATCACAGACCTAAATCGAGCAAAGGAAAGACCAGTAATTATCCAATGTCTCGTCCTACCCCACCGAACCCATGCCCGTGAAAACCGTCGAAACAGGCCTCCTCTCCTTCGTCACGAACGGCATCTGAGAGTGTATTTCTTGCAGGTCGAGGGTCCCCTCTACCTGAAGTCGGACGGCAAGAAGGGTTGGAAGAAGTATCACTTCATACTGCGTGCCTCGGGTCTGTACTACTGGCCGAAGGAGAAGGCGCGAGCGGCCCGTGACCTCGTCTGTCTGGCCACCTTCGACGTCAATCAGGTTTACCACGGTGTCGGCTGGAAGAAGAAATACAAAGCTCCAACGGACTGTTGTTTCGCGGTCAAGCATCCCCGTCTGCAGCAGCCAAAGTCCACCAAGTACATAAAGTTCTTGTGCGCCGAGGATGGCAACGCGTTGGATCGATGGATGGCCGGCATAAGAGTGGCCAAATACGGTAGGCAATTGATGGAAAATTATCGTACCCTCGTGGACGAGCTTGCCCAGGAGGATCTCGATCTACTGGCCCACGCGAGATCATGCTCGGTGAGCTCGATAGCAGTGCCGCCCGCGTCGCAATCCCAGTACAACACGTCGTGCGACAGCGCGAGACGGTACGCCGAGCTGAGCAGGCACAACGCTACCACCGACGTGAATCCTCGCCCGTACGACAATCAACGTCAGAGTTACGCCAATTCGGACCAACGGCAGAGTTACAGCAACGACGGTAGGCTCAGCAGGGCGAGCAGTTCGAGTTCCAGCGGTTGTCTGTCGGACGGTGCACCGAGCAGTTGCGAGGTTGCCTTCGAGTGCGGTGAATTTCCAACGGGCACGATAAAGCGCAAGCCCTCGATGAATCCGAAGCTCCCGTTGACCTCGATAACGCGCCAGTTGAAGGAAGTCGGCGAGACGGTACGCGACGAGCCCGACTCGTGTCCGAGTCCGACGAGTTCGGGCTCGGGAACTCTCACGAGGCGACACAGCAGACGAAGAAGCGGCACGGACTCGGACAGTTCCGGCACCCTGAAGAGGCACCACAGATCGGGCAACGCGACCCCCGTGAGTCCAGCGCCACCGGGCACACCGGTCCGGGAAAGAGTCAGCCCAATGGGCTACGGCCGAACGGAAAGCCAAGAATCCCCCAAAACTCCCACGAGTCCAGTGCAATCCTGCATGACGGAGTCGATAGCCTCACTGCCGCCACCCCCGTCGCCTCCGCGGCTCCCCGAAGATACCGAATCCGACGGCGAAGCTTTGCCACCACCGCCACCCGAGATGTTCAGGTCCAACTTGTCCCTCGACTCCCTTCCACCGCCGCCCGCACCCGGCGAACTCTCCATGTGCAACGCCATCGAACTCACGGCTTCCTGCCTAAGTCTAGCCTCCCTGCCGCCACCGCCGAGTCCCCTCGTCGGCGAAACCGGCACCATAAGACGCGCCAGGCCCAAACAATCGACCCCAACCAACTCAATGTCACCCGAATCCACGCCCACTCACACACCCGTCAAAGTCAACGCCAACAATCGTCAGACTTGCGCGTCCTCGACGCCAACGAACGGCTCTACCAGCCCCAACGCGAAACCCCAAAACAATCAAACGTACACGAACAACACGAGAAACTCCTCGACGTCCCCGCACAACTCGTATCACGGCTCGAACCCGAGTACACCGACGTACCCACCGAGCTCGCCGAACTTCGTGTCACCCCCGCCGTTCGTGCCCCCACCGGCTTACGGTGCTCAGCAGCCGCAACAGCAGCAAATCCAACAGAACGCCAATGCACAGCTGGTCCGACGGGACTCCAACAACGAGCCGATCTACGGCGGCCACGCGATACGCCCCAATCCCAACATGGACACGGTACGAAGAAGCGCCATGAAACAAAACTCCGGACACTACGCGGCTCCGCCCTATCTGGCCGAGTTCAAGGCCACCGCGAGTCCTCAGTCGCAGAGAAGAGTCACGATACTGGAAGCGCCGACGTCGCCCAAGTCGAAGACCGCAACCGGCAAGAAGATATCGTTCAATCTGCCGCCCCAACAGGAGCCCGGAAGTCCGGCCCTGCCGCAGAGGAAACCAACGCCACCGAGAAGATCCGACAGCACGAGGCTAACGTCGCCCAAGAAATTGGCCGCCTCCGAGCAAGCACCCCCTGGCGACTTCCTCAAGGATCTTCAACGCGTCATGAGGAAGAAGTGGCAGGTCGCACAAAAGTGCAAACTCGACTCGACCACGACGCCTCACGAAGTTTTGGGCTTTCGTGATCCACCGCCGGCCATTGCCGATTACAGGGAGACCAACGTTTCCAATTGGGTACAGGAGCACTACGGTTCCGATAACCTGTACGAGAACGTTTACGCTACCGATCCAAATGCACCCGTCGAATACGCCACCAGCCCGACCCGCCAAAACTCCGTTAGATTCGCCGATGAAAATTGCAGCATGAACATCGCGAATGCGATCGCCAGCAAACGAAGACCACCACCACCACCGCCCAAAAGAGCCGAGACTACGCACTTGACGTCCCGAGCGATGCACTGACAGTAGCAGATAATACAGCCTCATACCGAAAGACGATGGTATTCCTGTTTCTGCGGATGGTGGAAGTAACGCGGAAGTGACAGGGGCCAGGAGGGGGCAGTGATTCGGTTGGATCTCGGGTTTGTACGCTCAGAGATACGTGCGGAGTGCAATTTTCACGCTGAGCTTCGCAGCGGACATCGCGCTGAGGATGCTGTTCTTCCGTAGCTCGAATGCGGAGCTTCGAAACGGAACGCGACGCTTACCTAATCTTCGTCGGATGTGAGAACGTTGCTTTCTCATCGTCGCAGCCTTTTCGAGCGGACTCCTCGTCGTGTACGATCGCGAAAGTTTTTGCCAATCGTTTCGAAGTGGATTGTAGTTGGCTGTATGTGGGGATGAATCGGCAGGGAGGTCGTCAGGTTTTTCTGTTGATTGGACAGGACGGGGTAACTGGCAGGTCGACGAATATGGACTCCCGAGTGATCTCGAAGCTGGCGATACTCGCAAGTTCGCTTGTTCTTCAGCAACTTTCGCGTTATCGCGTTTTTCACATCCACGTCTTTCGGATTTTATGGCTCGTCGTAGGGTTCGCGGTGTTACGGTCGTGCGAGGTTTTGGCGAGGGGCTGTTCACTATGAAGCGAGGTGCGGAAGAGATTTCCGTGTGAAGTCGATTTCATGTGATTTTTGTGATTTCACAAGTGATTCAAGCTATTTTTAAAGTCATGTGATTTCACGTAATTTCAGTTGATTTCAATTGACTTCATTCGAATTCGTCAACTCGGTTTCAAGCGATTGCTGATTTCATAGGAGGGAGAAAAAAATCGTAAAATGGTTAAATTTCTTTTTTATTGACTACTCTTGTGACTGAAATTGGAATTAAATTTTTTTTTAATGGAAAATGTGTTAAAGAAAGACACAGATATAGATATTAAAAGAAATGTTTAATTTTTTCGTACAGAGTCACGTCAATTGACATGACTCTGTATGAACTGGCGCGTGCACTGGCGGTAAGCCGCAGACTAACCGCTCGAATGCACGGACAATGGACTATGACTGTGAAAAATCATCATAACATTTCTTTGTTTCGAGAATCCGATGATTTCTAGCGATTTCGTGAATCAAGTGATTTCATGCTGATTTCAGACGACTTCAAAAAACTTAAACCTGATTTCAGGGGATTTAAACCACATTCGGATAATGTTGATTTAGTAAGACGGTTCGCGATTTCAGGCGATTTCTTGTGATTTTGCATCCGATTTCGAACAGATGTGCTTGAAGGATTTTACAAGTGAATGGCCCCTCGGATTTTGGTGTCTTTCAGCCGGTCGCTTTTTCAACGCGTCGATCGTATGATATATATATATATTGCGATGTATTGAGAGGAAGCTTCAGCGGTTGTAGCCCAGGTCGGAATAGTATTGAGCCTTGAAAACTTTTTTGCACGTGCCACATTCGAAGAACCGTCCGTGGCGTGTTCTTTTTCAAAGATGAATCTACGGATTCGTTTTCATCCTCGTGCAGAATGGCGTGTGCTCATTGGCATGCGACAACGATGGTGTACGGCGGAGCATTAGGGAGTTTCGTACACGCGACGAGCTTTGGGAAATAACTTTACAAACACCAATTTGTAGGCTTTGGGTATGTACACCGCGATGCCAAGGGTGACGAGAGTGCTTAGAATCGCTGTCCAGTTTTCGAGCTGAGAACGCCAAGCGGTGAGAGTTCGTCGAAGATCGGTGGTTCCATGGGACGAGCCATGGCTTATTGAGGGGTTAGGCTACGGTGACGACCCGAAAGTAACGATTATTCGGAGAAATTCATGGTGAAGGGAACATTTATTTCTATGTACATCAACAAAGTTGCGAACGAAATTTTATCTAAGGATGGTAATGATTGAAGAACTTGCAAACGATGCAGTGTAGGAAATTTGGTTGTGAAGGGCTGAACGGTGAACTTGACTTTGGCCACCCAGTTGGAGTGAAACAAAAATGACACGAGCTTTGAAAAAAATAAAATATTCGCTAAGACTTGACCAAGCTTTTTTTTGTTGCCATTCGGTCATTTAAAAGAAGTCAATTTTTTTCCGAGTGAAAATGGCAACATCCCGGTTAATTACTAGTGAAAAAAAAATGTCAAGAAGAAACGTCGACCAAGTCTAAACTACGATTACACTGAATAAGTTTATCAAATTTCGAACGATGTTGAAGTACGCAACGTCGGAATGCAATGAAAATTGATTTTTCCGAGTTCCTTAGATTTCTCTTGGCACATTTTGCCTAAAGAAGCATGCATTAATTTTTATGATGCCCACTTGGAGACCAGCGAGGTAAATCTGTGAAAGAATTTTTGTACAATAATAAGAACGAGGAAATAAAAATACGAAAAGGAACTTTCGTTGAGTTCCAACGATGCGAACTTCAATAATTTCAAGTCATTCCGTTCCCTGGATATCGAGAAATCGTATACACCATTTTGAAAACCATAGTTTCGACAAAAAAACGCGGTTCAAACCTTCATTCGCAGTTCTATCGTTGCAATAATAAGTTTGCCTTCAATCTGCGATTCCGCCACCACATATCGAAACTTCCTCTCCATTTTGATCTGGCTCACGCGACGAACGAGACTTTTCAAATTTTCGCAGTCGCCTAACCCCTCAAAGGAGTGGAAAAAAAAACCTTCATACTACACGACGAAGCTAGCGAGAATGGAAATTCTTCTCGTATACTGCGGCAGATTGAACTTAAGCGCCCGACGATCGCGCGGGTCGAACATTCGTTCGCCAAACATCGCGCATCAACTTACCAATTGACGACCATCGAATTTTCCAAAATCGCATAAAAACCCTTTTTCTAGTCTCAGTATTCGACCGCGCCGCTGAATCCTTCATCGCGAACGATACAGGTTTATAAATAAATAAATAAATAAATAAATATATATATATATATATATATATATATATATATATATATATATACACATAGTATATCAATTTAAAAAAAAGACGAAGAAAAAATAATCTTACCGTTAAGAGAAAGACATGAAAAATCGGCGCGGAGAATGTGATTCTCCGGCCAAAGCGTAGATAATGGAAAAAAAATCGTAGAAATGTTAGCCTCTAAGACTCAATGTCGCACATGTTAAGGATGTGATATACGTAAATCGTAAGTCAGCTTATGCAACCGTTCGAAACGCTACTCCCGATTGTGGCTCGGTACGCGTTTGGCCGATGGAAAAACTGAAACGCTCAGGCTCCGTAAAGCAAACCATGTGAAATATACGCACAAGAATAAGTTGCAAAGAGCGATACAAAAATGGTATTCCCATGCGTGTACCAGTGAGGTGAAAGAAAATATAACAAGCAATCGCGGTGTAATAATTACGATCAAAGTTTGGCAACTGATTATAGCGATTGCTAAACGATCAATTAGGCCTGCTAGGTTTTGCATATTTTTCAACGCGTAAGACAAGTTTTGTAATCAAGGTGCTTTATATACGAACATTTACACTGTGACGTCTACTTACGATAACTGAGAAGTAATTGAATGCATCTGTATATCGATTCTCAGCCATATATATATACATATACATACATACATACATACATATATATATATATATATATATATATATATATATATATATATGTGTGTGTGTGTGTGTGTGTGTATATATATGTACATGTATATGCATATGTATATTATATATGTATATTGTATATGCTCACAACTCTCTCGCCCTCCTAATGCCCAGTAATAAATGTAACTGTCGTACGAGTAATGCTCGATGAGGCCGGAGCTACACTAGAATTTACTTATCACAATACGTGGACCTCAATGTGCGTTGTAATATTTTATTTTGTTTTCTTTGGTTCATAAGCCCGGGCGATTTGGCGTGAAAGATCGTCCGTAAGTCTAATCCACTCTCATCCGTAACTGAGATCTCGTTAATGCCATTTTTTGATAACGATATACATTTATGAACAACGCAAAGTAACTAAACGAGAGAAAGAATAAAGGTAATAATAAAACGTAATTATTAAGCATTTCAAGGAGAAAAATGAGAAATAATGGCGACAATGTGTGGACGTACCTATCGATGTTTACTTCGCGAAATCCTCGAATTTCCGTCACGTGCCCGAGGATCTTGAGTGTGGGTTGGGAAATTTCCGTCAACAGAGCTCGATTTGGCTCGTATTGCGCGATAGGAAACTAATCACGGAAACGAAGCGGACAGGCATATTGTACTTTACTTATACTTTTGAGCAAGCGACTTTTTCCTCCGTTTGCGCTAATGTCAGGAACATTTGAACGGTCGTACGTATCGCGAAATAGACGGGCCGAGAAAGTTCGCGAAGTCCTGACGGAACTCTTCGCTCTCGTTACGTGGGCCGATTTGTCGGCATGTTCGCGCAACACGTTGGTAGCGAACATGATTTTCTTCATTTTTGGTAAGGAAGCGGAAATTTGTGGTTTAAGGATGTCGAGTCCCAAATCGCAAACGATATTAAAATTCGGAAAATTTGGTACGTTTTTGTATGAAGTATTTCAGAGGTCGTGTAAAAATTTCACGACAATTAGGAAGCTCGTTATTGAACAATGAACATTCACAAATTAAATGTTTTCTTATGGAAACTGATGAAGCTTTTCAATAAGTTTTTTATTTGACCTCTCAATTTTGTAATATCTACGATATACTGAAAGCAACGGAAACCAAAAGAAGTTTATTGATAAATATTTTCGTTATTTCTTTTAAAAATTGTTCTTAACAAAATGTTAATTTTAAATACTTAATACTAAACTCTTAATTACTTTATACAAAAACATACCAAATTATCAGAGCTTTCTTATCATTTTTTATTTCAACCCCTAAGGAGGTTGAAGTAGTGATGATAGAATTCTGAAAATTTGGTATGTTTTTACATGAAGTATTCAGGAGGTCGTATAAAAATTTCATGACGATTAAGAAACTATTAAACAATTAACATTCACATGTTTCATAGGGACTCAACATCTTTAAGATCCTATCGATACAACGACGTCTTCTGAAAGTCAGGCCGATCATAATGATGCTCATACTGCACAAATAAGGGGAATTTTACACCAGCAGTACGAATAGATTTGAGAGAAAAAAAAAGTATGCGTGCGCATCGAGTAATCTACTCCAGAATGGGAGTGGACACACACACCCGCGCGCACAGACACACCGCACTATATGCCGATGATGTTTTTGTATCCATATTCCGTAGAGACAGTCTTAATCGCGTAAATCATTGTGACTATAGATAGTTTTCAATTTCATCCCGTATTGTCTATCCTGTTGATCTTCAACATTGACAATATCGCGCGAAGTATCTCGACTCGTGTCGAGCTTCATAGATGAATCGTCACTGATGTGAAAAATGTCGTGAATTTATACATTATTAGCCGCCACGGATAGCAAATGATTCGAACGACATTGGAACACGAGCGAAGTAATTTTTTCGGGCGCCGAAAGGGAGAAAGAATTTTTGTCGAAAAATATGTGTCTTTTGTGGCGATTTGCGAGGTGAAATTTGGGCAATGAAAACAAAATAACGGAATTTAGGCAATTCGCGAATTAACGTGCGTACTTCGAGTAGACACGGAGATTAGTGCAATTGACGAAACAAAAAACGACGAGTTAATCGAAATTCTAATTCAACGATGGTAAACGACGTATTTTTATTGTATTTTATGTTTAAAGGGAGAGAAAAAAAAACAAACGTTGAGATGAAATCCTTAAAGTCTTAAGTTGTACGTATGTTTATGTAAATATTGTAACGAATGGTACTATGGAGAAAAGAACAAACATTACTATTGAAGATATTGCGATGGATTAATATAAACACACTATTTATGGATAGTAGCGAAGAATCGAGTTTAATTGGAAATATATATGATTTTCGATGAGTACGAACGACGATCACGGTAACAGTGATTCTTTTTTTTTTATATCAAAATTTGAACGAGTTCTTTCGATCGAGTAAAAAATGAAATAAAAAAAAACGTGGGAACGATTTTTTTTCCGTATGTCCAGCTTGTACGAATTCTATGCCCATAGGTAATCCGCTGTGTACTTTGATATACTAGACATATATTCTTTCGAGTTTATTCAGCTTATCGACTGTGGTGGAACTTAGAGAACTGTGACAATACCGTTCTTTCGTTTTTTGTTCGGAAAAGTCGACGTCGATTAATATCGGACAAGAGACATGGGATAAGTGTCGTTAAAAAAAAATACGCGCCGCAGTTGAAATTACTATGGGTACGTCATATTTCATGTTTTTATGTAAATAAATTTTTCGTATATTTCAATTGGGATAGTCTTTACTTATTGATCCCACCTGGCGATTCTTCTGTATTTTTATCATCAAAATACAGCACCGCTCGGATCCATTTTCCGGAATGTATCTTTTTACGAGTCCGCGTAATTATTTTTTAGTGGATTTGGCATTTTCGAATTTTGGATGAGACGATTTGTAAATGATTAGATATTTACAAATGAATAAGATCATGAATAAACTGTACATGTTTTTTGAACAATGTTGTTCCGTGTTGATTATTTTCTTCACATATGTTAACGCGTTAATTCTGGTGCTCAGTTTCGTTAGCTCGCATTTTATTCTGCTTCCACATTTACAATTAGATGCAAGGAAACGTCTCGAGATTTCACGGTTCGATTTTGATGAAATTTTGCACGTCTTTAGAGTGGGTTAAAATAGTTGATACCTATTTTTTTTATCTGCAGAACCTTGTTTTCGAGGGGTGAACCGCACCCTGGAAAATGGGGGCGTTTTTCGCTTTCGGTTATAACTGTTCAACGGAATGAGATACGAAGAATATTCAAATTGCAATAGTGTTTCACTTCTCGAGTACTATGTATTGTAGATGGGGACAGTGTAAATGACGATAACTTTATATTTTTTATTGCAAAAATACCATTTTTTTATGCGTATCTTCGAAAGTCTCTGGTGTTAAAAAAATTTGCAGCAACAAAAGGGAGTCAAAATAAAAGTAAAATAAGATAAAATACTCGATACTAATTTTGGTGTTTCGGGAAAACGTCATTTTCGAATGGTTGAACGCACCCTTGAAAATTTGTATTTTTTTACTTCATTTTTTGACCGTAAAGTTGTCAAAGCCGGAAGGAATTCGTCCACTGCAAGCTCACTGGCTCAAACTGGTTCCACGAGAAGACTGCCGCGTCGCCGATGACATCGAAAAGGTGAACAACTGTTTTAGATACATCTCAGATTGATTTTATAAGATTTTTAACTGTATGACGTTTTAAAGAGCACGGATTATTTTTTTGATAACATTCTCTACTTGAAAGCTCAAATTCTGTAAAAAGTTTCCAATTAGTCTTTATAATTTCGCTAGGTATTCAGTATTTGGGCGAGTACTTAGTACGCGAAAAATTACTCAGCAGTCAAAAAGATATACGATATTTAGAAAAGTAGGATATATTTCAATGCGTGGAGATTTTTTGGTTCTTGGTACTTGCACAAATACTCAATACTCAGACGAGAACTCGCCATCCACAAGGATGCTTGGTACTTGACTAACGATAAGTGACCAGCACTTTGAGAAATATTCTATACTCATGTTGAGAAACTTTACTACTTAGGCGAGCTGTAGGTACTTCAACGAGTGTCTAATACTCAAATAGACAATCGTTATCCAGAAAAATCGTGCCTACGCAGATGAGGACCAAGTTTGAGATCAAGAATAACACTTGGTACTTAGAATAGTAACCAGTACTCCGATAAACACTTCGTACTTCATAACGCTATTTTATTTGGGTGACCAGCCAGGACTTCAACTAGTGCCTGGTATTTAGATAGATACGCGGTATTCCAGGAAAAAACGTGTTACGTACATGACCGAAGTACCAAGTACTCCCAGCCTCAATAATCGTTTTAAGAAACTTTCGAAATTCGAAACATGTGGTGAACCGTCTAACTCACTCAAATTATGAAAAATCGAGTCAGCGAATGTTGCATTAAAAAAAAGTATCATTGAACGTTGTTTGGAAATCGATTCGGCTAAGACAACTTAAGGGATTAGTAATTTGTTTTAATCGGCACACCATGTAGTAAACATTGCAGCTTTCTCAAATATCGAGATATAGTGTACAATTTTTAAATTGAGTGCGAAAGATCGCGTAAATGAGAAATTTACGTGGTATCTTCTACCTTTTCGATTGAAGGTCACTCGTTAATTTATGCTAGTCTATGAGCAAGCAGGCATTGAAAAAGGACTTGCTCGTAGGGAAAATATTGTACGTTTATAAAATACAAGATGATAAGAAAACACCACGCCAGTTTCTAATTAGTGCTATTCTTGTGACGAATGATAAGTCTTTCTTCAACGTTCACAATACCCACAGTCAAGGAGCTTGAGTACCCTATGGATTGAAGAAATCGAACAGCTGATTGACACACTGTTATTTTCGAGCCTTAGTTTGTAATCTGTCATTAGCTGAACGGTCCGATTAGGATTTTGGTCGAATATGTTTTTTTTATGTATAATTATGAATTATAAGAAGTCTGAATTATGGGACCAATACATAATGAGGAGGAACCTGAGTAGGTAATTAATCAGCCAAAGGTCAGAACTAATTACATCTTCAAGTTAAATGCAAAATTATGAGAAATCTTTTTATACGTTCTGGGTAACTATCCTCGTCCTTGAATCAACATAAAACTCGTTGTTTATTGCACGTTCGCATAGTATAATGAATATCTTAAAGCTTTTAACATCGAAATTTATGCTGCAACATCCTATCTACAACGAGATGCGTTATTGCTCACAATGAGAACTAAATATATACTTGCAAGAACTTTGCTTGGCGCGATTTAAAAAAAAAAATCAAACACGTATAACGAAATAGCTATCTGCGAAATAAATTACAGGGATTAAAAAAATATCTGAGGTTCCATTTCCAACATTTTACGACTCGATGATTCCGGAATTAGTGCAAAAAATCACGATATTCATTTGTTTCTTGTAACTCTTGAAATGATTTTTAAAAAGGCAGACATCTTAGATATTACATGTATATAAAAAAATAATACATTAATCTCTTATTTCCAAGGATTTTATATTTACAATAAATTGGTTATCGATTTTTTGTGTCAAAATCATTTTAAACGTTCAATAATGAAGAGAGAACAACAAATCATCTCATGTGGTAAAAATAGTAATTTTCGAAAAACCTGCTTAAACATTGAAAGAATTGCGTGCTAATTTTTCAATTTAAAAGTCGTTTTTTTTAATTCCTTCAATTAAGACGGATTGTTATTCTGATTAAACCGTTTTTCTCGAGCATCTGTGTAAGGAGAGGAAGAAAATTTGAATACATAGTTAATTCAGATAACGCTTGGGTTTGTTTGTCACTTACACTTTCCCTAAATTTATTTGATCCACGGGTATAAAAGCACGAGCAAATGTTCCCAACGCAGGACTTGCAATCACTGTCTCCAACGCGTCACTTCTGTCTTCGTTAATCTTTAATACATATTACCTCCAACGTGAGCATTATTATATTTTACTTATAGTTTATAATTTTTCAACAAGATTATAATGTACGATTTTTTCCTCAAAATCCCCGGCTTTTTATCCTACTACGAAAAGCCGAAACTAGTATTTATCATTAATCAATTACCTTTACATAATTTATTTTATTAGATAGCCTCTCAGAAGACGACCCTTAACCATTAGAAGAAGATTTTTTTTCGTTTCAGTAACTTACTAACATCTAAATTAGGTACCAGCTATAATCCTCAATAGTACTCATTCATTTTCCTCATTGTTTGGTGCGTTCATTTTGTTTGGGTATTAAGCAAAATCGTTTTTAAAAAATCAGCTGGATAACATGAAATTTGCGAAAGTTAGAATGCTAACAAGAAAACACCCTCATAGAACCCCGAAGATTTCTATTCACATTCGTACTGAACTTCGAAATTGAACAATTGCCCAAACAAAAAAAAATAAAGCTTTTCCTACAAGGAAAAATGTACTATTCACTTCTGCAATGAAATAAATAGTGAATATTGGGTATATTTCCGAAAAATATAAACTTTACATGAGACCGATATTTTTTAAGCTGATTTTTGTCTCCAACTCGTGTCTCCTCGATTTTCTGTAACCAGATTCTTCGAAATACATATTATTTAAACCTGACTACATAAAACAATATTTTCAATATGGCTCGATGTGGATCTTGAAATGGGTTCCAATTTACGAGTGATTTTAAGCCGATTTTTTATTACAGTAAAAATGGGCGTGACCTTATTCCCCCTCTTCGCATTGCTGGCAGCGGTGACCACAGTGTCGTCTTTGAAAGACGCAATGGTGGTAAGATGAAATCATTTTTTAAAGATCGTCTACCCTTACTAACTCTTTTAACAAAACATACTCATTTTTTTCCTTACTCAATAAAGCTGCCGGCCAGGGCCATGAGTATACACGAAAAATGTACAGCTAAACCAGGATTTAACTGCGAATGTTGGGTAAGATCATTTTTAATTCCGATCTACTTAAATTAGGGCCTTGAACGTTTTTTTAACATTTTTAATCAATTCCAATCTTGCAGGTTTCAGTACTGAAAAGATCAGTCTTACGATATCTGTGGCCCCTAATTCTGACCACGCAGTCTTCATATTTGACCCAAAATAAGACTTTTGAAGAGTGGTACAAATCGAAATTCGACCCTAAACGGGCCAACCGAGGTTTTGAAGTTTATATTAGACAACATGTTTTTAGTCAGATTTGCTTGAAACTTATAGTATAAATACACTCCAATACAAATAATTAAACATGTATTTGTTGGGTTTGCTTGGTGCATTTATGCTAACCCAAACAAACACAGTTAAGGGGTTAAAAGTACTACCTGACTGTCTACATGCACCGAACAACAAGAAAAACATATAGTGTTATATAATGAATAGATTTGGTAAGTTTCAAGTAAATCTGGTCAAAAAATATGTTTCCATATACAAACGTTAACACTCCGGTTTAACACCCTTAAAGGTTAAATTTTGGGAATTGCTGAAATATATATTTAATTATTTACATTTTAGTATATTTATGCCAAGATTCAAGTAAACCTGACAAAAAAATATGTTGTTTTATACAAGACTTAATACCCCTGTTTCGGTTCCTTAAGGGTCGAATTTCAATTTTTACTACTCTTGAAAAAAGTCTTATTTTGGGTCAAATATGAAGACTACGTGGGCAGAGTTGGGGGCCTCAAAGATCTTAATGTCCCCATGAAATAGCCTAATTTGAGAACCAATAAAAAAGTTGCAATGTTTTTCTTCTACTTGATGAATATTCGTACCTGGTCAATTCCAATATAAACAAATTGCCTAATAAAATGTAAAAATTGTTCAAATATGAATTGTAGAGAAATTAACGTTTGTGTAAATTGTGAATATTTTTTCACCAATGTTTATTAAATATAATAAATTACATTTTTGATGATTTCACTTTTGGATTGTTGGTTCTTTATATTCCTTGCATATGGTGACAGAAAAAATAAACAGGAAATTAAAACCCGTAAATTGGGAGCCCTAATGGACTCGGTTGTTCTGTTATAAAAATCTCTCAGAACACCAACCGAAACGGAGACTACCCACATTGCGGCTCGGTAGCCTGCGCTGCTTCAACGTCGCGGGGCAATAAGTACCAGGCCCATTTTTTCGAAACTGCACCTGATGGACTCAAATGTGGCGAGCGCAAAGTAAGTACTTCACGTGATCGTGGACCGTGAATAAAAGATTTTTTACAATATACTTTGCATAATTTCTTATGATTGATGAGGATTTTTCTCCGCCACGCCGGGAGAAATTATTTATTTCAATCAATTGAATGCAATGTATTTGACGAATATTCATATGGAGCAACTATATTTGGGTTTCCTCCTGCCCCTGTGAATAAATTTAAAAAATATCACTTCCATCGTTGTAAAAATTAAAAAATTTGTTTATGTGACTTAATTTAATTTATTTTACAAAAAATTAGTTGTACTGTTGTATGTAAATTTTAACATGTCCAGATAACATGTTCATTGAGAAAAACTCCACGTATAGAAAAGCTGGAATAATTGTTTAAAAACACAAAAATTTGCAACAAAAATTTCAACGTTCTCGAGAGAACACCACACGATCTAGCAGTTTTTTAGCGGCTTTATCATGATTTTAAATTCTCCAAGGAGTCCCGAATTGTAAATATTTGTTTAAGTTCTAGTTCAAGGCAAAAAAGCCCCGATTATGGACTTAAAAAAATAAAGCACATGTAGAAATTGTGTCTATCGATTTGCCAACATTTTTTTGATATTTTAAATACAATAAATAAAATTTTCTGGATCTATTCAAGATTTATTTTTCAAGATCCGTGTGACAATTGATTTCGAGTGTAGCAGAACTTCTTGAATCTTTCACCATTTATAACTCGCCTCAAACCATTCATATGCTTTTCGTAAAAATTTCAAAGCGTCCTATTGTTTTTTTTTTTAATTAGGTTTGCTACCAGGGACGTTGCCAAAACCTACCTCCTGGTGTTCCGATGCCGCGGCAAACTCCAACCGACTTCCTCAACTTTTGCGAATGCTATGTCGTTGGCGGTAGAGAGTCTCGACGCCCCCAACGCAACTGACATGAGCAACAAAAGTTATCATCGTTTGCTTTTCTTTTCACAATATAACAATTCTGTATTGGAAGCGGCTATGCCATTTTAAGTTTATTTTAATCTCTTGCCGTTCACAAGTTATATTAAAAAAAAAGGGGGAAAACTAACTTTAAGGGTGCGTTGAACCTCTCCAAGATGGCGTTTCACCGAAACAACAAAAATCGTATGGAATAGTTTGGCTAATTTTACTTTCATTGTGAGCCATTTGTGAGTATTTGTGCAATTTTTTTTTCTATTCCGGAGGGTAAAACCCTTGGGTGATATCCATGTCAGAGGGGGTAAGGGGGTGGGGTGAGTGTATTTTGCATAAATATTTAATAAGGTTATCGGACGAGGTTTGTCAGTCGAGCAAAAGGTCGGTATGGGCCAAAAAATCAAAGGGCGGTTTCAACCCCTTGATTGCGAGGTCATAGAAAAACAAAAAATACATATCCACTACTTTTCCATCCTCTACGCATGTGCAAATTTTTATTCCCATGAAATAAAAACATTTTCATCTTCAATGTACTGTACTTGAAAAATGAAACATTATTTAGTTTTAAAATCCCTTCGTATCTCGCTCCGCTGAAGAGTTTTCGCCGAAAAACGAAAAACACCCCCCTTTTAGGGGATGCGTTTTAACCCTAAAAAATGAGGTTCCTCATATATACAAGAAAACGTATCGACTATCTAGACCCACTCTGCAAATGTGAAAAATTTCATCAAAATCTGAAGGGGACATTCCGGGCCGTCTCCGTGTTGTCATTATTTGTTTTCCCGACTGATGGTACGCTGCCAATAACGGCTTAAGTCTATTCTAAGAAAAGAGTTGAGTGCAATTTTTGCCGACCTATGGTAAGTTGACCGAGAGACAGTCGAAATTAGTCGTGCAGAAGTTTGAAATTCATTCTTACCGACTGAGGGTAAGTTATCGGCGATATTGACTGCGGAAAATGTCGACATGGTTCCTATACATGGTACAGAGGATATCGTCCTGTTTTTTTATCGATATCTCATACTTCCGGCAATCCAGTTCACCGAGGTGACGTTACTTCTCCCAAAAGCAACGTCAACTCATTTTTGTTAAAAACCCTCATCAGTTTAAACGTAATTCATCTAAAATAAAATAACGCATAAACCAACGTGACTATGATACAGCAAAGTTAGTATGGTAAGTTATCGACAACTGCCAATAGAGGAAGCCTGCTAACAAGATACATAAATTCGCTTTTGAGATTGCGATGACATTATATCGACCGTCGTTGTCTTCGAGTGTTTCCACTGAAAAAAGAATGTGGAGAATCGACGTTCGAAAATTATGCTTACGTATCTTTTCAATTTGGCATAGCCTAACATTTTTTTCCATATTAGCAATTATTATGTCAATTTAACTCGATTTTTTTTAAATAATTTTTTTCATACATTTTCTAAATAACGAACTTTAAATAACGAATTCTCGACATTTTGACGATTATCAGTCATTTGACGACATCTTTCAAAAGCATCGCACCACGCCTAAGTTTATTCAACCGTATTCAGGTGAACAAGTTGGACCTGAACCGTGATCAGGTCCAACTTGTCCCTCGACTCCCTTCCACCGCCGCCCGCACCCGGCGAACTCTCCATGTGCAACGCCACCGAACTCAAGGCTTCCTGCCTAAGTCTAGCCTCCCTGCCGCCACCGCCGAGTCGCCTCGTCGGCGAAACCGGCACCATAAGACGCGCCAGGCCCAAACAATCGACCCCAACCAACTCAATGTCACCCGAATCCACGCCCACTCACACACCCGTCAAAGTCAACGCCAACAATCGTCAGACTTGCGCGTCCTCGACGCCAACGAACGGCTCTACCAGCCCCAACGCGAAACCCCAAAACAATCAAACGTACACGAACAACACGCGAAACTCCTCGACGTCCCCGCACAACTCGTATCCCGCCTCGAACCCGAGTACACCGACTTACCCACCGAGCTCGCCGAACTTCGTGTCACCCCCGCCGTTCGTGCCCCCGCCGGCTTACGGCGCTCAGCAGCCGCAACAGCAGCAGATCCAACAGAACGCCAATGCACAGCTGGTCCGACGGGACTGCAACAACGAGCCGATCTACGGCGGCCACGCGATACGCCCCAATCCCAACATGGACACGGTACGAAGAAGCGCCATGAAACAAAACTCCGGACACTACGCGCAACGCCCTATCTGGCCGAGTTCAAGGCCACCGCGAGTCCTCAGTCGCAGAGAAGAGTCACGATACTGGAAGCCCCGACGTCGCCCAAGTCGAAGACCGCAACCGGCAAGAAGATATCGTTCAATCTGCCGCCCCAACAGGAGCCCGGAAGTCCGGCCCTGCCGCAGAGGAAACCAACGCCACCGAGAAGATCCGACAGCACGAGGCTAACGTCGCCCAAGAAATTGGCCGCCTCCGAGCAAGCACCCCCTGGCGACTTCCTCAAGGATCTTCAACGCGTCATGAGCAAGAAGTGGCAGGTCGCACAAAAGTACAAACTCGACTCGACCACGACGCCTCACGAAGTTTTGGGCTTTCGTGATCCACCGCCGGCCATTGCCGATTACAGGGAGACCAACGTTTCCAATTGGGTACAGGAGCACTACGGTTCCGATAACCTGTACGAGAACGTTTACGCTACCGATCCAAATGCACCCGTCGAATACGCCACCAGCCCGACCCGCCAAAACTCCGTTAGATTCGCCGATGAAAATTGCAGCATGAACATCGCGAATGCGATCGCCAGCAAACGAAGACCACCACCACCACCGCCCAAAAGAGCCGAGACTACGCACTTGACGTCCCGAGCGATGCACTGACAGTAGCAGATAATACAGCCTCATACCGAAAGACGATGGTATTGCTGTTTCTGCGGATGGTGGAAGTAACGCGGAAGTGACAGGGGCCAGGAGGGGGCAGTGATTCGGTTGGATCTCGGGTTTGTACGCTCAGAGATACGTGCGGAGTGCAATTTTCACGCTGAGCTTCGCAGCGGACATCGCGCTGAGGATGCTGTTCTTCCGTAGCTCGAATGCGGAGCTTCGAAACGGAACGCGACGCTTACCTAATCTTCGTCGGATGTGAGAACGTTGCTTTCTCATCGTCGCAGCCTTTTCGAGCGGACTCCTCGTCGTGTACGATCGCGAAAGTTTTTGCCAATCGTTTCGAAGTGGATTGTAGTTGGCTGTATGTGGGGATGAATCGGCAGGGAGGTCGTCAGGTTTTTCTGTTGATTGGACAGGACGGGGTAACTGGCAGGTCGACGAATATGGACTCCCGAGTGATCTCGAAGCTGGCGATACTCGCAAGTTCGCTTGTTCTTCAGCAACTTTCGCGTTATCGCGTTTTTCACATCCAGGTCTTTCGGATTTTATGGCTCGTCGTAGGGTTCACGGTGTTACGGTCGTGCGAGATTTTGGCGAGGGGCTGTTCACTATTAAGCGAGGTGCGGAAGAGATTTCCGTGTGAAGTCGATTTCATGTGATTTTTGTGATTTCATAAGTGATTCAAGCTATTTTTAAAGTCATGTGATTTCACGTAATTTCAGTTGATTTCAATTGACTTCATTCGAATTCGTCAACTCGGTTTCAAGCGATTGCTGATTTCATAGGAGGGAGAAAAAAATCGTAAAATGGTTAAATTTCTTTTTTATTGACTACTCTTGTGACTGAAATTGGAATTAAAATTTTTTTTAATGGAAAATGTGATTAAAAAAGACACAGATATAGATATTAAAAGAAATGTTTAATTTTTTCATACAGAGTCACGTCAATTGACATGACTCTGTATGAACTGGCGCGTGCACTGGCGGTAAGCCGCAGACTAACCGCTCGAATGCACGGACAATGGACTATGACTATGAAAAATCATCATAACATTTCTTTGTTTCGAGAATCCGATGATTTCTAGCGATGTCGTGAATCAAGTGATTTCATGCTGATTTCAGACGACTTCAAAAAACTTAAGCCTGATTTCAGGGGATTTAAACCACATTCGGATAATGTTGATTTAGTAAGAGGGTTCGCGATTTCAGGCGATTTCTTGTGATTTTGCATCCGATTTCGAACAGATGTGCTTGAAGGATTTCACAAGTGAATGGCCCCTCGGATTTTGGTGTCTTTCAGCCGGTCGCTTTTTTAACGCGTCGATCGTATGATATATATATATATATTGCGATGTATTAAGAGCAAGCTTCAGCGGTTGTAGCCCAGGTCGGAATAGTATTGAGCCTTGAACACTTTTTTGCACGTGCCACATTCGAAGAACCGTGCATGGCGTGTTCTTTTTCAAAGATGAATCTACGGATTCGTTTTCATCCTCGTGCAGAATGGCGTGTGCTCATTGGCATGCGACAACGATGGTGTACGGCGGAGCATTAGGGAGTTTCGGACACGCGACGAGCTTTGGGAAATAACTTTACAAACACCAATTTGTAGGCTTTGGGTATGTACACCGCGATGCCAAGGGTGACGAGAGTGCTAGTAGTGTAATGGGGCCGATTCTAATGCAAAATTCCTACTACCGACATGTTACCGACATTTAGCCGTAACTCGAACAAAAAAGCGGTCGGTAAGGTAGGAATTTTGCAGTAGAATCGACCCCTGCATTATCGACTGTCGATGTCTACTTACCGACCGATGGTGGGGCTCTCTGCTTACCGACCGACGGTGTGGCTCTCTGCTTACCGGCCGATGGTCGGGGGCTCTCTGCTTACCGACCGATGGCGATCCCCTCCGCCGACGCGGGAAGGGGGGGGGGGGTAAAAACGGGGACCCACGACCGACTCGTAGCGAGGCCGCGCAACGACTGACAAAGAGTCGAAGTGCTTTGTAGTAAAAGGGACTTCCCCTCCCGCCAGAAGGAGGGAGTGGCGGTAAGACGAGTGGAGGGGGGCCTGATTTCTCAGAAATCCTTTCCGTGACCTGACAAAGAGCCCCCTCCCCCTCCAACAGTTAGCGGGGAGAAGAATAGGGGGATGGGGCTGATTTCTCAGAAATCGTTTTAAAAATTTGAGGATGGTGCGTCATCGGGCGTCTTCTGCGGCTTGACCCCCCCCCCCCCGCCCCCCTCCATTCTATAGTTTCGTCTATACATTGACGCGTTGCAACCTGTCAGCGACTTGAGGTGTTGAATGATTATTTTCTGAGAATTTGAAACCTAGGGGAGGGGGTGCTTAAACATTGATTATCCAGTCAAAATGGCGGTTGGATAACGTCAGATTTTTTCTAAGAATTACGTGGAGATTAACGTTGTGTGTGTGTGTGTGTGTGTGTGTGTGTGTGTGTGTGTGTGTGTGTGTGTGTGTGTGTGTGTGTGTGTGTGTGTGTGTGTGTGTGTGTGTGTGTGTGTGTGTGTGTGTGTGTGTGTGTGTGTGTGTGTGTGTGTGTGTGTGTGTGTGTGTGTGTGTGTGTGTGTGTGTGTGTGTGTGTGTGTGTGTGTGTGTGTGTGTGTGTGTGTGTGTGTGTGTGTGTGTGTGTGTGTGTGTGTGTGTGTGTGTGTGTGTGTGTGTGTGTGTGTGTGTGTTTCGGTAAGGTAGGGATTTTGCGGTAGAATTGACCCCTGCATTATCGACTGTCGATGTCTACTTGCCGACCGATGGTGGGGGGCTCTCTGCTTACCGACCGATGGTGTGGCTCTCTGCTTACCGACCGATGGTGGGGGGCTCTCTGCGTACCGACCGATGGCGATCCCGTCCGCCGACGCGAGGAGCGAGGGGGGTGGGGGGTAAACACGGGAACTCACGACCGACTCCTAGCGAGGCCGCGCAACGACTGACAAAGAGTCGAAGTGCTTTTTAGTAACAGGGACTTCCCCTCCCGCCAGAAGGAGCGAGTGGCGGTAGGACGAGCGGCGGAGGGGGGCTGATTTCTCAGAAATCGTTTTAAAAATTTGTGGATGGTGAGTCATCGGGCGTCTGCTGCGGCTTGACCCCCCCCCCCCCCTACAATGTGATAGTTTCGTCTATACATTGACGCGTTGAAACCTGTCAGCGACTTGAGGTGTTGAATGACTATTTTCTGAGAATTTGAAACCTAGGGGAGCGGGTGTTTAAACATCGATTGACCAGTCAAAATGGCGGTTGGATTACGTCAGATTTTTTCTAAGAATTACGTGGAGATTAACATTTGTGTGTGTGTGTGTGTGTGTGCGTGTGTGTGTGCGCGCGCGCGTGTGTGCGTGTGTGTGCGTGTGCGGCGGTGAGGCTTCCGGCGCGTGACATTTTTCTGCGCTCGGAACCCCCCTCCGGCCTCCAATTAGTAGGTGATAGGAGGAAATAAACAGATAAAAAAAACCGCTGTTCATACTGGAGCCATTCGACGTTTCGCGCGCGTGCAAAAACACACACACACACACACACACACACACACACACACACACACACACACACACACACACACACACACACACACACACACACACACACACACACACACACACACACACACACACACACACACACACACACACACACACACACACACACACACACACACACACACACACACACACACACACACACACACACACACACACACACACACACACACACACACACACACACACACACACACACACACACACACACACACACACACACACACACACACACACACACACACACACACACACACACACACACACACACACACACACACACACACACACACACACACACACACACACACACACACACACACACACACACACACACACACACACACACACACACACACACACACACACACACACACACACACACACACACACACACACACACACACACACACACACACACACACACACACACACACACACACACACACACACACACACACACACACACACACACACACACACACACACACACACACACACACACACACACACACACACACACACACACACACACACACACACACACACACACACACACACACACACACACACACACACACACACACACACACACACACACACACACACACACACACACACACACACACACACACACACACACACACACACACACACACACACACACACACACACACACACACACACACACACACACACACACACACACACACACACACACACACACACACACACACACACACACACACACACACACACACACACACACACACACACACACACACACACACACACACACACACACACACACACACACACACACACACACACACACACACACACACACACACACACACACACACACACACACACACACACACACACACACACACACACACACACACACACACACACACACACACACACACACACACACACACACACACACACACACACACACACACACACACACACACACACACACACACACACACACACACACACACACACACACACACACACACACACACACACACACACACACACACACACACACACACACACACACACACACACACACACACACACACACACACACACACACACACACACACACACACACACACACACACACACACACACACACACACACACACACACACACACACACACACACACACACACACACACACACACACACACACACACACACACACACACACACACACACACACACACACACACACACACACACACACACACACACACACACACACACACACACACACACACACACACACACACACACACACACACACACACACACACACACACACACACACACACACACACACACACACACACACACACACACACACACACACACACACACACACACACACACACACACACACACACACACACACACACACACACACACACACACACACACACACACACACACACACACACACACACACACACACACACACACACACACACACACACACACACACACACACACACACACACACACACACACACACACACACACACACACACACACACACACACACACACACACACACACACACACACACACACACACACACACACACACACACACACACACACACACACACACACACACACACACACACACACACACACACACACACACACACACACACACACACACACACACACACACACACACACACACACACACACACACACACACACACACACACACACACACACACACACACACACACACACACACACACACACACACACACACACACACACACACACACACACACACACACACACACACACACACACACACACACACACACACACACACACACACACACACACACACACACACACACACACACACACACACACACACACACACACACACACACACACACACACACACACACACACACACACACACACACACACACACACACACACACACACACACACACACACACACACACACACACACACACACACACACACACACACACACACACACACACACACACACACACACACACACACACACACACACACACACACACACACACACACACACACACACACACACACACACACACACACACACACACACACACACACACACACACACACACACACACACACACACACACACACACACACACACACACACACACACACACACACACACACACACACACACACACACACACACACACACACACACACACACACACACACACACACACACACACACACACACACACACACACACACACACACACACACACACACACACACACACACACACACACACACACACACACACACACACACACACACACACACACACACACACACACACACACACACACACACACACACACACACACACACACACACACACACACACACACACACACACACACACACACACACACACACACACACACACACACACACACACACACACACACACACACACACACACACACACACACACACACACACACACACACACACACACACACACACACACACACACACACACACACACACACACACACACACACACACACACACACACACACACACACACACACACACACACACACACACACACACACACACACACACACACACACACACACACACACACACACACACACACACACACACACACACACACACACACACACACACACACACACACACACACACACACACACACACACACACACACACACACACACACACACACACACACACACACACACACACACACACACACACACACACACACACACACACACACACACACACACACACACACACACACACACACACACACACACACACACACACACACACACACACACACACACACACACACACACACACACACACACACACACACACACACACACACACACACACACACACACACACACACACACACACACACACACACACACACACACACACACACACACACACACACACACACACACACACACACACACACACACACACACACACACACACACACACACACACACACACACACACACACACACACACACACACACACACACACACACACACACACACACACACACACACACACACACACACACACACACACACACACACACACACACACACACACACACACACACACACACACACACACACACACACACACACACACACACACACACACACACACACACACACACACACACACACACACACACACACACACACACACACACACACACACACACACACACACACACACACACACACACACACACACACACACACACACACACACACACACACACACACACACACACACACACACACACACACACACACACACACACACACACACACACACACACACACACACACACACACACACACACACACACACACACACACACACACACACACACACACACACACACACACACACACACACACACACACACACACACACACACACACACACACACACACACACACACACACACACACACACACACACACACACACACACACACACACACACACACACACACACACACACACACACACACACACACACACACACACACACACACACACACACACACACACACACACACACACACACACACACACACACACACACACACACACACACACACACACACACACACACACACACACACACACACACACACACACACACACACACACACACACACACACACACACACACACACACACACACACACACACACACACACACACACACACACACACACACACACACACACACACACACACACACACACACACACACACACACACACACACACACACACACACACACACACACACACACACACACACACACACACACACACACACACACACACACACACACACACACACACACACACACACACACACACACACACACACACACACACACACACACACACACACACACACACACACACACACACACACACACACACACACACACACACACACACACACACACACACACACACACACACACACACACACACACACACACACACACACACACACACACACACACACACACACACACACACACACACACACACACACACACACACACACACACACACACACACACACACACACACACACACACACACACACACACACACACACACACACACACACACACACACACACACACACACACACACACACACACACACACACACACACACACACACACACACACACACACACACACACACACACACACACACACACACACACACACACACACACACACACACACACACACACACACACACACACACACACACACACACACACACACACACACACACACACACACACACACACACACACACACACACACACACACACACACACACACACACACACACACACACACACACACACACACACACACACACACACACACACACACACACACACACACACACACACACACACACACACACACACACACACACACACACACACACACACACACACACACACACACACACACACACACACACACACACACACACACACACACACACACACACACACACACACACACACACACACACACACACACACACACACACACACACACACACACACACACACACACACACACACACACACACACACACACACACACACACACACACACACACACACACACACACACACACACACACACACACACACACACACACACACACACACACACACACACACACACACACACACACACACACACACACACACACACACACACACACACACACACACACACACACACACACACACACACACACACACACACACACACACACACACACACACACACACACACACACACACACACACACACACACACACACACACACACACACACACACACACACACACACACACACACACACACACACACACACACACACACACACACACACACACACACACACACACACACACACACACACACACACACACACACACACACACACACACACACACACACACACACACACACACACACACACACACACACACACACACACACACACACACACACACACACACACACACACACACACACACACACACACACACACACACACACACACACACACACACACACACACACACACACACACACACACACACACACACACACACACACACACACACACACACACACACACACACACACACACACACACACACACACACACACACACACACACACACACACACACACACACACACACACACACACACACACACACACACACACACACACACACACACACACACACACACACACACACACACACACACACACACACACACACACACACACACACACACACACACACACACACACACACACACACACACACACACACACACACACACACACACACACACACACACACACACACACACACACACACACACACACACACACACACACACACACACACACACACACACACACACACACACACACACACACACACACACACACACACACACACAAACACACACCTTGCAGATGCTGCGCTTGACAAAGACCCCCCCCCCCGCCAATCAAATGCGATATCGGTAACCGTCGTCTCGGCCGCCATGACAAATAAGTGGGGGTGTCTAGAAGAATATTTGTCAGTATAGCCTCCCCGCCGACATGAGTCATTTCAGAGATTCAAAAAATGCCGCTTCTCAAAATTTGAATAAGTTTGCCTCCGATCAATTTCGAAACGCTCCACCTCCCCCCTCCCACTCAAAAGTTCCAAAGATCAAAGGGAGTGAAGCATTTAACGATAATGTTCATCCCGGGCGATACGGAGCTGTAGGGGATTCGCGAAAAAAATAACCTCTTGTCGAGAAGTTGCTGCGGAAGACTGCGCAATGAAAACGATCATGCGGTGCAGCGAAAAACAAAATTCGTCCAAGAGACGGGAATTAAGAGTGCGCATCGAACGATTGTTGAGAGACATTCAACAATTGAAGGGGGAAATAGACTCGTGGGCGCAGATGCATTCGCTGAGGATGATATATGATAAAATTAATTTGGAGCCACGGCCCGCGACAAATCTCCTCACCGACAAACGTCATTGGTCGAAGGCATTTCGAGAAAAATGTTGAGTACGAGATTGAAAAGAGAGCACCGTCTCGCTGCTTGGAACTCGATCTTGTGTATACAAACTCGACGTTCGAGCCGGCGCGTATACACTCACACACACACACGCGCGCGCGCGCGCGTATGAGGTTGTGTAGAGATCTTCTTCTCAAATATATATTCGCGAGCCCTTCTGCATAGGCATTTGATTTCAATTCATCGAGTAGTCGTGACCATGGATGATTGCGATAAAATTATCGATACGTTGAGGGGTGCGCGGAACACTTTCTCTCACGTGGAGAAGTGGCAAAAGTTCTGTGACGTGCATGTCAAACTCTTGGGGCAAACATTGAAAAAACCAGAGCTCAACGTTGGTCAAAAACTTAAAATTCAATCGACAATAGCGACATTGTTGTCGTTGAGGGAAAAAATCGTGCGTGGAGCAAGCAGCGCTGGTGTAAGCGGTGCTGGTGTGAGCGATGCTCGTGATAAACTCAAGTGGGTCGATCTCGAGGCGGCATTCAAAAATCGCATAAAGACAGGCTCGATCGTGAATTTCGAGCACAAAGATGTGCACAGTTTCCTCGAAGATGCGATGCGCGTGGTAGTATCAAAACTCGACAATATCGTGCGCGAGGAGGGTAACGTGAAGGTGAATGTGACTTTAGCGTGCAAATTTCACCTCATGAAGATGGATGAAATCATTGAGGAGGAAAAGACATTTCAAACGAAAAACGCAATCATTCTGCGATCGAGCGACATTGCCGAGTGGTTCATCGAGCACGTCCAAGCAAAACTCTCCGCAAAAATCGAGGACTTTCAGGAAAAAGAGTCGGGATGGACGTTACACGAAATCTCACATGTACTTGTGAACATCAACAAATACGAACCACTAGGAGGAATCTTGTCCACCTACACGCGTCTCCCGCAAGATATACAGATGAAACGGGCCGTCATCAATATCGAAAACAATGACCCCTATTGTTTTCTCTGGTCCGTCACCGCAGCTCTCTCACCACGACCGAGGCGTGATGCCCATCGTATGAGTTCGTATCCTCATTACAGCGAGGTGCTCATCTACGAAGGTCTGGATTTCCCGATGAGTTTGTCAAAGATCACAAAATTTGAGCGATCAAATGGCTTATCGATCCATGTGTATGGCATTGATGGTACGACAAAAGACGGCATTAGTAAAATTGTGCCGATATATCTGAGTAAGCAAATGTCAGATAGACCGACGATTCATCTACTCATGATCAAGGCGGAAATCGACGAGGAGGAGGAGGTGGAGGAGGAGGATGCCGTTCCTAAGGTGTATCATCATTTCGCGTGGATTAAAAACATGTCGCGACTCTTGAGTGTGCAGGCGTCGAGGAAAGGACATCACCTGTGGCTTTGCGACCGGTGCTTGTGCCACTTTATCGCAGAAGAAATATTGCAACGCCACAAAGAGGACTGCAGTAATAATTGTCGTGTTTCTTTTCCCGAAGGTACGAATACAATATTGAAATTCAAAAATTACAAGCACAAGGAAATAGTTCCATTTGTAATTTATGCGGATTTGGAATGTTTGCTCGAACCTGTCACAGCACCACAGGCTAACACTGTAAATTATCAGAAGCACACCCCTTACAGTATTGCGTACTACAAGCATTGCCGTTTCAATAACGCTCTCTCGGAGTACAAGGCGTTTCGTGGAAAGACCTGTATCGAATGGCTCATGCGTGAATTAGAAGGACTCGCCGGCTCATTGCACGACATTTTTCAAACTATAATACCAATGAGACCTTCGAATAGCGATGAAAGTCAAAGTTTCAAGTTGGCCGAAAAATGTCACATTTGCGAAAAACCATTTGCGCCCACGAACGTGAAAGTGCGAGATCATTGTCACTTTACGGGCAAATTCCGCGGTGCCGCTCATCAAGAATGTAATTTGAATTACAAAATTGCCCACGTAGTGCCGATAGTTTTTCACAACTTGTCGGGATACGACGCACACTTTTTGATAGTAGCATTGGCTCGAACCTTCGAAGGATCCATGAGTCTTTTGCCAATTAACAAGGAGAATTATATTTCATTTTCGAAGCGCGTCAAAGGTACACGTGTGCAATATCGATTCATCGACTCTTTGAGATTCATGCCGAGTAGCATCGAAAAATTAGCATCATACCTGAAAAGCGATCAAAAAATAGTCACACGCAAGCATTGCGCTAACGCAACGGAATTTGAATTGTTGACGAGAAAAGGCTTTTTCCCCTATGACTACGTGAACTCTTGGATGCGACTCGATGAGACTGAATTGCCCGCGAAAGAGAAATTTTTCTCCACATTGAGTAATGAAGATATTTCGGCAGACGATTACGCGCACGCGTGCAAAGTTTGGACTGTCTTTAATCTTAAAACTTTGGGCGAATATTCCGACTTGTATTTGAAAACTGATGTACTCCTACTGACGGATATTTTTGAGAATTTTCGACGAAATTGCATCGACACGTACGACCTCGATCCATTGCATTATTTTACCGCACCCGGTCTATTCTTTGATGCGATGTTAAAATGTACCGATGTAGAACTCGAGCTCTTGCTCGACGTTGACATGTTAATGTTCATCGAGAAAGGTATTCGCGGTGGCGTAGCGCAGTGCTGCAATAGGTACGCGAAAGCAAATAATCGCTATATGCGAGATGATTTTGAACCAAACGAGCCCGCGTCATACTTGATGTATTACGATGTCAATAATCTGTATGGTGCGGCTATGTGCGAGTCATTGCCGTACGGCTCGTTCGCTTGGGTAGAAAAATTCGAGCAATGTATCGAGGATATTCCAGATGACGCTGAAACGGGATACATCTTGGAGGTCGATTTGGAGTATCCTCGGGAGTTACACGACACTCACAAAGATCTGCCCTTGTGCCCGCAACACTACGTCCCTCCTGGGAGCACTCAAACAAAATTAACGACCACGCTACTGCCAAAAGAAAAATGCGTAATTCACTATAGAAATTTGAAACAATGCTTGAGATTGGGATTGCGCGTTACAAAAATGCACAGAGTCCTCGAATTCAAACAGCGCGCTTGGTTAAAAAAGTACATCGATGTAAATACGGAATTGAGGAAGCGATCTGACAATGATTTTGAGAAAAATTTTTACAAACTCATGAACAATGCGGTCTTCGGTAAAACAATGGAAAATGTGAGGAAAGGCCGATGCTCGTCCACCGTTTACCTTGGTGACTCTGAATAACTTTCTGCTGATCGCACGGTCTCGTACCGGCGACGCATCTTTCAAATGTCTGCTTTATCAACTGTCGATGGTAGGTTCTGCGCCTACCATGGTTGTAACGGGTAACGGGGAATCAGGGTTCGATTCCGGAGAGGGAGCCTGAGAAATGGCTACCACATCCAAGGAAGGCAGCAGGCGCGCAAATTACCCACTCCCGGCA